>SJYO01048061.1:55855167-56222549 GCA_006410555.1 Capra ibex | reverse complement strand
CTTTGTCACCTTTGTCACAATCTGAAATAAAACCCCCCGAGGTTTTAGTGACGTCAACCACTAACGTTGGTACTTTAATTTTCTGCGAATGAGGAACCTTCCTTTCAATACTGGTTGGATCTGTCGTATAAGTTTTCGTCTCTGTAATGAAACGGCTGATTCCAGGTAGATCAGTTCTGATACCAAAAAAGTCATCAGCACATACCTACACTCTCAACCTGACACTTCTTCCGACTCTCGGCTTCTTAACTACGAAAACTTGACACCACAACTTCTTCTGAGAACTCTCAGGGAACCTGACGTTCCTCTAGGTTGGTCAGGTAAGACTTCCTCTACTTGGGACCCTAAAGAAACCTTCCTTACTACGATTTCGACTTTGAGGTTATGAAACCGGTGAAGTACACTTCTCAACTGAGTAACCTTTTCTGAGACTACGACCCTTCCTAACCCCCGTCCTCCTCTTCCCCTGTGGGCTCCTACTCTACCGACCTACCGTAGTGACTGAACTACCTGCCCTCAGACTCACTTGAGGCCCTCAACCACTACCTGTCCCTCCGGACCACACGACGCTAAGTACCCCAGTGTTTGTCAGCCTGTGTTGACTCGTTGACTTGACTTGACTTGACTCATGAACCTACCCTCCTAACAGACAATACTCGACATTTCAACATTGTGGTTTCCACCTACTTATACTGAGTGTATTGTACTCCATATGTCTCTACCGACCATACACAAACTCTACACACGTACAGATACAAAACACATAAAGAGGTACCGAACCAAGTCGACCCACCGAAACAAGTCGACCCACCGAAAGATGTAAGTACTCTGATATGTTTTCGTTTACTCTTTAGACGTAATATAAGTTTACAAAGGATTATGTAGTTACTATAACCTTGTTTGGACACAAAAGTTTTGCACAATTTCGTCTTTACTGACAATGAAAGTGGTGGTATTTTTATATACATATATATATAAACTTATTCACTTTCACTTCCATGAATCAGCACAGGCTGAGAAACACTGGGGTACCTGACATCGGATGGTCCGAGGAGGCAGGTACCCTAAAAGGTCCGTTCTCTGACCTCACCCAACGGTAAAGGAAGAGGTCCCCTAAAAAAGCTGGGTCCCTATCTTGGGCCCATAGGACGTAACATCCGTCTACGAAATGACAGACTCGATGGTCCTTTCGGGAATAAACTTATACGATTGTTCATAACACTTGAATAACGATAATCAAACGATTAAACCCGTTGATTTCTAAAAAAATTCACTATAAATGGAGAGAGAAACAAAGGGGGGGAAAGTGAAGAGTAAATACGAAAACAAAGAGATAAAAAGAGAGAAGACTTTCTGATGTCATATCTATGTTTTATAATTATGGTGTCGATGTGTAAGTCCATCGGATCCTTATTGTAAACTGAATAAGAAGTTGCCAGAATTCGGTTTTTCTTTCGGAGTTTCGTTTCTTAGATAAATGATGGAATCCTCAAACGGTACGATAGGTGTATGGTGTCTATGGAGTTCAAGAAAAGTATTAAGGGCAAAGTCCGTCTTAACAATGGGACCTTGAACGAATTTCTATAAGTTTAACAAAAGTATTTTCGTCTTATATCTGCTTTACGATTTACTCTTTACGAAATCTCCACAGGTTTGACGTCACTTTACCCCCAATTAACTATCTTACTTCTGTATAAAGGTTAATAGGTAATTAACGATTAGGAACCGATTTAAACCTTTCGAAATTTTCTAGAAGTCGTTCTATTGTTTTGAAGTAATCAGACAAAAACAAGAGTGTGATTGAGACGAAGGTAGAGAAGGACGAAAAAAATCCGTCCTCCTTCGAACCTAATGTCTTAAATCCACTGTTAGGACGGGTGACCGACATAAAGGATTTGCGACCTCGTTAGAAATTCAACTCTTGTAGTCTGGAAAAGAGTTAAACCTCGTGATGAGACCGGGGGACGACCATATCGCGACGTCACCGTCGATTTTATGAATCCAGAGTCGTCACTCGAGATGGTACGGTCAGATTCCTTCCTGGTGGAACAAAGGGACTACGGTTCTATATAGAGATACATGTAGATAAGTGATTATTTACTTATATCGATATATCGGAGACTTCCCCAAATACACTATTTGATAACACTTGTAAGAAGAGTATAGTTCACCGATCAAAGTATCCGGTGTCTTAGAAACCTTAATCCGACTGGGTCTGAACTTACTTTTGTCTAACATATATTCGTTATAATAGAAATTCAACCTATGTTGGGATATGTGAGGTCGTGATCAATTCTCCTAGTTCACTTTATGTGATATGTACGTACGGACCCTAGATCAATTGACAATTTACAATCTGTGACTAGGTGAGTATTTTAATTTTTTTTTTTATGAGAATATAAGATTTTCATGTAGTAGGTTGAACTTCAAAGAGACACTGATGAGAGTCTACTCCGTCTAGGAAACCTCCCCCAGTGTCCATCAAACATCAGTTGGAGTAAGTATTTTGTGAATCATCTACGTTTCACGGTGTCATTCTCGGGGGCTCTATATGTATTGGGTGTGTGGTTCAGTAATTGAGACACAAATTCCTGAAAATTTAAACAGAACTCTGAAGGGACCACCAGGTCACCAATTCTGACACGAAGGTGACGTCCTTCCCACCCACTGGGGCCCAACTCCAAGATTCTAGGACATACTGTGAAAACAATAAGTAAGTGAGTCCACCCAGGTTGAGAAACTCTGGACTACTTGACGTCGTGGGATTCCGAAGGGACACAAAGTGATAAAGGACGTCAAAAGAGTTTGAGTACAGGTAACTCAAAGGGTGTCGTGTCAGGTTTTTTCTTTTTCACTTTCACTTTCACTTTAACGAGTCAGCACAGACTGAGAAACACTGGGGTACCTGACATCGGATGGTACAAGAAGACAGGTACCCTAAAAGGTCCGTTCTCATGACCTCACCCGACGATAAAGAAAGAGGTCTCCTAGAAGGGCTAGGTCCCTAACTTGGACCCAGAGGGCGTAACATCTGTCTGCGAAATGGTAGACTCGGTGGTCCCTTCAGGTTTTTCCTTTTTCTTTTTTTTTTTCGGAATATGTGGTTGGTCCGGTTTTATTAAGTTAATTTTCTTAAGACTTTATCTAGCGGTCAGGTCCAAGCTACGTACTATGTCCCACGAGTCCCGACCACGTAACCCTACTGGGATTCCCTACCCTACCCCTCCCTCCACCCTCCCCCCAAGGTCTACCCCTTGTGTACATGTGGACACCGACTAAGTACAGTTACATACCGTTTTTGTTGATGTTATAATATATCATTAATCGGAGGTTAATTTTAATTTTTTTTTTTAAGACCTACGTCAAAAAACCCAACAAAAAAAAAAACGGTGTGGTGTACCGGACACCCTAGAACCAAGGGGGTAGTCCTTGACTTGGATGGGAACCGTAATTTTCGAACCTAATGATTAGTGACCTGTCGGTTCTTTAAGGGACCTACGTCGTAAAATTTTTTCGTGTCCTGTCCTCGTGTCTTTGAGACCTCAGATCAGATTAAATGAGATTGGTTTTCTATCTCAACTCCACCCCCTTTCCCTTTACCCTATAATCGGTAAACTAGATTCATTTTATAATGTTCTTTAGAGTTTCCAAGATCTTTATAGTGTCCCCAAGGTCTTATAAATACTTAAACTCTAATTAACGTTTAATAGTTCCTCTGACAGATATTGTTACGAAAATGTGAACTAATTAGGTGTAGAAAGTAAAGTTGTTTGTTTAGACCCCATGAAAGATACACTGTGTTTCATCCCAAAAAATTATAAATAAATAAATAAACCGACGTGGTCCACAATCAACGGCATACACCCTAGAAAATAGAAACAAAGGTGTACACCCTAAATCAAGGACTTGGTCCCTAACTTGGACCCGGGGGTCGTAACCCTCGTCCCTCGGAATCGGTGACCGGGTGGTCCCTTCAGGGGTTCCATCAAAGGCATTACTTGAAGTCAGTTATGACGGCCATGAAAGTCCCAACGATGATCGAATGAAACCATTCCCAGTCTTTTTCCCTGTCCACGTCAGTTCGTCCACGTGTCTAATTGGTCTGATATCGTAGTAGTACGTTTCTCGTTCATAAGAAAGGAAGTCCGTCTACGTTGGGACGTGGTGGGACCGTGCATCAAACTAACCTCCCTTCCCCCTTACACTCGACCTAAAGTCCGGGATGAGTGAAAGGATCGGTTCTCAAAACTAATCACCTGTTTGGTATGTCAATTGTACGTTACCGGGACTTGTGTTACCGTTCCGGGACAATGTTGAAAGAATAGTACAGGTATATATCCTAAGTAAGTAGGTTGGTAGACTCCTTTTATACGAGAAACCCCGATGTCTCACTTTTCCTTAAGTGTAAGAGAATCCCCCATATTATGTACATGGTTTTTAGTGATGTCACATTCCGTTTTTCAATACTTAGTGTTTACTTTTCTGATTACTTTACGGTTTTTTGAGTCCTTTCGGTTTGGCATGAATATAGAACTCCTTAGTGTCTTCCGAAGTCTCTTTTCCATGTAACTTGGGTCAAGACTTACTACCCATCGTAAACCAGTGTACCTCTATCCTTGTCTCCTAAATCCTTCACGTTCTACATTTATTGTTCGTTCTTAAATCAAATAGTCTTCGTTCACGATACACTTACTGTCATTTTTCTTTTTGTCTAACCCTGGTCTAATACTTCTCACATTATGATCCGATGACTCAAATGGACAATTAAACGCCCGTTCCCTCTCGGTACTCCATTAGTTTGAGAAAGTACTCATACTTAAATCTTCTCATTTTTTCTTAGTTTTTCCATCTCTTTATCCGCCTCTACTTTACTTTCCGTTAACATGATCAGATCCTACTGTGACACCTCTTCCGTTACCGTGGGTGAGGTCATGAGAGTGGACCTTTTAGGGTACCCGTCTCCTCGGACCACCCGACGTCGGGTACCCCAGTGCTTCTCAGTCTGTGCTGACTCGCTGAAGTGAAAGTGAAAAATGAAAGTACGTGACCTCTTCCTTTACCGTTGGGTGAGGTCACAAGAACGGACCTCTTAGGGTCCCTACCCCCTCGGACCACCCGACGGTAGAAACCCCAGCGTGTCTCAGCCTGTACTGACTTCGCTGAATCGTCGTCGTCGTCGTCCTACTGTTACACTTCTTCCGTTACCGTGGGGTGAGGTCATGAGAACGGACCTTTTAGGGTGCCCGCCTCCTCGTACCATCCGACGTCAGGTAATCCAGCGTGTCTTAGCCTGTACTGACTCGCTGAATCTTCGTCGTCGTCGTCGTCCTACTGTTACTTTGATTCATGTGTCACCCTTCCTCTCCTGATGGACTGACAGTCTCTGTTATCTAAGCCGGTGACTTATTTACATCCACCATTACCTCTCCTGTTTGTCCTACTACTCAAAGGTACGGATACACTCTCATCTGCCCATTATAGAAGTCTCATTTATTCCCGGCTTCTTCTTTTTTGTTTAGAAATGTGTTATTGTTGAACGAAAATACATTGTTCAAACTCTACGGTCGTTCCGAAGACCTATATCTACAAATGTCTCCGTCGACTTGTGTGTCTTGATCCTCTCTTTTATCTCGGTCTCTGTGTGTAGTGCGACGGATACGTTACATACGAGGAGTTGACGACTGCAAACAGGTCAAGAAACGCTGTGGTACCTGACGATCGTCGATCCCAGGAGACAGGTACCTTAAAAGGTCGTTTCTTATGACCTTACCCAACGGTAAAGGATGAGGTTCCCTAGAAAGACGGGGTCCCTAGCTTGGGAGTAAAGGATACAGAGGAAGTGACCGTCCGCCTAAGAAATGGTGACACGGTGGACCCTTCAGTTACGTTATACTCTCTGGTTGTTCTTTCTGTTCTTGTTTGGAAATTTCCTGTGGATGTCCACCACCATCTTTTTTTGTCACTGATTTCTTTAGTATCAGTCTCTTCCTTTCCTCTTGGTCTTCTCATATGATGGTGATACTGGTTTTCAGTCTCGTAGTTCTTATACTTCACACGTTATTGTCATGGCTTGTGACACGTCGTCCCTACTCGTGGAAGCGTGTGGACATTAAGTTGACGGTCCCCAGCGAAAGTTAAGAATGTTTGGTTTTCATAATCGCCTTTGTCACTATAGGTTTCTTCATCCTGTTCCTTCCCCTGGAAATTCATAAGTATAAGGGGATTTTAGGACTTTATATCCGACTAGTCAAGTCAAGTCAGCGAGTCAGTACAGGTTGAGAAACGTTAGGATACTTGACGTCGTGTGGTCCGGAGGGACAGGTAGTGGTTGAGGGTCTCGAACGAGTTTGAGTACAGGTAACTCAGTCACTACGGTAGGTTGGTAGAGTAGGAGACAGCAGGGGAAGAGGAGGACGGAAGTTAAAAAGGCTCGTAGTTCCAGAAAAGTTTACTCAGTCATGAAGGATAGTCCACCGGTTTCATAACGTTAAAGTCGAAATCGTAGTCAGGAAGGTTACTTATAAGTCCTGACTAAAGGAAATCCTACCTGACCAACCTAGAGGAACATCAGGATCCCCGAGAGTTCTCAGAAGAAGTTGTAGTGTCAAGTTTTCGTAGTTAAGAAACCGCGAGTCGAAAGAAATATCAGGTTGAGAGTGTAGGTATGTACTGATGACCTTTTTGATGTCGAAACTGATCTATCTGGAAACAACTGTTTCATTACAGAATCAAAAAATTATACGACAGATCCAACCAGTATCGAAAAGAAGGTTCCTCGTTCACTAAAAATTAAAGTACCGACGTCAGTGGTAGACGTCACTAAAACCTCGGGTCTTTTTATTTCAGAGAGTGACAAAGGTAACGAAGGGGTAAATAAACGGTACTTCACTACCCTGGTCTACGGTACTAGAAACAAAAGACTTACAACTCAAAATTCGGATGAAAAAGTGAGAGGAGAAAGTGAAAGTAGTTCTCCGAGAAATCAAGAAGAAACAAAAGACGGTATTCCCACCACAGTAGACACATAGACTCCAATGACTATAAAGAAGGCCGTTAGAACTAAGGTCGAACACAAAGAAGGTCAGGTCGCAAAGAGTACTACATGAGACGTATATTCAATTTATTGATCCCACTGTTATATTTCGGAACTGTATGAGGAAACGGATAAACCTTGATCAGACAAGAAGGTACAGGTCAAGATTGACAACGAAGGACTGGACGTATGTCTAAAGAGTTCTCCGTCCAGTCCGCCAGACCATAAGGGTAGAGAAATTCTGAGAAGGTGTCAAACAACACTAGGTGTCAGTTTCCGAAACTGTATCAGTTATTTCGTCTTCATCTATAAAAAGACCTTGAGGGAACGAAAAAGTTACTAGGTTGCCTACAACCGTTAAACTAGAGACCAAGGAGACGAAAAAGATTTAGGTCGAACTTGTAGACCTTCAAGTGCCAAGCGTATGACAACTTCAGACCGAACCTCTTAAAACTCGTAATGAAATGATCACAACTCTACTCACGTTAACACACCATCAAACTCGTAAGAAACCGTAACGGAAAGAATCCCTAACCTTACTTTTGACTGGAAAAGGTCAGGACACCGGTGACGACTCGAAAGGTTTAAACGACCATATAACTCATGTCGTGAAAGTGTCGTCGTAGAAACTCCTAAACTTTATTGAGTTGACCTTAAGGTAGTGGAGGTGATCGAAACAAGTATCACTACGAAAGATTCCGGGTGAACTGAAGTGTAAGGTCCTACAGACCGAGATCTACTCACTAGTGTGGTAACACTAATAGACCCAGCACTTCTAGGAAAAACATGTCAAGAAGACACATAAGAACGGTGGAGAGGAATTATAGAAGACGAGCCAGGTATGGTAAAGACAGGAAATAACTCGGGTAGAAACGTACTTTACAAGGGAACCATAGAGATTAAAAGAACTTCTCTAGAGATCAGAAGGGGTCAGATAACAAAAGGAGATAAAGAAACGTTACTAATGACTCTTTCCGAAAGAGTAGAGAGGATCGATAAGAAACCTTGAGACGTAAGTCTACCCTTATAGAAAGGAAAAGATGAAACGGAAATCGCAGAGAAGAAAAGAGTCGATAAACATTCGGGAGGAGTCTGTTGGTAAAACGGAAAAACACAAAGAAAAAGAGCTATCTCTCCATTTTCGGTCCAACGCTAGTGGTCTAGAATCCCGTGGTACGCACGATTCAGCGAAGTCAGTACAGGTCGAGAAACGCTCAGGCACCTGACATCGGGCGATCCGAGGAGTCAGGTACCCTAAGAGATCCGTTCTATGACCTCACCCAACGGTACAGGAGGAGGTCCCCTAGGAGGGGTGGATCCCGAACTTGGACGTAGAGGATCCAGAGGACGTAACCGTCCGTCCAAGAAATGGTGATCGCAGTGGACCCTTCGGGGTACACCCGTGATATCGTTTCGTATTTCGTCCTTCTCCTGAGGATCGGTCAGGAAGACCCTTTGACCATTATTACCAAGTCTAGATCCATCGTACCGAGTCGACGGAGTGGATCTTGTGACTTACCTTTCCAGTCTCAGAAGCGTCATGGACTGTGTGTTGTCGTCAGGTCCCGTTTTCATCCTAACGTTCTCCAATTCCTACTCGACTACTTCCGTGATCGCATGTTGTGACAAAGGTTCGTAAACTATTCCTTGTCTTCCTCTCGAACTTCCCTAAAAACAACGAAAAAACAACAATTGAAACTTGACAGTCATCTGACTCACCCACCTTGTCTATCCTCCTTCTACGTTCTATTCTTCTCCCTTTAATTACTCCGTTCTCAGAATTCGGGTGTTGTCTTCTACCTTAGTTCTGGTATTCACCTTTCAAGTTGGGGGTGTTTCTTAATATATACAAAAAGATTTTACTTTTTCCTTCTCTTTCTCACGCATTTCTTTGACAGGCCCATTTCTCCTTACTTCAATGTTTCGTGTACTAACGAAGGTAAAAGAGTCTTCTCTTCCTGAATTTTAGTCGAGTTCTCTCATTCTCACTTCATTGTCTTACTCGTGACCCCGTCTCACTTTTCACTCCAATGTTTTTGTGTATTTACATCGTTCTTTGCGATTTCCGATATTAAGTACGTGTAGTTTAAGATGCAGGTTACCATGTTAAAGTGAATGTTAACGTGGTGTTTTTGATTGATCCACTCTTTGTACGATACCATAAGAAGGTTTAAGGGTTAAATTCCTGATTGTCTCTTACTGTTTTCTTTCTTTAGTACCTTAGGCGTCCATATTATATGTTATCGTAGTATTGGTTGTTTCTACCCGAATCACGATATTTTGATCTCAGTCTACCACTACTCAGAGTATAAAGAGACGGGAAGAAACGACCTCGATAAAAGATGAAAAAGGTGTCAGCTATGAAGATACCTTTCAAGAAAGAACTTAGTCAATACTTGTGTTATATCGAAAATTTGTTGAGAGTCGGGTACAAACGAGAAAAATATTTCATACAGTAGAAGATTAAAAGGTCCAAAAATGTTTGAAAGTGAAACGATGTTTAATACCTTTAGTCTTGATGTACTTTTTAAAATACAACCTTTTAGTATAATAAAGATAACATTTAGAAATTTTCATGTTAAACATTCGACCACGAGATCTCGGTTCCTCTTTTGTCCTAAATTTTTCTTGTGTCTTTCCTGTTTCTTTCTATTCCGACTTACTTCTCTTTCTTTTGGAACTCAATATTTAATGAGTCAAATTTTACAGTTCCCCTTGAACAGAGTCTCATAGGGAAAGATACAAAACTTCGAACAATTATTGCCTTTCAGGAAAATTTGTTCTATAAATTAAAAGTCTAAGATTGTTTAGGTAACTGTCGTTTGTTTATGTATCTTGAATATTATTTTGTATGTGTGACTTACCTTTTTAAAGATACTTTAATCAAGTCATTGATATCAACCTAAGGTAAAAGAAATATTTTGTGTAAAATGGTATTGAGATTTCTGAAGATTTTGTACTAGATCTTATCCTCTTTATTAATGTTAGATAATTATTGATGACTGGTGTCCCCCTTTCTTTAGACATCATTTATATTTGTGTGTGCCAGAGAACAAAATGTTTCCTTTACACTTGATTAAGAACACGGTTGATGATTTTCCACCTGTTAAAGAGGTAAAGTTATGTCTTAGTTTTTACATCTACTTTCAAAAGTGGAATCATTTTCTTCGTATTGACAATATTCTTTGTCTTAGAAGGATTCCTTATCTTCTTTCTAAAAAATTTTGTATCTGATGGTGGTCCGCCATTCTGTTTCAGAGTATACGACGACACGTCTTATTTTAGTGATTCTTATGAAGATCCTTCGTTAAAAAGTCTTACAAATACGAGAAATTGTGTGGTAAAGATGATTGTCTTTCGATCATACTCTTTCATTAGTCTTTATACTGGTCTATAAGTCACTACAATATGTTACAATAAATACTATATCCTTTCGGATCTTATCGATGTTTTTTCTTTACCAACTTATTTAATACGATACGATGGTAAAATAATATCTTAAATTATCTTACAGTTTTATTGTAAACTTTCCCAGTATATAAGTATATTCTTTTTATACGATTTATTTTTAGTTTACTATTTTATATACTCATAAAGTTTAAGTAAAAAATAACCTGATGTTGACAAACTGTTATACCATAATCAAAGACGACGTGTTACTTCACTTAGTCGATAGTATATACATACCACCACCACCACCAAAGCAATGATTCAACGCAGACTGAGAACGCTGGGGTACCCGATCTCGGGCGGTCCGAGGAGACACATACCCCAAGAGGTCCGTTCTTATGACCTCACCCAACGGTAAAGGAAGAGGTCCCTTAGAAGGCCTGGGTCCTTAACTTGGACCCTGAGGATGTGACGTCCGTCAAAGAAATGGCTAATTCGATGGTCCCTTCGGGTATATGTATGTAGTTTAAGTGAAAATTAATGTATATATGTATGTTGGACCTCTTCCTTTGACGTTATCTGAGGTTATCAGAACGAACCTCTTGAGGTACCTGTCTCCTCGGACCACCCGACGTCAGGTACCCCAGCGTTTCTTAACCTGTGTTGAATCACTGACTTGTTATTGTTGGTGTTATGTGTGTCGGTAAACGTACAGGTATATGTGTATATTAAAAATAGGTCTATTTTAATCTTCCTTTATGTTGCTTTTAAAATCTCATTAAAAGAAACAAAAATCCTAATGAAAAAAAGGGAGATAAGAAAAGACATTATTAGTCTTCGCTCCACTCTTTCGCTTGCAGTAACAAGTCTTTTACAGTGTCATTCTGTGTACAACACAGCGACAGGATCGAGATTCAGGATAGTGACTGTATTTGGCTAGACACCGTTTACGCTGATGGGACGGTTCACGTTCTCTTTTATATTGACCTCACGGTTCCGATTTTCTTTACGGTGACCGTGATCGACTTATTCCGTGGATTTTCCACATATGTCGTCTAAGTCCGGACTCAAGGACTTGTTGTAGTGGATTAGGGTTTTCTCGTCGACACCGTCGTAGGTCAACTAGAATTCTCAAAACTATTAATCAACGAGTTATTTACAAGATCAAATTTTTCTTTTTGTGACTTGAAAGATGGTATCGTAAACATTCATCTTTCAAAGTAAAAAATTTTTCATCGTCGATACAAAGAGAAATCTATCCGTAAAAAAATTTTTACATCCGAGACTATGTGTATTCCATGTGTGAGATGTGATAACATAGGAGACTTATACTATTTCAGACGTATGAGGACCTAGAGGTAAGATTAGGGTACGACTCCTTTCAATACTTACTTTTCCTTTCCTTTTTCGTACGACAACAGAACTACAAATGAAGGATTTACTGAAATTCCTGTGATCTTGTATTCAATTAGACTTCCCTCCCTTAAACACACAAAACAAGTGACGAAATAGGACGAAATAAGAGTCGTTTATAAACACTTATTTAGATGTTGACTAAAAAATTTTAATACTTAGTGAAAGGACAAGATGATGCAAGAAATAGAACTTAGTTTTTCATTCTGTTCCTCCTTCGCGACTGAAAATACACTACTCAACTCCTTGAGTGATTTACTTTAAACAAAAAAAAAGAAAATAGGGGAATGTTTCCCCTACTGCGAAAGAGACATCTCTTCAAGTAAAAAAGATGAAATCATAATTGAAAGAACGTGTTTAACATAGGACAATAAGACTAATTGAGTAGAGTGTTAAAGAAAATAAAAAAGACATAGAAAAAAGAAACACATACCGGAAGATACGTGTCAACTTGGACCTTGTTTACCTCCCAATCCCCATGATTGGTGGTACGTCAGTTTTTAGATACAAATTGAAATTTTAATCGAAAGACATTAACGTCATTGGTGTAGACACCCAAGTCGGTTGGCATCTAGTACATCATGACATCATCCATGAAAAACTTTTTTTAAGTGTTCCAGTTGGTGTCAAAGAAAGAGAAAAATTGACACGGAATATACGACCCAAATTGTAGAAATGAAGAATCAAAATAATACCCCAAATATTAAAGACTATAGGATTAAACAAGAATAAAATCACACGGACCGGTAAAAATATCAGACAATGAAAAATATAAATTTTTAGGGAGAAAATAATTTATGTAAATAGAATATAGAACCTATGAAGATTATCGACTTTATAGATATCTATTCAAAATCAAGACCAAAGACGACTGAGATCGAGTTACATAAAAATAAGAAAGAGGGAACAATATAAAACACTAAATTTTTTTTACACATACTCGAATAAAAAATCTTACAATTGATACTAATAAACTATTGATCCAATTATTGGGAGAGATACCTCCTAAACACTACCAAAGACTTTTGACAGTGTCTGATAATATTTAATTTTGAGAGATGAACATCTCAAATCTCTGGTACTATTATTATATTTTATTCCGGAGTTTAGGTTCATTTACACTGGACCATTGGTCCTTAACGAGTCCCTCTAAAATTGAGGTGGATCTCAACATACGGAGAGGTCCTACCAAAGATTGTCCGGGGGATGTGAAACGTCTTACGTTTCCTAAAAGAGGTTCAGAGGTAAAAAGAGGTACATGTTCAAAGATACGGTTGTCTTTAACTACCTACGGTGGTTTCATAAGTCACTAAAGTCGTGAACGAACCAAAGATCGGGGTCTTTCAAAGGAAACAAAAGAATATCCAAGTAGGTAAATAAAATTTCCTAAAAAATTATACCTTAGATGATAAAATGTATAAAATACCTACAGAAGAGATAGTACTAGAAGGGACCACCGAGTCTGTCATTTCTCAGACGGACGTTAAGTCCTCTGGACCCAAGCTAGGGACCCAGCCCTTCTAAGGGGACCTCTTCCTTTACCGTTGGGTGAGGTCATAAGAACGGACCTTTTAGGGTACCCGTCTCCTCGGACCGTCCGACGTATGTCAGGTAACCCAGTGTTTCTCAGACTGTACTGATTCGTTGAAGTGAAAGAAAAGAGATAGTATAAGAGTCTTTACCTTTAGATAAATTATGAAGACGTTAACGAAACGTGTTAAAATTAACCCTATAATATTAATAAGGGCTATTCAGAACAAAACCACACAATCCCATCAGATGTTCAGACAGTTCCCGTGGATATTAGAACTGACTCAATAGCCTGACCGGTTTCTCAAGTAAGTCCGAAAAGACAATCTATTATACCTCTTTGGGTTTACTTGAAAAACCGGTTAGGTCATACAATCGAATGGAATCTTCAAACATAGTGGACGTCTAAACGAAGTTGAAAGAGTCGGAAGTGGTGTCAGTGACTAGTTGTGTCGAAGACTGTTTTTCTTTTCGATTTTTGAATTAAATTTTTTAGAAATATCTTTAAAATTGTCAAAAAAGAATAACAATAGTCCATGTATCTTAATATTTAACTTAAAAGTAGTAGTGGTATCTAGTTATGTTTATTTAGTTTAATTTTATCGGATGAGACTAATGAAATTGACCATCTGCAAATTTTCTCATCATAACTTGGTTTATTTTTATAAAGTTGTAACCTCCTTTATTCATCTTTACACTTTCCCACCATACCTACTCTCCTTGAGATTGTGCCGACTTTAGGGATAGTCGGAAGTGGAATGTGTCCTCCTTTGGAGAAATAGATTTGATCATAAAAAATTTGATGTGTTGAAGTTATACATGTTTTTCAACACGTTTCGAATCTTCTCGAGATTTTATAGTGTTTCCCTTCGAAACTTTCCAAAAAACGACTATTTTCGTGGTACTTTTGGGTACTGATGATCTAAGAAAAGAGAAAAGACGAAACGGTATCGAAATCAAGTATAGAAAGTGATTAAAGTCAGTAGTTACCGTTGAAAATATTTTAAAAAGAGAGAGTTGTAGGTATACTACCACATGTCCACATGTACACACATATAAATGTAAAAGGGTAATCTTTATTCTCTTTTGAATGTGAGAGAGGAAGTCATATTACGAGAACGTACTTCTTGCATATTTGGTGACTGAGACCCAGACGTAGAAATAAAAGACTCGTCGTTGATGGCCAAATTTATCTTGTAAATCGAGAACTATAAGAAAGAAGAGTTATGAACTACATATATAGGATGTTATTACATCATCTTTTTTGTGTCCGAAACCTTAGTGTATCTAGACCCAAATTTAGAGTTGTAGAGACTGGGAGAATACTTTTATCATAGTGTTTGAGTTTCCTGTGGAGAATTCTCAGTTTAATATATATATGTATATATATATCACGGATCGTGTTTCGGACGGTACAATGGACGTGAGACAATGCAATCGACAGAAAGACACATTAAAACATGAAGTAAAGGTGAAACGAGTTAGATCGTTTCCTGAAAGGTTCGATTTAAAAGATTCAGTATCGGGACTATTTGATGACACCGAGACAAGTTCTTAATTATAAGACATTGTGAATAAAACGTTGTGAATAAAATGGGTTGTTATCTGTATTTGATGAAGTTTTTATCGTTACGTTGTTGTTAATATGATGACTCATATAGGGTAATTCCATGTCAGTAGAGAACAATAGGTACCCCCTGACCAAGGTCGTGTTAGGGGAGTACCTGTTGTTTTAGGTACCTACGAATCTAGGGAATGTATTTGTAATGTCTATATGAAATTTAGTAGAGATGTAATAAATTGTTACATGTACGAGATATTTGACCCCTTTTACGTTCGAAACGAAAAACCTTGAAAGAGCTTAAAAAAAAGGGTCTTGTGTGAGCTAGACACCAACCAACTGTGACGTCTACGTCTCCCGGTTCCATGTCAGGTCTTAAATACAAGATTTCAGTGATTTTAGTCCCGAAGGGACCACCAGGTCACCAATTCGTAGACGGACGATTACGTCCCCTATAACCAAGCTAGGGACCAGACCCTTCTAGGGTGTACGACACCCTGTTGATTCGAGTACTCGACGTTGATGAGTCGAACGTGTGGGATCTCGAGTAGAGACGTTGTTCTCCTCGGTGACGTTACTCTTCGCATTCGTGACGTTGATCTCTTTCGGAAAGTCGTCGTTACTTCTGGGTTGCGTCGGTATTTATTTAGACTTTCTATTTTATTTCAATGATTTTAACAAGGAAAAGAACTCACCGATACAGTAGTTGTAAGAAATATCAATGCATTTAAATAAAGGAAAAATCTAAAGAGAAAGATGGACAAATAAAATAAAAACTTATACATTTGTATGTACTAAGATTCTAGTTTTGATATATTTGTTCAATATCTCTTTAGAGAGGTAGTAACCGTGGTAGGGAAGATGAATATCTAATTAGATATCTGAGAAGACCCGAAAACGAAAAAGGTAAAGTTTTATATGAGACGTCTAGTGGGATATAACCACGTACCTCTGAAAGATGTCAGAGAAATACGGAAGACTCCTTTTCCCGTCGAACCTTCCCTATGGTAGTTGGACCTCTAATAAAGTAACAACGGTTAGAAAACGATTATTTTCATTAACAAACTGATTTAAATATGTTTACGGTCAAATATAAAATACGGTTACACAGGAATCTTGTCTAAGAATTTTCACTCTACAGACCCAGTTTTCTATGTACGCATGCATTAAGATATTCTATAACAGTTTCAAGGAGGACCCTAAACGTGAAAACGTAAGAATGGTCTTTCCGTAGTTTCACGACCAGAGTGTGTCAGGTATCTGATATAATATATTGAAACCTAAACCCACTCTTTCCGAAAAAATTCTATTAATTAGTCAACACCGACAAAAATTTTAAAATAAAAATTGACTTGTCTTTAACGAAATGTCATAACACAACCACGACGGTATACAGTTGTACTTAGTAAAAACCGACAAAAACGTTATACGTATATACGAGTCCACACAGGTTGAGGAGCACTGAGGTGCCTGATATATCGGGTGGTCCGAGGAGACCGGTGGCTTAGAAGGTCCGTTCTTATGACCTTACCCAATGGTAGAGGAAAAGGTCCCCTAGAAGGGCTGGGTCCCCAACTCGGGTACAGAGAACGTAGAGAATGTGACCGTCCACCCAAGAAATAGTGATCACGGTGGACCCTTCGGGTCCACTTGAGAAATGGGTGACTCTGTGGTTCCCAAAAGGAGAAATCCCATCCGAAAAGGGAAGATGAACGTAAGATGACTGGGGTCCAGGACGAAGGGAAAGGAGACAAGACTTCAGAGTTGAAGTGAAAACAGTAAGACTCGTGTCCAAGATCTCGACTGTGACAAAACAGAGTCACAATTGAACGGATGTATTGGTATTAAACTCTAATACAATCAGTCCGTTCCCACCACCATCAAATGAAACGAGAGGAATATCTAGATACACCAAAAGTTTTTCCTATATACCTCTCTAAACCTAAATCTTTCAATGGTAGTAGGATGTCTTTGGGACTCGGTTCAAAATAAAAAAATTAAAAACTTAATAAAAGAACTGAATGATACACACTAGTTTTAAAACTGAAAACATAAGACCTTGGTTCTATAAGAAACACCAGATTAGATCTAAAAATATTGACAGGATACACGTGAACGTCTCTTCCGTTACCGTGGGGTGAGGTCATGAGAACAGACCTTTTGGGGTACCTACCTTCTCGGACCATCCGATGTCAGGTACCCTAGCGCTTCTCAGCCTGTACTGACTCGCTGAAGTGAAAGTGAAAAGTGAAAGTACGTGACCTCTTCCTTTACCGTTGGGTGACGTCACAAGAACGGACCTCTTAGGGTCCCTGTCGTCTCGGACCACCCGACGGTAGACACCCCAACGTGTCTCAACCTGTGCTGACTTCACTGAGTCGTCGTCGTCGTCGTACACGTGAACTCTTCTATATAGGAGATAATTACCTAAGTCTGAAACTATGTTTAGACATTCTCGATGAACTAACTAAAAAAACCAGATGAATTGGACTGAATGCAGCTCTATGTACAATTTCAAAAGATAATAATCGTCCGAAGACAAGGAGGAATATATAGATCGTCAAAGATGAAGTATAGATAACTACATAGTAAACCATTTGTCTATAAAAAATTTTAGAAATAACATTTATATCGGGAATCGAAATATTCCCTATAAAATATAATAGGAAGTAGAATTACGAAAAAGTTAATATAAGACGGAACAGATTCTATTGCTTGGGGCGAAAGATTTTTTAAACGTGAATAAACTATTCAGAATGTGAGAATGATAAAAATTTAAGAAGTAAATGATTGAGGGAAATAAATACTAAAAATGTTGACATAGAAAGTGTATGTTGTTAGTAATTCAACTCGGTAGTCAAGTCAAGTTTAGTCAAGTCAGTGAGTCAGCACAGGCTGAGAAACGCTGGGGTACTTAGTGTCGTGTGGTTCGGAGGGACAGGTAGTGGTTGAGGGCCTCAAGTGAGTCTAAGTGCAAGTAGCTCAGTCACTACGGTAGGTCGGAAGAGTAGGAGACAGCAGGGGAAGAGGAGGACGGGGGTTAGGAAGGGTCGTAGTTTCAGAAAAGGTTACTCAGTTGAGAAACGTACTCCACCGGTTTCATGACCTCAAAGTCGAAATCGTAGTAAGGAAGGTTTCTTTAGGGTCCCAAGTAGAGGAAGTCTTACCTGACCAACCTAGAGGAACGTCAGGTTCCCTGGGAGTTCTCAGAAGAGGTTGTGGTGTCAAGTTTTCGTAGTTAAGAAACCGTGAGTCGGAAGAAGTATCAGGTTGAAGGTGTAGGCATGTACTGATGACCTTTTTGGTATCGGAACTGATCTAGCTTGAATCAGCCGTTTCATTACAGAGACGAAAACTTATACGACAGATCCAACCAGTATTGAAAGGAAGGTTCCTCATTCGCAGAAAATTAAAGTACCGAAGTTAGTGGTAGACGTCACTAAAACCTCGGGGGTTTTTATTTCAGTCGATAACAAAGGTGACAAAGGGGTAGATAAAGGGTACTTCTCTACCCTGGTCTACGGTACTAGAAGCAAACTCCGAAAAATCAAGGAGAAGTGAAAGACGGTATTCCCACCACAGTAGACGTATAGACTCCAATAACTATAAAGAAGGCCGTTAGAACTAAGGTCGAACACAAAGAAGGTCAGGTCGCAAAGAGTACTACATGAGACGTATCTTCAATTTATTCGTCCCACTGTTATATGTCCGAACTGCATGAGGAAAAGGATAAACCTTGGTCAGACAACAAGGTACAGGTCAAGATTGACAATGAAGGACCGGACGTATGTCTAAGAGTTCTCCGTCCAATCCACCAGACCCTAAGGGTAGAGAAAGTCTTAAAAGGTGTCAAATAACACTAGGTGTGTCAGTTTCCGAAACCGTATCAGTTATTTCGTCTTTATCTACCAAAAGACCTTGAGAGAACGAAAAAGGTACTAGGTCGCCTACAACCGTTAAACTAGAGAGCAAGAAGACGGAAAAGATTTTGGTCGAACTTGTAGACCTTCAAGTGCCAAGTACATAACGACTTCGGACCGAACCTCTTAAAACTCGTAATGAAAAGGTCTCACACTCTACTAACGTTAACACACCATCAAACTCGTAAGAAACCGTAACGGAAAGAAACCCTAACCTTACTTTTGACTGGAAAAGGTCAGGACACCGGTGACGACTCAACAGGTTTAAACGACCGTATAACTCCCGTCGTGAAACTGTCGTAGTAGAAAGTCCTAAACTTTATCGAGGTGACCTTAAGGTAGTGGAGGTGATCGAAACAAGCATCACTACGAAAGATTCCGGGTGAACTGAAGTGTAAGGTTCTACAGACCGAGATCTACTCACTAGTGTGGTAACACTAATAGGCCCAGCACTTCTAGTAAAAACATGTCAAGAAGACACATAAGAACGGTAGAGAAGAATTATAGAAGACGAAGACAATCCAGGTATGGTAAAGACTGGAAATAACTCGGGTAGAAACGTACTTTACAAGGGAACCTTAGAGATTAAAAGGACTTCTCTACAGATCAGAAAGGGTAAGACAACAAAAGGAAATAAAGAAACGTAACTAGAGACTTCTTCCGAAAGAATAGAGAAGAACGATAAGAAACATTGAGACGTAAGTCTACGAATCTAGAAAGGAAAAGAGGAACCGAAAAGCGAAGAGAAGAAAAGTGTCGATAAACATTCCGAAGGGGTCTCTCGGTAAAACGAAAAAACGTAAAGAAAAGTTACCCCTACCAGAACCAGGGACAGAGGACATGTTACAGTGCTTGGAATAAGGTATCAAGTAGTCCGTGAGATAGATAGTCTAGATCCGGGAATTTAGATAAAGACTGGAGGTGACATATTAGTATTCCCTAAACTAAATCCAGTATGGACTTACCAGATCGCCAAAAGGGACGAAAGAAGTTAAAGTCAGACTTAAACCATTATTCCTCAAGTACCAGACTCGGTGTCAGTCGAGGACCAGAACAAAAACAACTGACATATGTCGAAGAGGTAGAAAACGACGTCTCTTATATTAGTTAGACTAAAACCACAACTGGTAGACCACTACAGGTACACATCTCAGAAGAGAACACAACAACCATAAACGATACTGGTCACGTAATAGAACCGTTTTGAGATGAAACGGGACGAAGTAAGACGTAAGGTTCCGGTTTAAACGGACAATGGAGTCCACAAAGAACTGAAGGATGAAAACGTAAGGTCAGGGGATATTACTTTTCCTGTAGAAAAAACCCACAATCAAGATTTTCCAGAACATCCAGAAGTATCATGGTAAGTTGAAGTCGAAGAAGTCACAATAACCAACCCCGTATCTGAACCTAATGACACTATAAGATTAGATGTAAGTCAGTGTTTTGTATAAATTTTCCACAGCAGTTTAAAAAAGAAAATCTTTGATACATAGTGAACTATTACCCTTTTTTTAGATTTAAACATATATACGACGACGACCATTCAGCGAAGTCCGCACAGGCTGAGACACGTTGGGGTATCTGCGTCGGGTGGTCCGAGGGGTCAGGGACTCTAAGAGGTCCGTTCTTGTGACCTCACCCAACGGTAAAGGAAGAGGTTACGTACTTTCACTTCAGCGAGTCAGCACAGGTTGAGAATCGCTGGGGTACCTGACGTCGGGTGGTCCCGAAATTGAAAATTATGTTCAATTTAGTTTCAATTTAGTGAAAATGAATTGTAGTGAACTGGAACAAGTGCGTTTTCACAATAAAATTTTGTAAAGATACCTAGAAGTCTAATAATACTTTAGATCTCTTAATACAAGAAGTTTGTTTTCAGACGTCTATGGATTAAACAATAAAATTTTAATGAATATATGTCTTGTATAAATACGTTATATCATTTACATTTGTGTCATAAAACTGAAATTCAACAGAGTTTTTCTTTTATCATCTCATTGTTTAAAAGAAGTCGTCTTCTCTGACTTTCGTCATTCAAACCGTAGTAAATGGGACTGACCTATGAAAGTTCTTTTTTTACCGTTTATCTCGTAATAATGAATTCCCAAGTAAAAGTAATAGAGATGACATCCTAGAGTATTTGTGTGGAGTCTTTTTCTCCTAATACTTGAGTAGGAATCATAATAAGATTACATATTTAACCTTCTCTTTTTGTTTGACTTCCAGTTCAAAAACTTTTCGTCTAATTTTTCAATAAAAAATCAATCCGATTTCTTTTTTTTCCTTCCTGTACTCAAACTCATTTGAGACCCTCAACCACTACCTGTCCCTCCAGACCGTACGACGTCAGGTACCCCAGCGTCTCAGTCTGTGCTGACTCACTGACTTGACTTGAATTTTATATATATATATAGGTATGGAGGGTTAACGATATAAAAAATTAAGTAAGTAAGTTGTTAATATAAAAACTTATATACGGTTCTTGATAATGGCACAATAGCAATGGGTTTCCGAAAGTGTTTGTAAATGACTCGTCCATGAAACAATAACCACAAACAATCGGTGGTTAGGGAAACTATCGGATATATCAAGGGGTCTCGGTTCCTGATCAAGGTTTTGAGGGGTATCTATAGTTTTAAGGAATCCGTGGATCATGGATTCGGTAGTTGAGGTATTATTTAATTACTATAAACTTGAGAATATTGAATTCTAAAATTCTAAGTACCTATTTTTCATTTAAAAAATTTCTTTTAATTAAAAGTTAACAAATAAAATGTAAAATGACGACAAGAGGAACTATAAGGACGGTGTTTTATGTTCCGTGACAACTGAACTTACCCAATGGTCAATTGGAACTATCACTTCACTTCAGTGAGTCAGCACAGGCTGAGAAACACTGGGGCACCTGACATCGGACGAGTCCGAGGAGACAGGTACCCTAAGAGGTCCGTTCTTATGACCTCACCCAACGGTAAACTAAAGATTTGTGTTCCGTCATAGAAGCGAAGAAGAGTACTCATAGTTTTGACCATTGTAATTAGTATTTTATCATCGGAAAGTCGATCCAAAAGCCTAGACTCTATTAAAGGGGGAGTTTACTTATTGGTTCGTTCGAAAGATGAAACTAAAAATTTTTATTATTTCTCCTCTTTCTCCATTAAGGACCGAGGCAGGAGGGTAGAGTTTCTCAAACCCTCAATTTTTACGAAAACAATGTTGGAGTGGTCTCGGTACTGTCCGAGTCTCTCCGCGTGATCCGGTTTTTATTAGGGACTCAGTACGAAGGCCCCGAAGACCCTACTATTGACCGGTTAGTCATTTATGGTCCTTTGGGGACGTCGGTTAGTTGGGAACGGTTGAGGGACAGAGACAAGATTTGAATATTTATGACGACATTTAGACCCGAGGCCCGAGAACGAGACGAGGTGAGGTGACGCCACCCCCACGGGACCGAGGTCGATCTTTATTTTGGGGAAGTACGAAAACGTAACGACCCCTGCAGAATAAGAGAGTCAAAACCCCTGAACCTGAGACCCGTTTTGTGAAAGAAAATGTGTTTGAAGACGGATGGGTCCTGCTTCGGTGGTTCGTACGGTTTCGTTTGGGACTCTAAGGGTTTAGAAGTCGTCTTGCATTAGTCCTTTTGGTTCTAAACTGTTTTAAGAAGGAAGCGGAGGTGACAAAGACGTTTCCGGTAGGTGAAGATCGAATTTTTTTTTTTTTGTGACGTCCTCACAGCCGACATGTGATTACTTATTTTGACGGGATTGCGTCTTCGACCCCGTGCCGAAGTTTCCTACCGGAATCTTCAATTCGTTTTGTGTAATCAGCAGTAAGGGAGCGTTTGCTGTCTTTTGCTTCTGCAGAGAAGGCTGATCATTTCTATCAGCATAGAGGGAGAGAGGAGAAGGTAGTGGTCAGAACAAGGAAAGAGTTAGTCCGTCAGGTAGTCTGTTGGAAGGAACACTCATATCTCCCAACTACCAGTCTTAGAAAGCGTCTGTTGCTAATGATCTTATCAAGGGACCTTGGCTTCCCTACGATTTCGTAGTCTCAGGTGTGGTTCGGTACTGTTATTGGTTGGTTTCGGACACTGGGATTAGTGGAGGTAGTAAATAGAGAAAGGTCGGTCCCGACTCTGAGTCTGGTCCTTTTGGAAAGGGAAAGTCCCTCCATTCTTCGAAGGTCCAGACAAAGGAGTCCGGGGAAGAAAGGAGGTGACGAAGAAGTCCTGTAGAGATGTCGAACTCGGCGATTCCCTCCAAAGTTTCCGGGTCGTCGGGTCAGGGTCGGTGTGTGTTCTACCGTCGGTTTGTGGATGGTCTCCTTTGTCTGCTTGGTGGTGAGGTCGCTACGGCCGGAGATCTGACACCTATAGGCGTAACCAGGTCAGCCTCTCGCGCTCTGTTGGGCTCTTGAGACTGTCGGTTAGCCTTTTGCCGCGCGACTTCGCGGCAGCGCAACGTCCGACATGCGCGAGCCTTGGAGATTCCGCACTTGGGCCATCCCCACACGTCGGTTACTCGATCTCGGACCCTTCACCCTCGACAGCCACAAGATGAGGGTAAAGCCCGAGTACCTGGAATCTTTATACCCGCCAGGAGGGATGGGCCGACTCCGCTCCGCCTTGACAACGGACTCCACTCCCGATCATTTGCCACTTCATGACGGGCCGGTCCCCCGTGGACTCCGGCGCCCAAGAGCCGCCGCACCTCACCCTCTCCTCAGGCTGGTCGCCCCTTGAGTCGGAGCGGTCACCCCGCCCGCCTCGCGTCGAGAGCCGACAGCGCCCGACGCACCTTTGGCAATCGACTCGATCACCTCGACGGCACCCACCGGGAGGGCTTCCGAGAAAGCCGGGTCGTGGTCCCTTGCGTCGCCTCGAGAGACGGCGGACCTAGGGTGGGGAACCCTGGAGGGTAGAGGGAAAGCGGGCGCATGTCAGGGCCCGACTTCTCCCCCTGGCGCCCGCGGGACTCAAGGGTGGGCGGTGTAAAGTCAGAGAACTGTAGGCCGACGTGTGGCACTCTCCACTAAGGATTTCGTCGACCCTTGGACTTCGACATTTCCCCCGACGCCTTTTACTTGACGCCAGGTTTTAGGTCTTCGTCTCGAACTGCCAAATAGGTGACTGAGTAAAGTGTCCATTCTGATGCGACTTATTCATTTTAGTAAAGGGGTTCTAGTGCCTCAACCCTCGTCTACGAGTCTCGAGGAAAGTAATTGGTGTTGGGTCATTCATCAATAAGGGTTATCCATCCTTTATTCTTTGTTATGCATTAACACGAGTAGTCGTTCACCTTAGGACGTCACACACAATTCTTACTCCGCCATCTAATCTTCCTAGTCTTTTCCCGAGTCTTTGGTCCGACGAACCAAGGAATCAAACAGAAACGACAAATGTCACATTGTCCGAACTCGAAGAAACACTCTCTTTGGGTCCGTACGATGTCAAACAGGGAGCACTAACAATACGTCCAGTTATTGTGCCGTTCACAAATCTTCGGACGGACTGTGTACCAAATATGAGTTACTTACAAGTAATGACAGTAGTGACCATTTTGTATCGTCTTCTTTACCAGTGTCAAAGTGTTTTCGGATAACCACTTTTGCTTGGTATTTAGCTTCGCTTTGTCACAAAAAGACGGTTTTACTTTTTCACTCTTCGCCCTTTTTATACTTGTTTAAAAATTTATGACACTGTTAGATTTCAATTTAACCATCAGAGACCTACTACTTTAATACTTACTAAATTCAAAAGAAGAGATACGAAATGTTATAAGACGTTTAAATGACTTCTTTTGGAAAAAACACTAATGATTGTATTAACCGGAAAAAGCGCAGGAGAAAGAAATGGTACAAAGATAAGCATAGAACATAAAAAGATAAAAAGAAAAATTTACTCGAATCGGGGTTCAAAAGAAACAAGACAAAAGAAAAAGTATGACATGAAAATGTACAAATTTTTAAAAATAACTTCCTATCAACGAAATGTTACACAGTGGAAATATAAAAATTACGTTAAGTATGTAAATCAAGCATAACTATAAGAGAGATGTTTCTTGAAGCACACTAAATGAAATGAAAGACATTAGAATGTTGTTAGGGGAAGGCAGGGAGGAGGTTTTTTTGTGCAATTAAAGGACACCAAAATAAAAGATCGTAATAAAGTAAGCAGTAATTTTGGGTGAAAATTAGAGAGAAATAGACCGTAATTACACAAAATAAAGACTTAAACGAGTGAAAACAAAGAAAATGGAGTCGTGAAGGGACATCCAATCAAGATAATTACTTCGCGAAGAAGTAAAGAAAGTCTCAGAGACTACCGAGAAACTTACAGAGATTCTCAGAAAAAAGAAAATTGAGAACGATAACTTTGTATTCCACCGACTTTATCATAAGACCTAAGTCTGAATAAAAGGGAATTGTAAAACGTAGCTGTAAAGACTACTCTTCAGACTAATGGTCAAACTATTTACAAGTAAAATCTAGTAGATCTAAAAGACTTTCAAAGACTCCAAAACAGAAATAAGAACTATAAGACTTCAAATGGGTACCAAACAGATCACCAAACATAATTATTCAAATAAAACAATGAGTTACCTGAGAATCACCGGATACACAACAGGTCAATATTCTTAAAAAACTAGTAATAACGGAACAGAAGAAAGATGAATGGGGAGAAAAACGGTCAAGAAACGAGACATAAGACTCACTCAATGAGTTGAAACAGAGGACCGAGAAATAGACTTAGACAATGATACTTACAATTAATAACTCAAATAAATTGTTGATGAAAATATAGGTTCTATAGGTCAATTAATAAAAAGTCTTAACATACAATAAAGAAATCGAGAAACTATAATTTATGTCATTATGAACAAAATTTTAATAAAAGTCCTACGAGTCAATTAAGAGAAATTAACTCAAGTTAAGTACTCAAACCACCCGAACAATTCAGAGAAGGTACCACATTGAAAAAAGTCGGCAAACCACTGAGAACCAACATGTATGAGCAGAGGAGACCCTCCTAGACGAGAAATAAAACGGTACTATGCAAACACCAACCGTAATAGAAACGTTGAAGGGTAGACAAAGGAAAGGTGTCTCTCCAGGGTGTCTGAGTCAGATATCTATTAAAGGAAAAATAAAAGTCGTACTAAGATATAAAAATTAAATTTTTGAATTCCAAAGACACTTAAACCACACCCTCATCCTCTTCTTAAGTGGTACGCAACTGATTGTAGGACTCTGATTTTGACGACTGGAGAAAAACTGGAATCAAAGCGGAGATCCACACATAGAATTCCTTTATTAGTCTCTATCCGCATTTCATACAAGGTAGTAATAAGTAACATGACCCTTTTATCTTTATTAGATTTGCAGAGTATATCTCCAACTGAATTATTAAACGATGTAAGATTAATAATTTTAAGAAATCATATGAAATTGAATTACCTAATAACTGGTTTCATATAACACGTTAGTGAATTTTCCAGTATAATATCTTTTTGTAATTACTACTCTCTTTCACGTTCTACATAATAGTTACTTTCTAGTATGTTTAAATATATATGATTTTAAGTTTAAAACAAAAATTTCATATATATGTCTTTCTTATTATTATTGAATCATAAGCAGCTCAGGAAACATTACACAGTCCATAATAAGATTCCCTAATTCAGTGGGAGTGTTGTCAGAAAACTTCATCAATTGTAATAATCGGGGTAAATTTTCAAAAATTTCCAAATACTTTGCCTCTATGAAATATAATTAATTGCATATAAAATTTATCCATTAAAACTTAAAAGGATATTATAAGGATTATAACTATAAAATGTATAAAAAGGTCAATTATACATAAGAAAAAAGTACTATCAAGTACGATAAAATTTTCGATCTCGATAACAATGTTGTTGGGAGAAAAAGACTATACAAAATAATAAAAGTTTATACAGAAAATGGTAAGGAATAACAAAAGGAATGTCTTACAAAGTACATAAGTACCTGGTTTTCTACCTCAACTAAAGACAAAAATTTTTCTATGACAACTAAACTATGTTGACATGCATAAATGAACTATTTCTAAGTACCTCACTAGTAATTCAACCTGATCATTAGTAAAGCCTTTCAAAGAAGTTCGTGTCAAATTTTAAGTCCACAGTTTCTGATAAGCCGAATTTTGTCATATTATTATATAAAAGAGACTCATGACGTTTAAAGTCTCTGGTGTCAACCTAAGGTCAATATAAGATGTTAGTTTCACTAAGTCAAGAAACTATGTCAATTAAAACTTCTTAAACTACAAACATTTGTCGTGGTTTTCTACCCTCTTTTTTTACCATCCAACTTTTTGGTAACAATTTGAAATACAAATTTTCATATATCTGAAGAATTACTTCAACTTAACAGCTTAAAAGTTCAAAAAAGTAACGTACACTGAAAGGACTTAATGTTAATTCCTAAATAAGAGTAGCTTGTTGTCAAAACTGAGATATTAATTAACACATAGACATTACGAATCAGTCATGAATTTACATGAAAATTTTTTATATGAAATAAAAAAATCTTCTGAAATTTGAAATGTCTTTTTAACTTTCCGACCATGTCTCAAGATACATGGGTCAAGACGGATACTAACTTTAGATTGTAAACCGACTATGTAAACAATGTCAATAACAATGACTGTGTAATAACAATTGATTTCAAGTATCAAATAAGAATAAAGGAATGTACTACAGAAAAAGATAAGGTCCCAGGGTAAGTCCTATGGTGTAATGTAAATGAACAGTACAGAGGAATCCCAGGAGAACCTATATTGTCAAAGAGTCTGTAAAGAACACAAACATTCTAAAACATAGGTTCACAGAATCTTCTACGAGGAGATAGCCTTAATAACTCACTATAAAAAAAAGGAGTACTAATCTGGACCCCAACAAATAAACCCCCTCCTTCTGGTATCGCCATTTCACAGTAAAAAATGGTTTACTACAGTTCCCATGTACAATAGTTGTACTAAAGAACAGACAACTACAACTAGGGCCGACTTAACACAAGTCACTAAAGAGGTGATATTTAATGACGAGAGAAAAGGGAGGCAAAAGGATGAATGAGAAACTGTCCTTTAGTGATACACGTCGGGTATGAATTCCTCGCCTTTCAGTATGAGGAGAAACTCTTGTCCTACGAGTGTGATAATAAGTTTTAAGAAGATGTTCCCTCTAACCAGAGGAGAGGGGTTATATACATAAATAAGTCAGTACATAAATATAGTCATATCTAAGCACTTATGTATACAATATAAAACGTAATATTAGGTCATGAAAAAATAAAACAATAAGTTTAATAGGGTCCTAACCCGTAAACCTCGAGAAAGTCAGTCAGAGGAGGGGGAACCTGTATGAGGTAGTCACGTCCACCAAAAACAAAACAAGAAACAAAAACCAAAAATCGTGAAAGAATAAAAGACCATGATTTTCTACGAGGTTCAATTAGAGTATATAAAGGACGGTAGGAGGATCTTACT
The DNA here is from genome assembly GCA_006410555.1 of Capra ibex. NCBI lineage: Eukaryota > Metazoa > Chordata > Mammalia > Artiodactyla > Bovidae > Capra > Capra ibex. The sequence goes on along the minus strand of SJYO01048061.1, from coordinate 56,194,173 downwards.
CGGTAAAGAACTTACTCGGATGGTCCAAGGAAAATAACCTCTTACCATAATGCTTGGTTCTAGAGCCGTCATCCACACAAACAACGAGAACCCCACAGAACTAATATCCGGGAGAGTTGACTGTCTCGTTCTATATATATTTAACATAAATATGCATAGATATTTATAAAGATATACATTGGTAGAGATTGATATAATTCAATTTGTACTCAAATATGACTACAAAGACCGAGATTAGGTAATGGTGTACCCATACGATTGGATCAGGGGAACGAATAGACATTTAAGGGTAATAGACAATAGGTGAATAAATAAACGAATTAAGGTTATATATACATATCGTCATAGTCTTCATATTTGAGTAAGTCTTCACCCTTTGGAGTCACGAACACGTTCAAGGAAAACGGACATCAAAATGTCTCAGGTGAATAAAGGTTTCAACAAAGTTAGTTGTAGAAAAGGTGGGTCGGGAAGTCGTTTCAACACATATGTACGGAAGGACCCTAGGGACTAGAGAATTTACTATAACGTATGTAATTCGAAGGGAGAAACACGAAAGTTCATAACACCCAAAACTACTTACGTATTACAATACATATGTGGTAATGTCATAGTATGTCTTATCAAAGTGGTGGGAAATTGTACACACATTATCCACTTAACAATTTGTCTAACATCATGGACAAAGTGACCTGTCAATAGATCCGGTCACCAAAATTCGGAAGAAAACCAAAGTCTCATATCTCATATTTCGGATGAAATACGAGAAGTTTCATAAATTTTGGGAGTTATCGAAAACAAATACACCAAGTATAGACAAGTATAAATGATATAATTCTTTAACTCTTCGAAGTTTTTACCATTAACTAGATATAAAAATTTTATTATTTGGGTTGTACAATTATATTTAATGCACTCTCTCTTGATAAAAGACTTTGTTTTTTTAATCTTTTGGTGACAAAAAATAAAAATGTTTAGAGAAACTATCAACCGAATTATTTTCTCTGTAAGAGTATAGACGAAGACGGAAGTCAGACAACACTTTACTCCGAAGTCACATTTACATATTTCTTTTACTTCGAAGTGTGTCTGTTCTTCAACCTTTTTCCTTCTTATAAAATTATCGGAGAGTCTATTAGCAACTTTAAAAACAAACTATGTTGATGTTTTGAGTTTTTCATCAGTAAGGAAGTTCTAATCAATATCACACCTTAGACTTAAGTATAGTCACTCTAAAGAAATGTGACAATGCAATTTTAGGTAACTAAACGGAACGTGAAACTTACCCAGAGAATGTGTCCGTACTAAAATATTGTAGTACGTAACCGGTGAACCTTTTGTAACCACGTTACTTAATACGTCTAAAAAGATTTACAACTGTGTAAATTAGTGTCATAAAATTTTAATGTAAACAATTATAGCGATAGTCAGTAGATTTTAACTACTTAATCACTCTTGGAAAGTTTGAATGGTACCGTCTACGTTCAAAAGATTTAAAAGTTAAAATTAAACCATCGAACTTAAAATAGTAATCGTCTCTGACGTCAATCAAAACAGGAAGTTCGAACTCTTTTACACATGGTTTGTGGGTCAGTCTTTTGGTATTAAAAATAATCACAAAGAAAATTCATTTTTACCAAAAGGTACCAGTACTCTTTGCGACCCGACCTCCTTCGTGTTCGACCTTAGTTCTAACGGTCCTCTTTATAGTTATTGGAGTCTATACGTCTACTGTGGTGGGAATACCGTCTTTCACTTCTTGATTTCTCAGATAACTCCTTTCACTTTCCTCTCACTTTTTCAACCGAATTTCGAGTTGTAAGTCTTTTGCTTCTAGTACCGTAGACCTGGGTAGTGAAGTACCGTTTATCTACCCCTTTGTCACCGATTGAAATAAAAAGACCCGAGGGTTTAGTGACGTCTACCACTAACGTCGGTACTTTAATTTTCTGTGAATGAGAAACCTTCCTTTCAATACTGGTTGGATCTGTCGTATAATTTTTCGTCTCTGTAATGAAACGGTTGTTTCCAGGTAGATCAGTTCCGATACCAAAAAGGTCACCAGTACATACCTACACTCTCAACCTGACACTTCTTTCGACTCGCGACTTCTTAACTACGAAAACTTGACACCACAACCTCTTCTGAGAACTCTCAGGAAACCTGACGTTCCTCTAGGTTGGTCAGATAGGATTTCCTCTAGTCAGGACCCACAAGTAACCTTCCTGAATCCAACTTGGACTTTAAGGTCACGAAACCGGTGGACTACACTTCTCGACTGAGTAAACTTTTCTGGGACTACGACCCTTTCTAACTCCCGTCCTCCTCTTCCCGTGCTGTCTCCTACTCTACCAACCTACCGTAGTAGCTGAGTTACCTGTACCCAAACCCACTTGAGGCCCTCAACCACTTCCGTCCCTCCGGACCGCACGACGCTAAGTACCCCAGCGTTTCTCAGCCTGTGCCGACTCGTTGACTTGACTACCCTCCTATTCTTTCGATCAAATAGAATGTTGAGTTTTACCAGAGTGATCACCAAAAGGAACTTTCTCGGTAACATGACACCCTTAATAAATACAACGGAATAGTTCTTGGGATCCACTTTAACCACCATTTGTTATGTTACCGATTGACCATCAAACCACGTTGACGGAACTAAGTGTGATTCCGAGGTCGTGAAAATAAGTGGTCTCGAAAACTTGGTAGTCGATTACAGCTATATCCCTTCTTTTTCCGTTTATTACATAATGACAATTTTATGAAACTGGATCACATAACAGACTTTTCCAAACACGATACGACACGAATCAACGAGTCAGCACAGGTTGAACAAACTGGGTGCCTGATATCAGGCGGTCCGAAGAGACAAGTACCCCTAAGAGATCCGTTCTTATGACCTCACCCAACGGTAAGGGAAGAGGTCCCCTAGAAGGGGTGGGTCCCTACTTTGGGTCCAGGGGGCGTAGTGTCCATCTAAGAAATAGTAGACTCGGTGACTCCTTCGGGGTTGTAGGTTCTTAAGTATTTGATATGAAACGACTATTCTCCGAGTTTCCACAGAATCTCTAAGAGACCTGGTGACGGGACTTCGAGAAGTTCCTTACCTACCTCTTTATATTTATGTATGTATATGTACATGGATCCAGTAATAGTCACATAAATCATTCGTCAGGTATTTATAAGTAGATGATTTACTCGAGTCCAGTTGTACTAAGTACTGACAACGGATAAATGTTTCTGAGATAGAGTACACTCTAACCTTCTGTATATCATATTGACATATCAAATGAACAGAAGGAAGAAACGTTTCCACGGCATGGAGAACGAAGTACTAATACAAGAACGTTATTTAGAATTTAGATCGACTTATTACCTCGTTCGAACCTATCTGTCACCTCAATATTCTACTATAAGAAGTAAAGATCTCCGTTCATCGTCGTCATAATCAAATGACTAAACTCAAAGTTGAGTTCATAGACCACGATATAAGGAAGAGTCAGAGGTACTAAGGAAAAAGAATGAGCGTAGTGAATGTACAACTACAAAATGTCTTTTGGGAAGAGTAAGATGCGTAAGAGAGATTAGTGTAGAGGAGACACCGAAGTTAGTTCTTAAAAACATAGTAACTGAGGTTTTAACGGATAGACCTGGTCTAGAAGGAGACCTTGGATACATAGGTGAAATGGACACGACGAACTTAAAGGGCGAACAACGAGACGGAAATAAGTGACAACGTTTATTATGGTCATAACATGTACACCAACTGGTTTAGTCCTTGTCTCTTTAGTCAGAACTGAGGGAAAAGGGTGACGGCGTACTCACTATAAAAATTTTTGTTTAATTACTGTATTGCTATTCGACGAATTCGGAGAGTTCACCGAGAGGTAACGGAAGGTATATTTTTATTCCAACGAATCATACCGTGTGTTCCGGGAGGTACAGTGTGGGGGATGGAAAGAGATTTTGTAAAGAGTAGGGAAAACGGAAAAGTGTAACACACAAAAAAAAAAAAAAAAAGGTTCACAACTTTGCAAACAGACTTGACACGAAACCCCTTAATTTTCATCCGAATCAGAACACATCATGGGTTGTCCGGTCTCTCCATTGTCCCTTCGTCACGACGAGGACTCCGACGACCTCTCGTCGGCGAAGCAATCGGTCTCCAGGGGAACCCCATTCTACTGACGGTCCCTCTCATCTCTGACTTCTTAAGGGGTGGCAATGATTGACCCTCCAAGACCCAAATTAAAAATACTTCCTTTTACATAAAAAACCACTTGAATGACACGATAGACGAGTAATTAGGAGGGTCACCGAAGAGTTCACTGGACAGAAGTCACGTAAAGGAGGAAACGAATTCCGGGACAAGTAAACTTCGTAACATACGTAATTACAATAGATAAAATCTTTATTAAACACAAATTGTAAAACCCATAAAAACAATGAAACTTTGTACCACACTCTAAACTGAAAACAGTCAAATAAAAGTAACGTAAAGAGTATAAAGACAAAAGTTGACACTTTCCTACCTTTAAAAACTAATGTCACAATCAAACGACTCGTAGACTTTACAATCAAATAGATATATTGAAATATTTTCGAAATTTGTAATAAAACGGAGTACAGTGACACTTGTTTTTTATAACGGACGGTGAAGTCTTTTATCACGACGGACGGTAGTTCGGTTGTAGATGTAGGTGGGGGTCATCGTGAGGGACTCCTCTTGACTTTTCCATCTTTTTAATCCATGACTGGTGTCTATCAATTCTACGTATAGGCTTCTTATTAAAGTCGCTCGGGTCTGAGAACATAGAGGGATCTGTATTTTTTTCGTGATTGTAGCAATTTAACTCTGTAGACAAGAAACACTAACCGTCATTAGTAAGTTAGAAATTAATGTACAAAATAAAAAAGGAGAGTCGTTTTTGACAAATAGGACTGAGGAGGGAATGGAGAACCCTCGGCAAAGAGTCTCGATAGAGTCTCCGAGAGAGGGTCTGACATCAGGAGTCATCCAGGGGTTTATTTTGTATTAAACGTCGAAAATCTAACAAAAAGAAGTCAGTTCTATTGGTAATTTTTCAACCATCGTTTCTAAAAATTTTCGTAATCACAATCTATAAAGTAATAAAGTTACCAACAACTCTACAAAGTAAGACTTTAGTAGGTGAACTATGAGTAACCTCCAATACAGGAACTTTTTAAAATTTACATATCAACAGGTATTCATGCGGGCGAAGGTAGGGTCTTACTTCAGTAAGCAAGACAAAAGGTCAGTTCTTTATCAAAGTGATTTCAAAAGTTGTGAAAAAAAAAAGTCAATCGTCTTTATTCCCTCTACGGATCCAGTAGAAACAAAAAGTAAGAAAGATTTCTCTGTCACTGGTTCCTGAGGTCACCAATCCGGAGGTGTGAAGGTGTCGGTTCCTGGACCCAAGTCAGGGACCAGTCCCTTGATTCTAGTACACCGGCTTTCTTTTCTTCTTTGTCACTGTTTTTATAAAAAGGACTTCCTTTCATTATCGGGTTAATTTAGAACTAAAATAAATCTTTGATTCACCTAAAAATCATCGTACACGGAATCCTTTCAATGTCAGATACAGATAACTCGAGAATCCGATAAGTGAATAAAAAAGAAATCCACTACGTTTTTGAAAGACCTACCTCGACCTTCTACTACCCTTTCACCTAAAGTATAAACTTGTTCATGTTTTACACGACGTCAGTGACTTTGTTTTCTAGTTTCTACCCAGACGGTGTTTATTTCCATACTTCGTTATTTTTGAAAGTTGTGTAAATTACGATTTATAACGGGTGACCGTTATGTCAAATCAAGATTAAGGTCATAACGATAAACAAAATTTTCAGTTTTATAAAAGAAAATAAAAGATTCTTGGACTGTAGTCAAGACAAACGAAAAAAAACACATATACGAGACAAAGATATTTTTGAGTAAAAATAGTATGACACTTGTAAACATTTTCCCCTACTTCTATTAATAAAACTTATTATTTAATACTTATTTATTTAGAGAAATAGAGTCCGATGAAAAGAGAGGGAGTAACATAGAAATACGTCCCACCTCCCCCACATAATGTTTTGGTCATACACGAGGAACATCTTGTAAACCATGTATGTCATTTTATATTGTCTGATAGGTAGTGGGTCAGAAAGTCTCTGCGAATCTACATATACCTATACAAGACGGACGAAGTCTGTCTTAAACGGAATCATCAGAAGTCTCTCGTTCAGAACACAAAATGTATCCGTCAGCCAAGTCAGTAGGTGCAAAAATAAAAAAGACAAAGAAACAGAAGTCGGGTCCATCAACATCTTATATCTGAAAATATACCTTTGAAGGAAGTAATGTAGTCTTATATACTAAAAGTTCGTTTTAAAGGGGGGAGGATAAGAAACAAAAGGGGTCCTATAAAATTTAAGAAAAACCTATAAGATACTGTAATTAGACAACACACAAACAGACGTTTTAATTATGACAGAAAGTAAAATTATAAGAATAAGGAAGTACTTAGACTATATACATCCAAACTTAAGTGAAGATGGAGAAGGATAGACTAACTGGACTTCATTTGTCGAATTGGATATTCGAAGTTAAAGAAACAGAAATTTCATCTATGCGTATTTTTGGAGAATCTCCTCAATGTTTCTACCTTACTCTATTTCATACATAGTCACTTAACGTATCGTGTCATCGACTTTAGAACTTATTCCACTACAACAACGACTAACAAAAGTAAGAAAAAAGGGAAGGAATTGTCTTATGTAGGTTCGTTACTAAGATCATTTTCTACGTTGATATTTGGTGTTAAGTTGTAACTATTTCCCATACATGTAAAGATTAGGATTGGATCTTATAAGAGACGACAAAAGAACGAAACTTCGTTCGGTCGGAATTAATACAACGCAATTCGTTTCTGTCAAATTTTATTTTGACGTTCTAGGTATATTCATTCAATACCTTTAGTCACAAGGATCAGTTACTTTTCAGGACCGGTAGGTCTCTATCCTTTACGTGTGGGACAATTTGGAGAGTCCTTCTTGTTTACATAGAGAAGAAGTTTTTTCCAAGAGGATATTCTTCGTGTTTGTCTTAAGGTTCTGAGGTTTGGTGACATTTGGACGAAACACATTTCTTGTTACGATGTTTCTATATAAAACCATATCTATTTAACTACCTTTGAAAAAAGTAAAGACATAATAATAACCTTGTAGTCACATAGTTGAAATTTCCTTAACTTGTTTCTATTACATGATCCTAATCTTTTTCTTTTTAACTCTTCAATAAAATCCATTTGTTGTTCCAGGATGACATATCATATCCCTTGATACAAGTTATACGATATCATCAGGTATTAACTCTTCTTATACTTCTTCTCGTATGCACACACACACACACACATATATATTGACTTAGTGTAACGATATATTGTTTGTGTTGTGACAGTTAGTTAATAGGAAGTTAATTTTTTGAAAAAAAATAATTTTTCAATAGTCTTAGTGATCGGATATTTACAATCTGATAGTGGTTAGACGATTTCACAACTTCATGTAAAAGATTTAAAATCAATTATGACGGTACATAAAAGTTGTCTAACATTAGTAAAATTGACAGTATTAAACCTCGGAATCTCAAAATTTAGAAACTTTTATACCAAATTGTAGTCAAATAAAATAAATAAAAAATTTTTATATTTAAATAAATAAAATTAACCTCCGATTAATGAAATGTTATAACATAACCAAAACGGTATGTAGTCGTACTTAGGCGGTGTCCACATGTGAACAAGGAGTAGGACTTGGGGGGAGGGTAGAGGGAGGGGCATGGTATGGCGACCCAGTAGGGTCACGTGGTCGGGGTTCGTAGGACATAGTACGTAACTCGGACCTGACCACTAAGCAAAGTGTATACTATAATATGTACAAAGTTACGGTAAGAGGGTTTAGTCGGGTGGGAACGGGAGAGGGTGTCTCAGGTTTTCTGACCAGAGAAAACGACAGAGTATGTCCCAATAGCAATGGTAGAAATAATTAAGGTATATATACCCTATGACATAACCACAAAGAGAAAGACCGAATGAAGTGAGACATATTATCCGAGGTCAAAGTAGGTGGAGTAATCTTGACTAAGCTTACATAGGAAAAATTACCGACTCATTATGAGGTAACACATATACGTAGTCAAATAAAATTTCTTTCCAAAATAAAAAGTCTTTACAAAAGTCAAAGTCAGCGATTGTATTTCAAAATCTTTTCTCTTGTAAGAAAGTTCTTTTGTCAGAAAGAGGGTCATCGGATGTCATCGTGAATCTTAGTTGTATGGAATTCCCAATCTAATCAAAAGATTCTCTCTTCGGATATTCACGTTCTCCACCATTCTTCTTTATTAAGATTTGTCGAAAAAAGAAAGATTTATTAGAAAGGGTCATTTTCTTTCATTCAACCCAAAAACAGAACCAAGAAAATTTCATTACTAAAGTATAGATAACTCCTAAATCAAGTACATAAAGCTAAAATTGAAAGACAGAATGTCGGAACAAACATCTAGTTTCGATAAACTTTCACAGTAGACCAAAAGTTACCGAACACTCCAATAAGTACTCACCAAATATTTTGGCTTACCTAACATACATCGGTATGAAACAACAGTAAGATACTTAAACTTCTTACAGACTTCTTACAGACGTCAATACGGAATTTCTAAGTATGTTAACTACAGGTTATAAATAGAGTTATCTGAACGAAAGTTAAACATTTTTTTTTTTTTTAATTTTTTTTTTATTACTAAAGTAATCATCTTTACGTCTCATAAGATCAAAGTATAAAAATATACAAATAGACTTCACATTATTTAAATAGTTTTATCTTCATATACAAACGATCACCATCTCGATCGTTTACAAAAATTTCATTAGTCCCTTAATACAACACTGTAACGATCGTTTACATCCCTAATTTGTGAAGTATCATGAGGACGGACCTTTTAGGGTACCTACCTCCTCGGACCACCCGACGTCAGGTACCTCAGTGATTCTCAGCCTGTGTTGACTCACTGAAGTGAACGTGAAAAGTGAAAGTACGTAACCTCTTCCTTTACCGTTGGGTGACGGTACAAGAACGGACCTCTTAGGGTCCCTGTCCCCTCGGACCACCCGACGGTAGACACCCCAGCGTGTCTCAGTCTGTACTGACTTTGTCGAATCGTCGTCGTCGTCGTCATTGAAATAATTTGAAATCCAAAGTATAATCATAAATAAAAATTTCCTTATGATTTTGACCCTCTTTGTTTTCCTGAACCACAACTCCAGTTTTGTTCGGTGGGTCTAGGTCGGACTTAAGGGGTTTGGTGATTATATGTAAACTAAAAAGAAACGAACACACATTAAGATCTTTATAAACGACATAGGGATATGTTTCTTGACCTATGACAAAAGAACTTTCTTTAATAATAATGAGGAAAGAGGAGAATAGATTACCAACTATAGTTTAGAGGGACAAAAAATCATTTAGAACAAAGGCTGAGACGAATATGTGGAAACAATAGAAACATAGACAATCATACCGCAATATACCGAGTAAGTTTCTTTAAACGACCCTTTTTAGTCTTTAAGAATTAAACTTTTTGAATGACAAAAAAAAATTTCCGACACGGTATACCGTAACCCAATAATGAAGGGGTTGGTCCCTAACTTGAAAACGGAAGATGATGCAACCCTCGTGTCAGAATTGGTGACCGGCTTTGATTAACAATTAGTCAATAACATCGAGAGAAGTAGATAGTCTAAAATTTAGAAGAAAGAAATGGAGGTATTGATTTCTCCCTATAAACGAAAGGTCAATCGGTTCCTACTGGAACCTAATCCCGAAGGGTACACCGTGATCACCATTTCTTGGACGAAGGGTTACGTCCTTTGTACTCTGCGTCCAAGATAGGGACCCAGTCCTTATAGGGGACCTCATCTCGTACCGTTTATAAGAGCATAAGTAGAGGTCATAAGAACGGACCTCTTAGGGGACCTGTCTCCTGGGACCACCGGATTCCTGTGTTTTTCGACCTGTACTGACTTCGCTGCGTAAACAGACGTGTGTACTGGGACCTAATATTGAATTTGATAAGGAAATAAAAGAATTTGAAAAAAAAAGACAAATTATTCTGACCAGATGTGATTTCCTGGTTACGTTCAATTATTCTCTTAGTGAAAAAATAATTCCAGGTGGTGACGTATCCTTTTTCGTACTAATTTTTGTTAAAAAAATTTTTGTCTAATGAGACGTATAAGTGAAAAAAAAAAAGGTTTTATTCTCGTCCTTTAGATATTGAAAAAAGTAATTGACGTATCGAATAAACATATCACTTCAATACAATCTCTCATTCTTATCCACTTCAACCTTTTGTCTCTGTTCTTACTTGGTCCCTGCAGGACCAAGTTCTACTTTAATTCACGTCTTTCTATATCCCCTTTGATTCTCTTGATACTTCCTTGTTTACTTTTCTGTTTTTCTCGTTGGGTTTATGAAAAGAGAGATGTTTTTATCTTTCATTATCTTATTGCTCTTTCGTTCTCTTTACACTTCCGAAGGGTAAAACGTTGGAATTATCTCAGAACCTCTCAATGTGATAAAAAAGACATTTTATGTTCGTCTTTGTCCCTATGAACTACAAACGAAATTTCCTACTAATTTTAAGTTTATTTCAAACCCGGTTTAATCTTAAAGACGTCATCTTTAAAGAAGATGTAGAGTAAAATAGGATAGAATAAAAGAATTATAAAAATTTTTACAACTATCGATTAAAAACGGAGTTAAAACTTTGGAATTACCAAAGTCTAAATTCCCGAAGAATATAGAGATCAGTTATTTCAATAATAAATCTATAATGTCACTGAGTAAAAATTGAACAAACATTAAAAAAGTACATCTAGTATGTAGACACTGGGTCTTACGTCTTCTTTTGTTTAATTCAAGTAACGGGAGCTGTAGTATACTTCTGAAGAAAGGTTTTCTGACGTGGATAGACATACATATCTTCAATTTAAATAAATACAACAATCACGAAAACGAGGGTCTTTCGCTAAATAATAACGATTAGTAAACTGCATTCTCACCTATTTTATATAATTTTTTCCTAAGAAAGGGTACTTTTCAAAAAAAAAAAATTAGAAGAAATAAAACATAACCTCATATCGACTAATTGTTACGACACTATCAAAGTCCACCTACCGTTTCCATGAGTCGGTATGTATATGTACATAGGTAAGAGGGGGTTTGAGGGAGGGTAGGTCCGAAGGTATATTGTAACTCGTCTCAAGGGACACGAAATGTTATCCAGGAACAACCAATAGGTAAATTTTATATCGTCACATATCGACAGGTAGGGTTTGAGAGATTGATAGGTAAAGGGGACGGGAAGGACTTTTCAAAATTTTCAACATATAAAATACATCGAATTATTAAGAGATGTATCCAATAAACAATTTAGACATTCATTATTTTAGAAAATTATTTGAAATCTTGATTCCTATGGGGTCTATTTTAAAAAAGAGAACTTATATACGACTCAATTAGGGAAGTATTGTTTCTTGAAGAACTTAGTAGTCATAAAGTATAAGGGAAAGGCGTTTTTATCCCCTTTATTTAACTACTGTAAAACATCTTTTCTTACGGTGTCTTGGGTCGAACTTTGTATTAAATAAACAAAATTTCAAGTTTTAGTTCAACTTTTCCCTTTACTTTGTGAGTCAAATGACCAATAGGTTGTGGTCACCTTAACGAGTCAACACAGGCTGAGAAACGCTGGGGTACCTGACATCGGATGGTCCGAGGAGGTAGGTACCTTAAAAGGTCTGTTCTCATGACTTCACCCAACGGTAAAGGAAGAGATCCCCTAGAAGGGTTGGGTTCTTATTTTGGGTCCAGAGGATGTAACGTCTGTCTGTGAAATGGGAGAGTCGGTGTGACATCGATACATTTAGTGAGTTCTCATTTAATCAGATCTTGTTTTGTTTCTTGTTTCGATACTCTCGAATTCTCTTAAATAAAGTCATTCATGACTTACTTTGGTTTCCATATATATAGGGTCCATCTGTTTATCATCACAAGTACCGAGTCTTATATGATATTACGAAATATTCTTTTTCACCATCTTTCCTTGAACCGTAAATTATTATTCCTTTCTCATTAAGGTCCGTGTCAGAAATTTTTTCTTCCTTTATGACTTATGGTTTCATTTGTTTATTTAGTTTTTGAATAATTTCACCTGATCCGATTCTTCTATCTTCAATTTACCTTTTTGTTTCTTTTTACCTTCTTGTTTCGTTTTTTACGTAATATCTGATATAAAAATGATACCTTACATGGGGGTCATAATAAGTTTTTGATGATTTTATCTAACTTTAATAAATTCCCTTTTGTATTGGAATGGAGAAAAAAAAACAAAGAAGGGAGTAAAAATTACATAATCCACGATAACGTAACATCAGGTACCTATACTATCTAAACGCAACTAGAAAATCGACGTAAGAGTAAGTTATAAAAAATGATAGAAAAACTCTCAAAAATTCTAACTTTGTATATTTTCTTATATAGTTTTTGATATAATTGTGGTCGGTCTTGATTGTCGATAATTGTAAAGTAACATAAACGAAGGTCACAGAAAAAAATTTTCTTTTGTTTTGTGACATCAGAGAAAACTCGGTATAGATTGAAGAGTGGGACAAGAGGAGAGACGGAAAGATTCTCGTCAGTGACAGTAGTGAATAAAGAGATCAAGTAAAAATTTTATAAATGTATCGGTATTCATTATAAATCACGATAATGAATATCAAAAATTTAAAATGTATTTATAAGTATATACATGGAAGAATGAAACGAGTCGTAATCAAACTCTAGATTAGTACAACGAACGACACAATATCTAGACAAAGTAAGGGAAATTGACAAGAAACCTAAAGGTATTACACTTTTATGTAAAATAAACAAGTAGGAAAATTCCTACCTATCTAGTAAGGTTTATAATGGATTACATTTATCATCATGTCACTAGTCAAAATGGGGTCTGAAGGAAAATTCCTTCATAAGTAACACTTTCAACGATAATTCCTTGAGTTTCCATATCAGACCTTAGATATTCTAATGGGTTTTACATCTTCTTTTCCCGTTTACCTACTCTTTTTCTTCTCTTACTACTTATCACAAGAATTTTTTCTTTGGTAATGGTCTTTTGGTTACTAAAATTACTTGTGATATCTTTATGAAAGACCTAATAGGTACAATATTACAAAAAAATCTTTACAATTCTCAAAGTTCGATTCTACTATCTCAATCCCGGTGACACGACGACGAGTATCGAGGTCACTTCCTTTAGTGTCATAGATTTGATCCGAAGTCCTACCAAGGTCGTTGATCTTTTACTTTTATGTACGAAAAGTAAATTTTTAAACAATAAATCCCTTAAGGGACTAGCAGGTCACTAATTCTGAGGTACAAGGGTCCCGTCCCTGTACCCAAGAAAGGGACTAGCCCCTTGACTCTAGATGTACGGTATGTCGTACCGGTTTTCTTTTTTTTTACTCAGATCTTTATTCTCTTGTAAAAACACGTAAATATTTTTGAACTCTATAATTCGATCATTCAGTTTCAATTCACTTTCCTGAGAACTGTCATAAGTCATTTTCTGAGATCTTGTTAACCTATAGTAAACCTCTTAAATTCAATCTATAAGTACAATGTAGTTATATTTGAGGTCTACTTTAACTTGAGAGTTTGGGTTTTTTAATTAATATTTTAATCTTGAGAATTTTAGTCATTTTATTTTCTACAGAAAGATATTGTAATAAATTGTACCGTAATAAGTATTATAGTAAATACGAAATAATATTTATGAATTAAGAGACGGAGTTTACATTCAAGGAACTAATGTCTCGAGAGTAGAAACAAAAGTATCGTGGACCGTGTATCGTCCGTAAGTTCTTTAGAAACTACGGGAACGTCGGGATGGAGGGTCGGAGGTCCCTCCCCTCTTCCCGACGTCCACTTCTATTAGTGGTCAGCGTTCACTAAATTAGAAAGTACGAATTCGTCAATTTGGTGATATTTTTTGTTGTCCCGAGAACCTCGAAGGACCAACCGTCTGTGAAACTCCACGACCCTCTCCCCACGTAAACCTCTCCCGTATACCTTTGAGGTACGGGGAAGAATGGATGTAATGGGGTACGGAGAGAGGGTAAACCGACAAGGACTCACGTAGAAAATAATATTTGACCATTATCATCAACTTTACGACAGGACTTCAGACACTCAGAAAGGTCGGGTAATCGTTTCTCCTCCTCCAACACCTTTGAGTACCTAACCAGTCTTCACACCACTGGACCTTTAACGTAAAACGCAGACCTAACCCCCGTCAAAACACCCTGACTTGGGAAATTAAACACCTTAGACTACGACTGAGGTCCACCTATTACGGTCTTAACTTGACTTAATAACCTGTGAGTAACTTCTTCACCACGATCTTTTTTTTTGTGGTGGATAAATCACGAGTCTTCTTCTAATTTTTTGTATTGAAATATATTGACATTTTGTATCTAAATAAAGTCCCAGACCGAATAAAAGTACAACAGACTCTTCTTTGATTATATCCTTAATTTATAGTAGAATCACAAAAAAAAATTTATACCCCTTAACACGATATTTAAACTCCAAGATTATTTATTAATTAAAATTTGTCTAGATGTCTTTTGGTTCTTTAAGGGGAATACCTTTTATTTCTACGTCTGAAATCTCTTTTTCTTAGAAGAAATTTAAATAGAATGGTTTTCGTACTCACGACACCGTGGACAGACTACTTTTACGGTAAATTGAAGTTCCCCCTTTTGGGAGACGTCGATGGTCAGTTTACGGTAAAGGTTTCTGCTGTGCGTTTCTGTTTGAGAGTAAGAAGTCGTGAGGTGCACTCAATATTTTGGGGAACACCTTCCTCAGATGCTTTGTACCTTCTTCAAAAAGCAATGGACGAACTCTGTCTCACATTGAAAGATAAATGTCTATTGAAAAGAAAGTTATGGATACAAGTTAACTGAGCCTTAATGGGTTTCCTTCTTCTTTAACAAAGACTACACCTATAATCGTTACCTCACCTTAGCCACGGGTAACGAAAGACATTACTTTAACTGTTATCTTTTGAAGGTGTCAAATTTATGTCTTTCTGATACACCGGTGCTCGTATAATAGATTTGTCGAAAAGGTTGTACAAATGACTAAGTACACTGACAAGACTCCCGACGCATCTGTACACTCATCTTCTTGTACCGTAAAGTTTTTTTTAGAAGACTTACATCCCCATGAACAGTTCTTTAGGACGACACATAGTCAAACAGACAGATAGAATAGATTTTGGTCAAGTAGTTCTTAACTTTTATCTCTCTACGTGAGAGGAAATCGTCATCCTTCCTTTGAGAAGTGGATAATAAAATAAATAGCCCCTTAATAAAGAACATCTCTATTCAAAAAGGGAATTAGACAATGACATTGATAACTATCGTTGTTAATCCCGATTACGGCACATTGACACGGTTTGTAACACTGTTCACGAAAGGTAGATAAAAGAACAGATCAAGAGTGTTTCAGAATACCTCATCAATTATAATAAAGGTACAACGTTTACTCCTTCAACTCTTAGGTTTACATTCCAGTTGTTTAAATTCGTGGTCCTAAACTTGGATACGACGACGACGACGATTCAGCGAAGTCAGCACAGGCTGAGACACGTTGGGGTATCTGCATTCGGGTGGTCCGAGGAGGCAGGGACCCTAAGAGGTCCGTTCTTGTGACCTCACCCAACGGTAACGGAAAAGGAAATCCAAAACAGTATCTCCTTTGGAGAGTGACACGGTTCAAAATAAGACAAATTTATATCCAACAACAAAAATTCGTAACGGAGATTGGACAGATGTAGACCGGTTCGGGTCAGAGGAAGTTACGATTTCCTCTTTTCATTGACAACCCAACCTGTCACAAATGACTTGAAATACCAATCAAATTGTTCCAAAAAAAGTTCGTATTAAAACTACCACACACTAAAAACGGAATCTGGTATCTTTGATTAGGGGTACATTGTACGTGGTGGTCGTGTGTATACAAGCAAAAAACCAGTGTTTAATGTTCTCTTCAGTGTTTTATTCGTTTTTCGACTCCGAGTGCCCTTAGACCTTAACCTGTACTTGTGACACCGGTCCCTAAGACTAGGACTGCCCTTACCCTTAATTTGCACAGGGTACGCACCACCTCTCACCCGTGGTTCGAGAGTCCCTTTCGCCCGTCTTTGTCCCTGGATGGGTTCTGATCCTCCAACCGACTATTGGGTGTCCCGGACGCCAACATATTGACAGGACTATTGTCGGTCCGACTCTCGACACTTTGGGCATCCAGCCTCGGTCTCGTCGGCCACATCTTCTCGCGGGTCCTCACGGGACCCGTCTTCATACTGGAGCGTATCAGTCTCGCGTGTCCGTCCGTCCTGACACTTCCGTCGCATTCAAGGGTGTCTGTCGTGTCCGGGGCGGACTCCTCAGTCTCCGTCTGCGCCTTTCCTGACTTCCTCTGAAATTTCATCCACACAGATTCTACAGGTTTCTCTTTTCTAGGATTATAGGTACTTTACTCCTCCACTAGTAAAAATTGTTATGATATATTCATTTTCCCGGTAAATCTTTATGCCCTTTATTTCGTATATCAATACCTTTATTTTTTGATTCATCTACTTGATTCACCATCGTAACCATATCGACCTCTTTGTTAGTCACTTATCGTTTCGTTTTGATTTCCCAAGAGGGTCTTACGTTTCCCTATTTCTATGCTCCTTTTTTCAAACGTCCAACTTTTTATACTTTCCAGTTACCCTTTAAGGTTGTATGGAGACTCTTCTCTCGTAGTAAGATTCTCTATTATCGACTCTTAAAAGGTCTGGACTTCCTTCTGTCCTCAGAAGTCTCACTTTTTCGGACGACACATGACGACGACGACGACGACGATTCAGCGAAGTCAGCACAGGCTGACACAGGATCCTTCCCTTTATTTTATTGACATGTAGATTTATATAGTGCTACGTTGAAACGTTCATAGATCCCGTTTCTTATTTATACGATCGTCTACCTTTTCTCTTTTTTATATAACTGTTCCGTCAAAAGTAGTTTTTATTATCTTCTGTTTTTCCGTATAATCGAATTCTACGAC
The DNA here is from genome assembly GCA_006410555.1 of Capra ibex. Lineage (NCBI taxonomy): Eukaryota > Metazoa > Chordata > Mammalia > Artiodactyla > Bovidae > Capra > Capra ibex. Next base: position 56,176,929 of record SJYO01048061.1, on the reverse strand, counting down.
TTCCTTTTATTTATATTTTGATCTTAAGACATTTTTCGGTCTGTCAATATACCACCCCCTACCCCCACAATTCTCCCATAAGTCTGTTAATGTGTCGTCAACTTCTATACGTAAGGACAAAAAGTCGTTATCATAAAAATATGATCTCGTAACAAAAGGTTCAAGATTCAAATCATCCTACATTTTAGTGAATTTCCCAACATTGATCTTAGAATTTTTAATTTAACATGTCTTTCATGGTACACATGTCCTTCATGTCACCATTCCATGAATATACACTGACGATAAAGAATGAAATGTATATGTGTGTGTATATTTATACGACGGAGACATCGTAGAAAAGAATCTTTACATTCTGTAAAGAACGACACTCAGTATCAGTTTTTATAAACTTTCGACGATGGGTTCGCTACGAATCTGTCCCGTATTCTTATTCCTACAATGTCGTAACAACATAATTTCGATCTTCGTCAAATTAACACTAAGATTTACGATACCTTTTCAATTTTTCCATTTAGAGTTTTCGTAATATAACTTACTTTTCTGTTCAACATCCTATTATTGATATCATTAAAAAATTTTGTTATGTAACAAACACCTATTTATATATACATTTTCAAATTTCCTACGGAGTGGTTTGGAGAACTCTCGAATCAAAATAGAAAAAAAAAAAAAATTCCTTCTAGTATATATGTCATATATCCAACATTTAATATCAACTGGAAACTTGTTACGTCCCCAATCCCCACGGTCGGGAGTTTTTATATTGTACATTGTATTAACCGGGAGGTGTATTCACCAAGGCGTAGGCATTAAGGTGTCGGTTCAAAAGTAGGTTGACATCTAATACAAGTCAAGTCAAGTCAAGTCAGCGAGTCAGCACAGGATGAGAAACGCTGGGGCACTTAGCGTCGTACGGTCCGGAGGGACAGGTAGTGGTAGAGGGCCTCAAGTGAGTCTGAGTGCAGGTAGCTCAGTCACTACGGTAGGTCGGTAGAGTAGGAGACAGCAGGGGAAGAGGAGGACGGGGGTTAGGGAGGGTCGTAGTCTCAGAAAAGGTTACTCAGTTGAGAAACGTACTCCACCGGTTTCATAACCTCAAAGTCGAAATCGTAGTAAGGAAGGTTTCTTTAGGGTCCCGACTAGAGGAAGTCTTACCTGACCAACCTAGAGGAACGTCAGGTTCCCTGAGAGTTCTCAGAAGAGGTTGTGGTGTCAAGTTTTCGTAGTTAAGAAGCCGAGAGTCGGAAGAAGTGTCAGGTTGAGAGTGTAGGGATGTACTGGTGTACATACATCATGACACAATAAATGATAACTTTTTATAGGTGTATATGCAACTGGACACATCAACTTTGGACACGACTAGTTCCCAGTCGACATATATGTATTCTCTTTCCTGATCTGTTTTACTACTGTCGACTAAGACAGACCAGTCTTACTCACAAACAATAACAAACACAACAGACATGAAACATTTGAAACGTTTGTTTGAGCATAACTTTTTCGTTGTTATCTAAAGATGTAGACATTTATCTTAGGTTCAGTTAGTTAAATAACGAATAAAAAAGACAACGTTTACCATCAATGGTGAGACTGTACATAACATATATATGTCTTTTTATGACTTCACTTAGTATCTCCTTTGTTAGAATTTCAGTGAACGGTAAATTGTGTCCTCTACTCTAAGTCTCTAAAAATTGGTCATCAGTGTGTAGACCAAATATTGAATGAAGATAGCTCACAATTCAGGGACAGTACAAACTATCAGTAGAGTCATCCATCTCTCCTTTAAACAAAAATCCACAAGTACAAGTGACGAATCGTCGCGATGCTTTTTGTCGGCCTATGCACCGTAGTCAGAGGAGTTTAGATAAAAATACAGTAACCTCTCTCTCTATTATATTTTGTATGTGTTTTGATACATTCAAAAAAACTCGAACTGTGCAAATTCAAATAGGTAACATCCTCTCGTTTGGACCCTCTTAAGAGTGTTACTTCGAAGACGACTTATCCTTTACTTTCCTTAAGTAAAACTTTACAATTTTGAGCATATCAATTGATAAATTACTCGTTCAGCTCCATGTCCCGTCAAATATTAATAAATATTTAAAAACCATTTACAACAGAAAGTTTCTCCAGACAAAATAAATCCCTTCTACAGAACTGTCAGGTACTCGGTTTATTGACAAAATTTATGCTGATATAAGAATTATGAAAACAGTTCTCTCGGAGTATTGAACTACGAAAAAATAAGACTGAAGAGGTAGGTAACAGAAGGAGAATCTTGTTTTACACGTACAGAAGTTGACTGTCGTTCCTTACGGTTCTGAACGGGGAACAGTTCATTACTTTATTGGTGACCTATATTTATATTTTCTGATCTCTCTGTCTATGGATGACCCATTCTATGTGACACCTAAACAACGTCCCACAAATATGGAAACTTCCTCCCACGAAATAGTGACACCGGATAAATCAGAAGATTTACAAGAATTACACTCTCAACCTGATATTTCTTTCGACTCGTGGTTTCTTAACTACGAAAACTTGACACCACAACCTCTCCTGAGAACTCTCAGGGAACCTGACGTTCCTCTAGGTTGGTCAGGACCCACAAGTAACCTTCCTGACTACAACTTCGACTTTGAGGTTATGAAACCGGTGGACTACGCTTCTCGACTGAGTAACCTTTTCTGGGACTACGACCCTTTCTAACTCCCGTCCTCCTCTTCCCCTACTGTCTCCTACTCTGTCAACCTACCGTAGTGGCTGAGTTACCTGTACCCAAACCCATCTGAGGCCGTCAACCCCTACCTGTTCCTTCGGACCGTACGACGCCAAGTACCCCAGTGTTTCTCAGTCTGTACTGACTCGCTGACTTGACTTGACTTACGACTTAAAGAATGAACAACAAAGACAAGTCAACGATTCAACAAAGGCTGAGACGTTTAGGTACCTGACGTCGTGTGATCCGAGGGGACAGGAAGTGACAGAGGGACTCAAACGAGTTTAAGTATAGGTAACTCAGCCACTACGGTAGATTGGTAGAGTTGGAGACGACGGGGGAAGGGGAAAACGAAAGTCAGAAAGAGTCGTAGTCCCAGAAAAGGTAACTCAACCGAGAAGCGTAATCCACCGGTTTCATGACCTCGAAGTCGAAGTCGTAGTCAGAAAGGTAACTTATAACTCCCAACTAAAGGAAATCCTAAACTGACCAAACTAGAAGAACGTCAGACTTCCTGAGAGTTCAGAAGAGGTTGTGGTGTTAAGTTTCCGTAGTTAAGAAGTCGGGAGTCGGAAGAAATGCCAGGTGGAGAGTGAAGGTAAGTACTGATGACCTTTTTGGTATCGAAACTGATATGTCTGAAACAACCGTCTCACTACAGAGACGAAAAACTATGTGACAGATCCAAAAGGTGTCGAAAGGAAACTTCCACTTTCATAGAAAATTAAAGTACTAACGTCAATGGTAGGCGTCACCAAAACCTCGGGTTCTTTTATTTCAGACAGTCACAAGGGTGAAAAAGGGGTAGGTAAACAGTACTTTACTACCCCGGTCTACGGAACTAGAAACAACTCAAAACTCAAAGTTCTGTCGAAAAAGTGAGAGGAGAAAGTGGGAGTAGTCCTCCGAGAAATTAAGGAGAAACGAAAGACGAAAATTTCAACATAGTAGACGTATACACTCCAACAACCATAAAGAGGACCGTAAGAATTAAGGACGACCACTGAGTAGGTCGGACTATGAAGAGTACTATATGAAACGTATATTCAATTTATTCGTCCCACTTTTATTTGTCGGAACTGCATGAGGAAAGGGTTAAACTTTGGTCAGGCAACAAGGTATAGACCAACATTGACAACGAAGAACTAGACGTATGTCCAAAGAGTCCTCTGTCCATTCCACCAGACCATAAACGTAGAGAAATTCTTAAAAGGTGTCAAACAACACTAGGGGTGTCAGTTTCCGAAACCATGTCAGTTACTTCGTCTTCATCTACAAAAAGACCTTAAGAGAACGAAAGGTTGTTGTCTACAACCGTTAAACTAGAGACCAAGGAGACGGAAAAGATTTAGGTCGAACATGTAGACTTTCAAGAACCAAGGACATGACGACTTCGGACTGAACTTCCTAAAACTCGTAATGGAATGATCGTACACTTTGTTCGTGTAAACATGTCATCAAAATTGTAAGAAACCATAACCGGAAGGAACCTTAACCTTACTTTCGCCTGGAAAAGATCAGGACACCGTGACCGTTCAAAGGTTTAAACGACTGTATAACTCACGTCGTGAAATTGTCGTAGTAGAAAATCCTAAAATTTATCAAGTCGACCTTAATCAAAGAATATGGTTTTTAGATTTAATTTCTTAAAAAAAATTTTCGGACATATAGTAAAAACCTTTACCTTCAGTTCTCATGTGTGTACATTGTACGTCTGTCATGAACTGTGAGTAGACGAAACGGAGACTGAGAATCGGGATAACCCAATCGAATGAAACCCATCTGCAAAGGGGTAATTCTGTATATGACACGTCTCCAGCAGACTCTTAACCCTTAAAAGAAAAGTTCCACCAATAACGATTTTCTGTTTGTCTTTTCATAAGAAGGATCTGAAAGGGAAGAATCTGTAACCCGCTGTAAAACTTTCTCGATTAGGAATAACACACGGTGTGTAACAGAGTTCGTGGAACGTTTATCTGAATAAATTAGAAAAAAATTTCAACTTAAAATAACTTTATATCAACTAAAGGTACAACACAATCAACGCCGATATGTCGTTACACTAAGTCAATATGTAGATAGGTGAACGAAAATCTAAGGTAAGGGTGTATCCAGTAACATCTCATGACTCGTCTCACGGGCACGATACGTCATTCAGGAATCATCAACAGATAAAATATATATCATCACACATATACAGTGGGGACTAGAGGCTAAATAGGGGGGAGGGGCGGGGCGTTGAAAGGGGAAACCATTGGAATTCAAACAAAAGATGTAGAGACTGAGATAAAGATGAAACACTTATTCAAGTAAAAATGGTAAAAGAATTTAAGGTGTATATTTCTAATTGTACACTATGAACAGAAAGAGACAGACTGAATGGGTTAAGTAAATTAGAAGTGTTTTGGTGGGATACGGTATATTAGGTACAATATACCATCATGGTATATTAGGGGTAAAAATTTTTACCTTTTAACTTCGTGTTTCTCTAATTTAGGTACCCGTACGTCGATCACTCACGACCTCGACACTACCTTTGATCCGTCAGATCGGGACCCTCGGAAGTGTGAACCAGAGAAAGGGAGTCACTAATAATCGTTCCATCGTTATCTTTCACGAAAACGAAAATTAAACAGATTAACTAAAAGAGAACATATAAAATAACTGTTCGTAAATACTTACGTCGGACAATACGTTCACACTAGCTGCTTACACAGTTTTGGCTCAACAGGTCGTGCCTGGAGTTCACTCCGATGTTCACAAGTTTTGACTCTTCTTCCCTACCCCTCACGCGACAGATCTACTGTAACTGTCTCCCTGCAAACAAACGTAAATAAGTCCATTTCGTTTCCAAATGAAAGTGTAATGCGACACCATTCTAGATGTAAAGACTTAGAGGTAACTGATCAGTCCCGGTGGCTCTAGAATATCGTTCCTGTTCTCGCTGTCATATCCTCCTGACAGTCTCCTTCCGTTCACTGACCCTTTAGCTCGGGACTTCCGTACTGCACGTAATCCTCCATGGTCCACAAGGTCTTTTCTTTCCGACTTCCTATTTTGAACCCAATGACGCACTCTACACAAAAAATCAGAGACACCGACGTCCACGAAGCCCCATTTCATTCTTTTGAAAATTTATCTTTTCACTGACTAAATGATTCCATTTCTAATAACCAGTCTCTGACAGAAGCAGGTGTAGAACTCGATAATCTTAAATCGTTCAATTACAATATTACTTATGGAAATCCACTACTAAGTCAGTTCCGACGACGACGATGACGGTGGTCCAGCGAAGTCAGCACAGGGCGAAACACGCTAGGGTATCTGTCGTCGGGTGGTCCGAGGAGACAGGGACCCTAAAAGGTTCGTTCTCATAACCTCACCCAACGGTAACGGAAGAGGTTCAGTCAGTCCCGTCGAGAGAGGTAAAGTCCCTAAGATATCTCTCAACGGGTACAAGACTCGTTTCGGAGGGGTGGCACACAATGTCAGCACGTTTAATGACTAAGTAAGTCCGGTATCGGGTGTCCGGTCTGTCCAGGTAGAGATCATCAGAGAAGGAAAATGGGGTCTCACAGTCCGTTTTCAGGAGTGAAAGACACACATGGTGCTTCACTCTTTCCAACCACTTTACACCGAGAGTTCCGTCAGACTTCCTTTACACGGTCCGTCGTCCCTGGTCTCGTCCGGAGGAATAGACCTTAAGGTCCAAGGGAAATCACTCCCGTCCTTAGGAGTCTCAAGTCTTGTCAGTGTCGACCTAGGGACGGTGTAGGGGGAATGTCTGTGTTTATGACGTGTCGAACGGACCTGTAAACAGAGAGTATAAAGAGTTTTATTGAGAAACTATTTTCAATCGAATGGTATTTTACGGTCTACCACAGGTCCTTCACAGTAAATAACTGAAATAGACGTAACGATCCTTTACGTGGATTCCCATAGAGAGATTAGATCGACAATTAAAACTGAACAATTGACATTAAACTTCAAGGAACTTTCTTTTACGTATTTGAAGTCTGATTGTAAAACTAATGTAATTCCGAATTCTACTCTTATCCGTGTATAGTGGTGTCTAAATTTATGTAGTGAAATATTTATTTCAAAAGTTTACTATTTCGTAAGTATTGATCTGTGTTTTCGATATTAACATTCTGATCTCAAGTGGAGAGATTAAAAGATCTCACGAAAGACTAGACATAAAAACAAAATATAATAACATCGACTTAGAGGACAGAAGACATAATAGGGTGAAGTCTGAATAAGGATACAAAAAAGTACATGCCCTTCTACGCTTTAGAGAAGAACCAGAAAATAAAAATAATAAAGAGTGTCATCAAAAGATCCTACTTAATTACAAATAAAAGTAAGATCTTTACTCCATGTGGTATGTGGCAAGATTATCTCGTCTTCTCTACGGGAAAACAACGAAACATTGAGTAATGAAAAACAGTATAAATCGAGAAAATGAAAAAGAAAATCCTTCTAATGATTCGTCTAGACTGTGACTCTTTGGACTACGACAACTACTTTTACCTTTTCTTCTCTTATAATACTTTTTATACAAAAGGTTTTTCTCCTTTTATCTTCAACGTCTAACACTCCAACTTCAATAGGGTTATCTTGACCTTCGTACAGGCTCTTCATACCTCTGAGTCCTCATAGATGGATTCAAGGTATTATTATGGTTTCTCGGATAATACACTCACTCTAGTATCCTTGGGGCAGTTCTAACTAGATATGACAAAGCATGGTTAATTCTCATCAAGAAAGAAAAAGAATAAAGAATGAAAGGTGAGGTCGAAGACCTAGAGAGTATATAGTCAAACGAAGGGTCAACATACAAAGTGTGACTCTTTAGATCCCGTGAATTTAAATTTTTAGACTGGTTGTGTGACATAAAGGAGTCAAAGGTAGACACCTTGAAGTAGAAATTTTTGAAACTGAAATTAGTCTAACAAATACCTACAGTACTGAAACCGTCAAGAAAAATAAAAGATAGTGGTAAAATAAACGTTTCCAAAAGAATCTAAAAGAAGTAAAAAATTTATATGAAGGTCTTACTAACTGAAATTTTATACTAATAAGATCACTCCTCATCCGTATTCACAATATCGAATCTAATTAAAGATTACTTATAAATGTATTGTCACTACGACAGATATAAAGTCCCGTGTCATTTCTCGCAAAAATCACTAAATGTCTTATTGAAACAAAAGGAAAAGTCTCCTTACTTTATATTGTCGTAACGTTCTTAAGCTATAGTAAGTCAGTAATCCTCAGGATTTTGGTTCTGCCAGTAATAAGTTGTGTTACCCTTTTTATACCATTTTTCACGTTTTGTATCTACCACGGGAAGACTCTTGTAATTGATGATAAATTAAGTTTAACAAACACAATGAATTATTACACATCCTAAAGAAAATAATAAAACATTACACCACGACAATTTCACAATCCTGATACAAAAAATTATTGAAACATAGGATTCATTACCAACCGTACAAGGGTTGAATCTATATCTTCCTCTTACAACTAGTACTAGACTGGCACATAAGATGACTCTGACTCTCCATATGTCATATTCTTAAGTACGTTCTTCGATTTCACTATCATAATGTATTCTTTCTTCCTACCTCATTAAATCCAACTCCTCCATGCCAACACTCTACATCCTCTTTCTTGTCTTCGTCAGATTACTCTCCTAGTAGGTCTTTCGTCGCGAAATGTACTATCGGAGACTTCTATGTGAAAAGTCAGACAGGACTCTTCTTATTGATCAGTCTCTGACATTGAATTCTCTTACTACGTTCTTTGTCTTGTCCGTCTGTTTTACCATCAAGTACCGAACAACCACTTTTTATGATTGCATCCACCATGTGTTTATGAACGGGAGACGGATCATTGTATGTCTTCTATTGAGGAATTATGGTGTAGTAATACGCTTCTAACCCGGTCCTCTAGTGTATCTGGATCAAACGGGAGGTTGTGACGTGGAATTGATCGACCAATTGTAGACAGACGTAAAGAAAAAAACTTTTTAATATTATTATCATAGATAGAGTCTTAATTCTCCCAATTTACTCTATTACAGTCTTTGAATCACATCGTGTTACGAACTGTGGGTCGAGTCACGAGTTGTGTACAACTGGCAACTTCATGTACCTATTCTTCTTATTACCAGTTTACACGACGCACGGTTCGTAACACGATTTGGATTATGGGGAAAAACTTTCAATAGTAATGGTATATTTCACTGACGTCACAGGAGTTGAGTACCTCTATCCGTCGAGGAAATTGGAAAAGAAAGTTCATTGATCGGTTTCTCACAAAAATTAGAAACGTGTAGAAGATCACCTTCGGTTTAAATAGTAGACCATAGTCTTAACTCCCTATGGCTGTCTATACACACATAAAGTAAAACTTAAATATTACGGAGTTCTTACAGAACTGTCAGGAATATTACAAGTATCGACACCGAGTGCTTTCACGAATCCTCATCCTGTGTCGATTTTCCCGAGGCTGCACAGTCTCTACGGAGTCCGATAGTCGAACCTCAGAAACTTTTGAAGATTAACCACGTCGGATACCTCTAACTATTGAACTACTTTCTCCGGAATGACGATTGAATTTAAGAAAAAGGATTGGATCTTTCATTTCTGTAGAAGGAACAAAAGAAAATTCCCTAAATGAAGGAGTCTCCGACAGTGGAGTCTTCTATTACCTCTTGAATTAGGTCGAGTTCATGTAGACTTGAGATTTCGGTTCCTTTACTCTTCATCCGAAACAAAGTAAGACACCAACGGACGGAGAAGACGGAAAAACAGAGAGTACGAGTTATGAGCATCGATTAAAAAAGTCTGTGGTAATGTTTTTACGACGTAAGTCGTGTTCCGAAGGACATACAGATCTAGTCTCCAGCTGTTTGGCACTAGACACCCGGTGTAGGTCGGGTGGTGGCCAAATACATACCGGACATTCGATTCTATTAAAAATGGAAAATTTTATTGACTCTTCTCTACTCTTCTATTTATTACGAAACACTGTGAGCTTTGAATGTCCTATAATATTAAAGTCACAACGATTTATTTAACATAGCCTTCTATCGGTGTGAGAAACTAAATGTATAACAGAGATGAACGTGTGATATCATCGTCTCGACTTATGAGTGTTGTCTCTACCACATCGGGCGTCACAAATGACAAACCGGGGAATGTCTTCTTCAAACGACTGGGGACCAGATCTACGGTCGGCACTGGACTACGACCCGTCCTCTTATCGTACCTGTTGAGTGTCAGGTAAAGGTCGAAACCTTCGGGACGGGTCACGTCGGTAAAGGAGAAACAAATCCGAGGAAATTTTTATTTCTGTACTGTAAGAGGACGTCATAAGGTCGGTCACGACGGGGTCTCCTACGAATCGTCTTTCACTTTTATAACGATGGGACTCACGAGTAGAAAGTCACAATGGTCAGAACGGTACCATATCTGATATGTCAGGTATCTTAAGAGGTCCGGTCTTATGACCTCACCCATCGGAAAGGGAAGAGGTCCCTAGAAGGGTTGGGTCCCTAGTTTGAGTCCAGAGGGCGTTGACGTCCGTCTAAGAAATGGTCGACTCGGTGTTCCTTTCGGGTGAAATTATAATTTTGGACTGTTTTGACCCGAAATCAAATAAACGTAAAGTCATATAGGGAGTCCCTCTCTACAACGACTCTGTACTGGGAAACACTTCTTGACTGACTGGCACCGGAGAAGAGGGAAACCCGAAGGATCTGTATATGTGGGGGTTGAGGGGGGGAAGGATCATAATTATCTTCCTGTGGAAACATTTAAATATAGGATAAAAATCCGTCTCTCCCCTCTCCTGAACCTCGAAAAGGACATAATGACGAATCGAGTTTAACGGGAATCGAGTTTTATCAAGAATACAGTCTCTACACACAAAACCCTGTTGTAAGACTATATAGTGACAAATTTCGTACTTTCAGTAGACTCAGGACAACGAGAACCAAGAAAACAACAAAAGTAACTGGTGATGTCATGTATATCGTCCGTGATGTTTTAATCAATATATGATAATTATAATGACGTTCATTGGATACTATCCTTTTTCGTCGGTCTTTGTCACTATTAATGTAGTTTTTGTAATTAAAATCTTTTCACATTAAAGAAAGACGGTGACTTAATCCTCCGTGTTTACTGAAAAATTGTTATTTATTAAAATGAATAAGGTAAACTGTACGTAGGTATGAAAACTTATAAAACCTTTTAATGAACGTAATAACCTATTATTTTTATTCGTCAAGTAGAAGATTTCATAACAACAAACATTTTCACACTAATGACTTACTAGTAGATCGTTTTTGTGTATATGTTTTGGGTATCGCCATCAATAACGATGACCCGGAATCTCGCCCATTGAATTAGTCCCAGAGGGGTCGGAAAGTAACCATAGTATTTCCGGATTTTACGAGGGATTTGGGAAAGACAAGGTCGACGAATCTTATATAAATTTACGTCTCATGTTTCAACTTCTCTTTAGTTAAACATTCCTCATCTCGAATTGATATCATTGTCCTTTGTTGTACATATGTCTAAGTATTTTTCGGTAACAAGCCATCATCTTTCTTCCATCTGAAGTCTTAGTCTATAAAGACCCAAAGAATGGGGTGAAGAGTAATAATAACGATCAATCAATCAACTCACTTAGGGAATTCGGAAGTCTTCGAGTCTCAAAAGTAAACATTTTAACTTCATGACACATGGAATTATGTAACATGCCTAATCGTTATTAATTGTGTTGAACGTGAATTAATCATAACAATGAGAGTCGTCATAACGAGTCGGTAAATATAAGGGACTGTTAAGGAAGACTTTACAAATAATCTCCTGAGTTCGAGTTTGGTTCAACTTCTAACACTTCTGTTCGGACACTAACTTAGACTACACTATCTATATTGGTTCACATCTCTTCTGTGAGGTGGTCCCCTGTGTACAGTGGTTCGTCAGTGTGACCTATTGTTCTTACTCCAAGTTTATGTTTTCGGGGTTCTCCTTTTTAGAGGTCGTACAGTTTTGGTCGTCCAGAAAAAACCATTTCTCAATGGTTTACTTTAGTTCCTACGAAGTAGACTAAGAGATCTCTTCAAGTTATTTCCCTTACACAAAAATAACCTACGGTGTTTTCTTCCTTTACACCCGGCGAAGGAATTACACTCATATACCCGACTCTAAGGACATAGATTTGTAAAAAGGGGATCCGACGAAGTGTTTTAGTACTCCTTTTATACTGACTGTCTAAGGTCTCGGTGTGATGAACCTAATCTTACGGTCCGGAGATGGATGTACCCGAACCTGTAGAATGAACTGGAGAGGTACGACATAAAGGGTGAAGCTATTATACCTCATTTATTGACAGGTCTTACAACACTTACTAGTAGATCGTTTTTGTGTATATGTTTTGGGTATCGCCATCAATGACGACGACCCGGTAAATATATATTTACATAATATATATTTCACGAATTTGATAGATCGTGTGTCATTTGTAAACGAATTTCCTTGATATTCTTTAATATTCTTTTAGTATATATAAATAACTTTCCGAAAATTCTACGTAAGGAAGTTTTTTTGTTGCCCCGTGTATCTTATTCAAAAAGAAAACACAGAGTATATTATCTTACAGAATAAGTCTTTATGGAGATAATTTTTTTAAATCAACCCTCGTGAATACAAAATGATGAGAGTGATTTAAAACTCACTAAATCACCGAATCATGATCTCTTCCGTTACCGTTGGGTGAGGTCATGAGAACGGACCTTTTAGGGTACCTGCCTCCTCGGACCATCCGATGTCAGGTACCCCAGAGATTCTTAGTCTGTGCTGGCTCGCTGAAGTGAAAGTGAAAAGTGAAAGTACGTAACCTCTTCCTTTAACGTAGGGTGAGGTCACAAGAACGGACCTCTTAGGGTCCCTGCCCCCTCGGACCACCCGACGGCAGATACCCCAGCGTGTCTCAACCTGTGCTGACTTCACTGAATCGTCGTCGTCACCGTCGTCACCGAATCATGTCTTTTGGTCATGTAAATAGTCTTATAACGTAAAATGATAGATTGAGAAAAGAATAAGGATTCGGTATCAGTAAACGACAAAGACACATACAAACCCTATATACATTACTCTGAATAAAAGTAAATATATCTCCTTATAAATACTAAAGAGACTAAATTCCAAGTAACCCGAAGGGACAATCGAGTAAACCTTTTCTTAGGTGAACGTCACGTCCTTTGGGGTCAAGATAAGGACCCAGATCTTCTAGGCGACCTCTTCCCTATCCGATGGGTGAAATCGTAAGAACCCGAAGGGACACCGAGTCGACTATTTCTTAGACGGACGTTACGCCCTCTGGACCCAACCTTTCTAGGGGACCTCTTCCCTTTCCGATGGGTGAGATCATAAGACCGGACCTCTTCAGGTGCTTGACATATCAGGTACCCTAACGTTTCTCAGTATGTACTGACTCGCTGAAAGTGAAGTGTTCCAAGTAACTGTGAATTCTGAGAACCGTAGAAGTACTACTCTCCCTATGAAACGTAACAACCGGTATTGATGACACATCCCACCTTAACCTCAATTCGAAAAGGGTAGTCTGACGGTCAGAGCAGAGAGGACGGAGGATGGTAGTATGTACGAAAAGTTTCTTACATGTATCAGGGTCTTTAAAAGGTCCCCTTTTTTCTCTTTATGGAAGTGGTGATCAGGGTCACAGACATATCTGACGGGACAGAAACCGGTCGGCCTGGTACGTCTTTGGTGGACGTAAGGAGGAGGAGAGACCCGAGGTTAAACAAGACTGAATAGGATGGGTCCTCTCACTGCTCCTTAGCACCTTCGTCCTGTCCTTGAAATACTATTGGAGGTGTGTAGGAAACCTTTTCAGGTAAGTCCAAGTGACTAAAGACCTACACCGGAATTAAAAAGAGAAACGAGACGTAGTCTCGCGAAGAAGGCGAGACACCCCAACAATCACCCTACCCGTCGAAACTGAAAAGGGAATTTTATTACTCTTCGTACGTATCGGGTTCTAAGAAAATACATAAAGGAAACGATTTGAGTTCTGGATAAATAAATAAATAAACACCGACATGATGAACCGAGTTTCCTAGAATCAAGTGACTGGTCCCTAGTTTGGACATGGGAGACGTCACTTTCATCTCAGGATTCTCGACTTGGTGGTCCCTTAAGGGAGTTGTGGAGAAATTTTATACTGTAAACTTACCAAACTTTAACGACAAATCACTATTAAAATTTACATTAAGTACACGGTAGTCTTCTTTTTCATGAGAGTTCAGTCTTTTAGAAACTTTGGTTTCTTGAAAAAAAGGAACGATCTCTTTAGACAAACCGGAAAAAGAAAAAGCGAGAGGATCAATCTTCCTATGAACCAATTGTTCTCTGCGGAGAGACTTATGACTTCACCCAACGGTAAGGGAAGAGGTACCCTAGAACGACTGGGTCCCTACCTTGGACCCAGAGGACATGAAAGTGATGAAGATGTGATAACGGTTTGACGACCTTCGATGATTTGTACGGTCCTCTCGGTCCTCTAGTCATTTCTTACTAGGAATCGTTTCTTGACAACACCGAAAGAAAGGTCAGTCAATGCAACTTATCACGGACGTGACCTTACTATACAAACCAGAGTGATCGACCTAGAGGGTAACAAATATCCTTCTCTTTTTTGTTCCGGACAGAAAAATTTAAATTAAAAGATGTATCTATTAGGTAAGAGTACTAAATTTTTGAATTTATTTTATTCTGTGGAATCTTTCATGTATGTTTGTCTTAACAAAGTGTCGTAGACACTGGGACGGTTCCTCCATGGGACTCATTTCGAGTGGTCCGAGTTTGACTTTTTTTACATACCTACTATCCTTCAATAATAACTTTAGATTGTCACCATTTACACAGACTCCTTTTAACGACCCTAAGCTAGGGACGTACTTAGACCACTATCTACTGACACGTCGTTATTGTCGAGTACACGTCGTTTTATCGTGACTTTGCCACCACTATCCTCTATCAGTAGTGGTACAATCTTCGGAGCCTTCTTGTTATTTACTACGAACACAAGTCGTCTCTTTAGTTAATGAATGTGTCTACGGGAAAGGTTTCCTAGACAAACTACATTTTAAGTCCAGTATTGTATAAGAAGTATAATTTGAAAAACAAAACAAAATTTTTATTACATGAGACGGGGACAAGTGGGACGGGGGTTAGGTGGGAGATATCATTTTAGTAAAAAATAATGAAAAACCACATAAGAATGTCACAAAGAAATACTTTTATGTTCATTTGTATTCCTACACAAGGATAAGGATGGGGAATGGATTTTCTGTCGTATAATGTAAGTCACAGGATGTGGAACACAAACTTCAATTGTTATATGGGACCTCTAGAAGGACATACTCATGTGGTTCGAGGAGTAAACAAAAACAAATATCCACGTATACTAAGGTCACACACCGATAGGTCTTCAAATTTATTAGGAGAAATCTATCTGTAAACGTAACGAAGTTTTGGAGATGACAACTTTTGTTACAAGTCATTTATTAGAATGTACCTATATATACGTCTATATAGACAGCTTATGTGAGGGTCTATGACCTAACAACTTAGTTTTCTATTTACGTAAATATTATTACTATTTATCCTCAAAAATGACAAAACGTAAAGATGACCGTTCTACATTCTTACAGTTTTGTCCCGAAAGACTTACTTAAGAATGGTAGTTGTTTTAACATTACTCGATACTATAAAACGTATGATCAGTCTTTTTTTTTCTTTTTATTCTACACAACCTTTGTCTTACCACAAGATTACGAAGTTTCTTGTTACATAGTCTGAAATACGATATAGATTGTACACAAACAGATAAAAACAATTGTCGTATCAACAACGGGTTTAGAAAACCATGTCTTACAAAAACATCTTTGTGTACTGTCTTCAAAAGGGAACCACCGCAAGAAGTGGTTGTCCAAACTTTTTAAAAAATTATACTAATTAAAACTTCAACACTGAAATTTTTATTGTCATGTTTTTATAATTTTCTTGCATATACGATATCGGGATTGAGAGACCATGGGATCATATGAGTCAGTAGGGTTTGACAAATCTCCGCTATTTTAAAATTTATCAACTTTAAAATTAAGAATAAAGGAGAATCTTAATTACAGGTTTTTCCGATTCTTACTGCCCAGAGTCGGTCAAGTCAAGTCTTTTATTTACTACGTCTTACGATGTAGAAATTCAGTCTTGATGGGGACTAATGAAGGGGCCCGGAGTCACGTAACGACCCCGGGTAAGAAAAATTTTTGTGTGAAGGAGGGAACACCTATAACTGTTCAAAGAAGAATAAACCCTAAAATCATCTAAACTTTATTTTGAGTTTATCTCGTAAGGATTCATCACCTACAACCTCTCTCTTTTGCTATAACAACTCCTCCCAATTACTACAATTATACTTTTAACTAATATTAGTTTAAACCAAGTAAGTCCTATTAAATACTAATAAAAAATTTAAAGATGAAAGATCCATACACTTTCGTTCTTGTCTTGATTGTACCCTAATACCAATACTTCGACCTTGATACGGACTCTTTCTTTAGGAGACGGTTACACCCCAATTATTCACATCTTTTTTTTATAATATTTAGACATCAATTATGCACGAGTACTTTAGTCGACTAGTTCGACTTTGATCCCGGTACGTTTTCTTTAGGGACACCGGTCACCTTAATTAAATGTAATGCTAGACAGTTCTCTAGGGTCAAATGGGAATAACCCTCACAAATAAACGTAATGAATCTTTACGAACCTTGTTTTATCCCTGTAAAAGTATACGTATCGGATAGAGAAATAAGAATGACGAGAAGTTGACATGTACTCATCTTACCTACACATATAAAATATACTTTGTGGTGACATATTAAACATTGAATAAACATTTAATATATAAGTCTTCTTGTCTACAGTGTCAACTAAAGTCGTGAAGAATGACGAAAACATTAATAATAGAAACTGAAAGTTCCGGGGTGTCCCGGTTTAAAGTGGAGAAATGGATGTTTTAAATAAATACAAATCAAGGACCGTTCATTAAATGGTAACACTCGGTATTCTACCCGTAGTCTCGGACTTCTTATAATTATAATACGTTTAATGAAGGTTCATAAAATTCAATTAACCTATTCGAGGTACTTTATCACAGGGTAGTCAGGTGAACTTACTCTTTCTTCTCTTTGAGAGGATCCCCTTTCAAAACCGTGTAAAAAACTTTACGTTGAAGAAAAGGTGTCTAAGAAAAGTGAGGAAGATATGTTTGTGTCCTTTTCGCTCTTATCTTTGAACCTACTCGACTTTATAAAAACAAGATCTGTCTCATCTTGACATTCTTTTCCTTTGAATTTTCTCTTATCAGTCTGTACCGAATAAATAACGGTCTTCTCTACCACGA
Organism: Capra ibex; assembly: GCA_006410555.1. Lineage (NCBI taxonomy): Eukaryota > Metazoa > Chordata > Mammalia > Artiodactyla > Bovidae > Capra > Capra ibex. The sequence goes on along the minus strand of SJYO01048061.1, from coordinate 56,159,693 downwards.
CCCATTCTTAAAGTGAATTTTGTTAAGACAACTTTCTCAGACTTTGTCTGGCAACCTCAAAGGACCCGTACTACACGTTTAATAAAAGGATCTCTTTTTCCCTTTCTAAATGAGACGACATCCAAAGGACTGGTACTAGTAGATCACTTTTCCCCCACTCTCAGAGGTTCTCAATTTTGTTTCTACATGTAAACCGACAGTCCTTTAAGAGGAGCGGGGACCTTGGTCGTATCCTTATGATCGAGTTTTTCCTCCTTAACTTCATCAAGACCCAAAAAATCCCAAACAAAAAAAAGAGTCGAAGACCCAAATTAATGGAAACCAATGGAAAGTCTGTTACCTCTTCCTTTATCGTTGGGTGAGGTCATAAGAACGGACCTCTTAGGGTCCCTGTCTCCTCGGACCACCCGACGGTAGACACCCCAGCGTGTCTCAGTCTGTGCTGACTACACTGAATCGTCGTCGTCGTCGTGGAAAGTTTGTTCTTAGATTTAAACATGATCCAAATTAAAGAATTTTTATAACTTGATTTATTTTTAAATTGAACTTCCACCCAATCTCTCACCCTTTGGTTTCTCGATCCTTTCCCTCGTTCTTTAACATTGGTCTGTCGGTATCTGTTTACCCGTTTCGACTCTTCAAGTAAATAAGTGGCATTTCTACGTCCTTAAAATCCGTTGCGTGACTTTATTTTACTTCTGTGAACTTTTCATACCCTTTAGACATGTCTCTAGACTGTAGAACTAGGGGAGGTAGACATGACCAAGGGTCGACAGTAGAGGGCAGTCGTAGGATCTCTAAGGGAAACAGAAAGGCTACAGTCCAGATAAAGATCAATTTAGGGGAATAAAGAGGAAAGTAACTAAATGACGGTGTATATCCGTACCCCAGTGTTTCTCGACCTGTGTTGACTTACTGAAAGTGAAATACCCACTTCGTGTAGGAGGTCATGGAAAACTTTCCCTTTTTTACTCTGATATACAAAGTTATATAAGAAAACGGGAATGTGAACTAACGACAAAACCGTCCCGTCTCTCAAGACTCATCGAAAGTATGGGTTAAAACTTGTATGTACGATGTAAGGTCACAACGACGAAACTTTAGACTTTTACAAGAATGGAGACCGGAAGTCTCACTGACAACCTTCAGTCTCCGGTAAAAAAGAGAAAATATAAACACTGGTCAGAAAGAGAGAGAGCTTGCAATGTCGTTAAAGAAACTGGGTCACAAGACAAGGGTCATTTCCAGATAATAATGTGGACTATGATCCACAAACCACCCCAGAAATTAGACTTTTGGAACAAGAAACCAAGTCTCTTGAAAAGAACTGCACAAAGAAATTACTATGGAATAGACAAGAGTGAAAGATCCTAAGGACAATGGGTCTGGCATCTGGAGGTCTTAACCAAGAGACTAAAAGAATGGAAAAGACAATTAAAGGTCGAGACAGAATAACGAGGTGAAAGACCCTCTAAAGGAGTTGCATTAGAAGGTTAAACAGATAACACCACCAAAAAAACCAAAACATTCCATCCATCTTGTCCCTTTTCCTCAGGTTTTACCGTCACCGATGTTCTGTTCCTTCCCTTTTCGGGCACTTTTACTTTGTTTTCTTCCAGGCTCCTGGTCTCACTCCTGGAGTCCATTTTGTTTGTTGTGAGGACCGACCGGGTTAAATATATCCTGTCCGGGTCCCTCTCTTCGTATATTTTTGTCCTCGGTTTCGATCGAACGACAGAGGGCGCGAGACCCCGCGAGAAGAGCACAGAAATCTAACTGCACGGGAGTACGGAGCTTCTACCTAAAAGGACGATAGAAGATTTATTTTATCTCGACATTGTGACTCGACATTGTGACTAAACAGATTCTCAATATTGTACCAGGTAAGCTCTGGACTCTCGATATTGTGCCAGATAGGTTCTGAATTCTCGACGCTGTGCGGCTCCCCCGAAATTACAGGCAGTGAGGTCTAGAAATAACACTACTCTGTTTCTTAACTCCTTGTATGCGAGTGTACTGTCAAACAATCAAATGAACCCCCGTCCCAGAGTAAAAAAAATAAAGATCTCGAGAGACTTATAAAACAAAAAGAAGTCATCATTGAATGACCAAGTACCAACGTCATAGAACAGCGAACCTTTTGTGAAATATATCATGTAGTGTGTGTCCGTAAGTACGGATATAAAAGAAGGACTCATAGACACTGGAGGTTCTAAAGACAAAAGAAACATACAAAGGAAACCAGAAACAGAAAGTCCGAAATCCGAAAGGAATCACTAGAACCGTCAGACGAGGAGGGATTCTCACCTTGTGACTTTTCGACTCTAATCCTAGACTCTCACCCCCTTCCCCGGGAAGTGGACGAAGTGAACCGGGTCGACTCGATAAGTTAGAGAATAAGTCACAGAAATCCTGAGAAAAACCGGACCGTTACTCAGTCAGAATGACGAACTTCCGTTTTGTGACGACCGTCTCGGACGGGAAAAAGGAGAGCAAAACGACGAGGCGTGTAGACGACGACATTAAGTACACACAACCAGTTCTGATTCAATAGGAAAAATTGTCAAAGAGAAAAGACAGGGGTTAAACGGAGGAAAGGAGAGAAATTTTGGACGAGTTTTTCGTTCTGAAGCTCTTCAAAAAGGAAACTAACGGAGTCGTTTGGTGGTCGATAATGTACAAAGAAAAAATGTCTCGTTGAATAAAACATTGACGCTAAATTAATGGGCGCAGACACAAAACACACAAACAAGGTACGCGGTCTTTGGAGTAGAACATACCACGACACATGCGATGCCCACGATTTATTTCCTAATGGTGACCTTCGACCGTAACGTGAGTCAATTAAGACGGAGGCGAATACTATCTGGACAAGTCGGGTTTGAACCCCCCACACGCTCACTTTATTACCGACTGGTGACCTTTGACCGTAACGTAAGCCAATTATGAACCCACCCACCCACACACACCTCACAATAAAACTAACACGGCGTACCGTACACCCTAAAATCAAGGGGTTGGTCCCTAACTTAGGCCCGGGGGACGTCACCTTCACACCTCAGAGTTAGTGACCTGGCGGTCCCTTCGGGGTGCACTATTGCCGAAAAATTTTTATTGCCCATTAGGGAGTCCTTCTGGGTAGTGAAGAGGTCGACTCAGGTCCCTGAAGCCGGTGGAAGGGAGGCTGGTAGCCTATTCACCCGCGTCTCACCCCTCGCGGACCGCACTAAACAAAAAAGAAAAATTTCGTCAAGCTTAAGTCTGAGCCTCCATCTCTTCGACAGACGTTTCGGAGCCACGCGAAGGGGCCGTCCCCTTTAGGTAGTCGAACTAAAGCGGTTTCGCCTGAAGGCCGCCGCCCCTTCGTCGCGCGTCTGTACCTAGACCGCCCCGGAAGGCGCGGGCTCAGCTGGGCGCCGCGGTCGACCAGGCTCCGGGTGCGGCGCGCCCTGTGTCAGGGCGAGGGCTGGCCACTCATGGCGCGTCCCCCGCCAGCCCACCCCGAGCCACCACCGGGTCCCGGCGAGACGCCACCGGCGGAATACCCTCAGCGGCCGGCGCAGATGTTCTGGCGCCACTTCAGAAACGGGGCGCCGGGGGCCCGCAGGTGGCGGTCGCCGGGGCTCGGGTCTGGTGATGGGCCCCGGGGAGCCTCCCCGCTAGCAAACGGAGGCAAATGGCACACGGAACGGAGAGGGGTGACGTCTACCCTTTCGGGTAACGACGCCAGGATGTAGCGATCCTTACGTCGGTCGACCCCTTTCGCTTTCTTTTCGGACACCCAAAGGAAAGGGTCGCGCCGAGGCGGGCGAAGAGTTTGTTACGCCGGCCTCTTCACGGGGCCCCTCTCCCCTCGATCCGACCTCCACCTGGGGAAAACTTCTCTTGACCAGTCAACCCAGAGTCCTAGTCAACAAATCAGCGATTTAGCGCAGGCTGAGAAACACTGGGGTACCTGACATCGGGCGGTCCGAGGAGACAGATTCCCTAAGGGATCCGTCCTTATGACCTCACCCATCGGTACGGGAGGAGGTCCCCTAGAACCGTCCGCCTAAAAAAAAAAAAAAAAAAAATTGGCGACTCGGTGGCCTCTTCGGGCCGCCCCTCCTCCCCAGCCCCGCCCGACCGATCCAAATTCTTCGTCAAACCTTTGAAAGGTGTCTCTTACGCTATAAAACCTTGGTACGGGAGGAAAGGTAAATCATCAAGTTCAGACACCGGGACAGAAATTCACTCTGTCGTCGGAGAACTCCCCCGTGGAAAGAACGTCAAGTTGTCCACACCTAGAAGATTGGGCACATCTGGAAGAAGGGTCACGTACGAGTCCTGGTCCACGGTCCTTATGTCTCTACTTGATCCGTCTGGGACGGGATCTCTTAGATTATCCGTTGAGCCCACACTCGACGACTCTTGGTGTCTCCGTGTTTACTCCCCGAGGAAGTCGAGTCGGACCACAAGTCCCCTGTGGGACAGAAGCAAAATTTTCCGTTCTCAGTCAGTGGGTCCCCATCTTTCCCACTTTCCCGTCAGGTCTCTACTTCTGAGCTTATTTCCGCGGTCGGTGTTTTGTAGTTTACACCGTCGGTGTTCACTTCGTTGTACAACTGAAAGTAAAATCGGCCGCTCGTAAATCGATCACCCGAAGGGACCACCGAGTGTACCATTTTCTGAGAAAGTCGTTACGTCCTCTGGACCCAAACTAGGGACCAGCCCTTCTAGGGGACCTCTTCCCTTACCGATGGGTGGGGTAATAAGAACGGACCTCTTAGGGTATCTGTCTCCTCGAACCACCCGACGTATGTCAGGTACTCCAACGTTTCTCAACCTGAGTCGACTCACTGAATTGTGATCGTGATGACTAGTATGTCTTACGTTCTACTCAATGACCTCTACTCCAACAAAGGGCTGGAAAAGGGGTTTGAGGTCTGAGGATAGTGGTTAAATTAGTTACGAACCTCGCTAGAGTTTGAGGAAAAACGGACGTGTGTGGGTGTAAGAGGTCTGGACGAGTTGGTTGATGATCGTCGGAAGGGTAAGGCAAGTGGGTCCACGAGTCCGGTTCTGGGATCAAGGTGTGAGCCACGGCGAGAAAGGAGGAACGGAGGGTGGAGTGCACAATCAGTCTGGTCAGTCAAGACAGAGGTTTTATATAGAGCTCGGACTGGAGAAGAACGGCGAAGATAGTGATGGTAGGTTCGGTGATAGTAGAGTCTGGATCTGACACCCAAAGGACCGAAGGCGACATCGGAGAGTATGTCTGTCCTGACGTGTCTTCGGTTTTCCTGGAATATTTTGTTTTTCGTTTACACTAAGAGGACGAGTTTCGGGACGTCATCAGAGTAACGAAAGGCTTATTAGAATGACACCGATGACACATGGGACACAGGACTAGACTAGGTTAGGGATGGGTAGAACTACTGACGGTGGGGAGTGACGGAACGCTCAGGAGATTTGGGGGTGGTATAAGTTTAGAGACGAGTCGTCATTGGAGGTGTCTATCGGAACGGACGGGTGGGACAAATCTTCTCGGCAGGGGGCTGGGAGTAGTCAGAGTGGGAGGAAGGGAACGAGCAAAAAAGAAGTATCGTGAATGATGATGGACTTTTATTACAAACTCCCAGATAGAGATGATGATCCTACATTCAAAGTACTCACAACTTTAAGTGTAGAATAAGGGACGAAATGAACATCACGGATTTTCCTACGAATTATCCACGAGTAGTACATAATTTCTTTGGCCACTCAGACGTACATTTCTCGAACCGAAGATAAGAGGTCCACTATCTCTTCTCAAAAATCGTCCTCTCTTTGTGCCTGTCACCTGTAAAATCTATCGGGTGAGACCGTCGTCACACTTCTTCCTTCACCTCCGCACTGTTCCCTTTCGTCCTCCTCCCTGTACTCGAATAGTCTTATCTGGTCTATTTTCTGTCACTCCCGTTCCGAAAGGGTGTGACGACGGTCTCGAGCGAGAGTCCACGTGCACACGGATGTGTGTCTCTAGTCCAGTACCGTCACGGTCACAATTAGTCCCGGACAACCGATGTTTATCACGTTTTAGTTGGACTATGGTAAATTCGTTGCCCCTACGAACAATGACCTTTCGTCCCTCTGGTCTGAGTAGGGTCCTCGTACCTACGACAACATAAAAGGTCTTTCTCGGTCCTTGGTCCCGGACTTTTCAGAAGTATGTGAAACTGTCGTGAGTCGTATAGACGAAACAAGAAGAGAAAGAAACCAGGTCAAAAGGACGATTACCCTATCTTCTACCGGTGTGAGTGTCGAAGAGTCCAAAAATGTAGAGGAAGTTCTTCGGTCGGGTCAGACTTGATTTTAGAAGATAAGACTTAAGACATATAGACCCTGCCCGTCCATCCAGGAGATCCTGACAGTCGACACGTATCCCTTTCTCAGTGAATCATGTTTGTACAGACGACCCCCAGTAAGGACACACACTACCACTCGGACCTATTTAGTCCTCTATCATGTCGAGAATATTTAGTCCTTTATCACTTATTGGGTCATCTTTTTACCCGATTCCTACAGTCACGGTCTCCTCTTTACGTCTACGGTGGAACACTATAGGATATAAGTGTTAATCTCTACTACTAAGTAAAGAGAGACGTGAAACATAAGAAAAAACTGAGTCAGTAGATTGAAAGACAGGGCCGATATGGAAATATCATACAAAATTTTAGTCTGTCTGAGAGAGAGTAAAAAGGGATTCAAAACAAGTGACGGGTATAAGTAAATATGAAGGTTTATTATATAAAAAGTTGGAGAAATTTTATTGGAAGAACTCTAAATTGAACTTTACCGTAATTTAGATTTTGAATACGGTTGTTTCCTTTTGTGTTGGATTTTTGACGTTCAAAACAAAGGACACCCCTGGAATGAGTCCTGACATCGGACCTTCGGTCTGAGACTCCTTGACGAAACTTCTCCACTCCCTCCTCGGTCCTATATTTCAAAAACGACTTTTGTTTGTACACCAACTTGTAATCTTCTGATGACGATTCAATGACTAAAATCTCGAAAAGGTTCATACCCTTCTACGTTCTTAGACCCGAGTACCTTTAATAAGGAATCTTCACGTAGGATTCATAAATCTCGTTCATAAGGCAAAAGTGGTAGGACTTGGGGGGCTCCCGTGTGGCAAAAATCCCCCACCCCTAACGACGTCACCGACCACCGAACTACCTAAAAATCCCCGACCCCTAACGACGGCACCGACTACCGAACTACCGTCCGTCGTACAAAAGCAAACGGGAATAAACTCGATCTTGTCTGTCGTAATACTGTAGGTCGGAAGACAGGTCCACGTGGCATAAAGGGAGGAACATGACTTTACCTCGAATTTTGTTGAGAAAGTAGCACAATAAGGGGAGGAGTTTTTAGGAAGGACCGTCGGAAAGTGGCAGACAAGGAGTTTAAGGAAAGGGCGAAGGAAACGTACTTGAGAGGGGAAGCCAGGGCGACTACTCGACAGAGGGTCAGAGTGGAGAACCGGAGAGGGGGGTAGACACGAAGACAGACGTTGCAGGGGGGGTGGAACTGAGGGGAAAGGTAGAGGTCCAACATGGCCGAGGAACTGTCGTGGGGTAGGGTGGCCCTCGCGAAGGAGGAGACTGGTGTCGTACATAAAATAAAGGATGAGTCGTCGATGTAATGCGACACGGTACATAAGACAATAAAATGAAAGCATCAACGATGAAGTAGAGGAACAAATGGAACAGTCGAAGAACGTCCGTTGTCAAGACAGAGTACAAAGAAAATATCGGAGACGACATGGAGGAAGGTAGACATGGTATAGAAGGTAAACCATCGGTGGCAGACGGATACGGAGACCTCGTAACTTTTATACCTAACAGGTCAACTCTGCACGTCATTGGTGCTTTGTGTGACCTGAAGTTTTGAGTCATGTTTCCTACTTAATTAACAAAATAACTAATTTACAACTTTTCCATCATAAAACCTATATAAACTACCTTATTTCGGATAATTTTAATTAAAGTGGTTGAAGGAAAACTCCCCCTGGGCGGTACGTCGTACACCTTAGAATCTAGGGGTTGCCCTAGTTTGCACACGGGGGACGCACCTCTCGTCTCACAATCGGTGACCTGGTGGTCCCTTCAGGGAGGAAACGAAAAAATTTACTCCGAAGATCTTTAAGAAGTAAATGTGGACACCGGGTGCACCGCAAAGATGCCTATCGCGACCACATCTCGGGAGTTGTGTCACTGAGAACATGTTTCTCCGCGAGGGCTGAGGCACCATCAAACTCTCCTTACTTTTCGTCGTCAAGCGGCCAAGGTAAAGTAGACTCCGCAAAGGAGAGTCAGAGGGGGTAAGGACAAAAGAACCAACTATCCTCGTCCTCCTGGTGAGCAAACATCGGGGTGATTCGTCCTGAGGTTAGGTCCTTTGTTTACTATTAATTTCTTCTTTGAGTAGACTTGCACTTTGTTTACGATCGAGGTTTCACTCCAGAAACCTGTCACACTCTGCATTTTCAGATTAAATTCTCTCCACGACTCTCTAGAATGCGAAACCTCATTGGTTTTTCTGAAAATTCTTCGCGAATTCGTCAAATTGGAGTAGATTTAATTTGGGAAAGTGGCAATTTACTTCAAAACAAAGTCTTGATTTTAAACTTCCATTTTAACTTTCACGAAAAGACGATACCTTTTGGTCTACTTATTTCTCCTACTCGTAACCTTTCCCGTTTCTTTATAATGTACCTACGAACACCGGTTTGATTGTCGTTTGATTATCTAATCGCTCATTTCCAACAGAGGGGGCCCACGTAGGTTCACCCTACAACCCTTGTCGACCGAAAAAAGAGGTAGAGACTGAGAAGGGACAAGAAGGATCGAGAGGAAGAGACAGAGAAAGGAAAGAAGTAAGAAGAGAAACTTTTTTTTTTTGTTTTTGACGAAGGATAGTACATAGAAAGAGAGGATTAAATAATATGATCTAATGTAGTGTAATTTCATGTAACAAGTAAATGGAGATTAAGTGGGGTTTAAATAAAAACTTATATCATATTCCTAGATTTAAGAAAAAATATCCATCAATTAGTCTCGTAATAAAGAACTTATGTTAACTAAATATTACAGTCACTAATATTAACTCTCGAAGGACACCCGTCCCTTCACTACACTCTTGAAACATAAATTTAAGGATGAAGACAAACAATCCGTCTCCCAAAGGAGGACACACACGAGTCCGAAAAGTCAGCACAGACTGAGACACTGGGACACCTGAGAATCGAGTGGGCCGAGGAGACAGATACCCTAAGAGGACCGTCCTTCTGACCTCACCTAACAGTAAGGGAGGAGGTACCCTCAGAGAGACTAGGTCCCCAGTCTGGCACAGAGAATACAGAGGCCGTAACCGTCCGCCCAAGAAATGGTGATAGTGGTAGACCCTTGGGGTAACAAGGAGTACAAAGTTAGAAAATAAATAAATAAAAACAAAACAAAATCTTTCAGGGACCTGTAAAATTTATTTTGTAAAAGAAAAAATAATTAGGTAATTTTTTACGTTTTCATTTTAAATTTTTTAACGTTTCCACGAAAAGGTGAACCCAGGGTTTAAAAAAGAGGGACCCTCGACTCTCTGAAAAGATTTTTGTTCACGGGCCGGGAGAGGAAATTCTACCCACCTCCTCAATGTCTGGTTCTTTAAGGTGAAAGGTAAAGAGTGCTCCCTACAATGAAACATCCACAGAAGGTCCAACGTCTTTCCAACGTTTTTTCCTATACGCGCGAGACGGGGTTTCTGGAGCTCACATCACAGGACATGAAACGTGTCAGTCTCTTATATCGACGAGTACTTTTGACAAACCATTCAAACTTGTGTGTACTCAGGAAAGTCCCTTCCTGTAGGGCTTTATCTGTTTACATGAAACTTATGTTGTTTCTTGTCGTGTAACCGACGGGTACTAAACCCGAAACTTCACCCCTAAACCCCTCGTATAAAAAGAGAAAAATTTCACAGTCTATTATTGTGAAAAACTAATGAAAACCAAAATAAATATTGACTAGTTTGCATTCCTTAATACCACTTCTTCGAAGAAATTTCTATAAAATTAATTTATAAAGTTTATATTGTCTATGGGTATCTGTAAATATTTTACAGATGGGGTCTAAATATTTTACTATAATATACTATGAGTGAAGTCGAAAAAAAAAAAAAATTTCCTTTTTGTTGCATCTATCAATTCCTGAGAAGGGAAGAGACAGGGTAAGCGCCGTAAGGAAGTGGTTGTGTTTAAACCATGAATAATAATAGAACCGAAAAATTAAAATACGAAGGTGGTGTATAAATTCATAAAGATTTGTTATTATACTATATCAAAATGTACAAGAACCTGAAATGTCTTAAAGATAGTTTAAGACACCTAATAACTCTGAATAGGTACAACTATCCGCGAGATTAGAAATTAAAATTTACAATGTCATAAGGTAAAATACTGATATTAATGATAGAAAATTTTACTAAAACAAAAAGAAAGAAATCACAAACAAATAGAAAACTGATACGACCAGAAACAACGACGCGGACCCGAAAGAGGTCAACGTCGTCCGTCCCCGATGAGATCAACCGCCACGTACCCGACGAGTGACGACCCCGAGGAGAACAACGTCTCGTCTCCGAGGTCTCCCGCGTCCGAGTCGTCAACACCACGTGTCCGAATCAACGTTCTGTACACCCTAGAAGGGCCTAGTCCCTAGCTCGGGCGCAGGGGACGTAACCCTCCGTGTAAGAATCAGTGACCTGGGGGTCCCTTCAGAGGTATTAGTGATAATTTCAATTTCTAGTAAACCCCAAAAGGTCAAAAAACACACTGACTGGTCGACGGTACTTATAGGAATCTATCTAGAGGATTAAGTACCCTCGAAAGGAGACTAGACCCCCCGTGAATCGTTTTTCGTCTTGGATACCCGATTCCTTCTCATGTAAGACGTGGAGTGCTTTACACGGTTTGACGAGAGGTTTCCCTAACGCGGTTCAAACTGAAGGTGACAAGAATGAAGAAACAGTTGTGAATTAAGACACACTAAATAAATAAATAAGTAAAACCAGACCATTTTCACACACACTAATACATCTTTTAACGGTTTGACAGGAGGTACCACCGACATGGTAAAATGTAAGGGTAGGCTTTACTCACTCTCAAGTACAACAAACATAAAATTAGTCATTACCGGACTACTGCACTCTAAAACTTGTAAAAAAGTATATAAATAAATGGTAGACATATAGAAGAAACCACAACAGACAGGTCTAGAAAACAGGTCAAAAATTAATCGAACAATAACAACAATTCAAAATTCTCGAGAAATATAGAACCTATCTTCAGGAAACTGTCTATATAAAATACATAAACGGGGGTTGGACATCGAGAAGAAAAGAGAGAAGTGTCAAGGAGGAACCCAGACACCAAACCACAGACAGCACTAGGATACTTTAAATTACAAAAGGAAAGTCTACCCACACGCTATCAGAGAACAAACATAAACGTCAAGGACCTACTGAAACACCCGAACGTGGAGGAAGAAGACATACCAAGACAAAACGAAAGAAATACGTCAAGGCAAACAACTAAGATACTGAATACAAGTCTCTGATGTAAAATAAAAACTCTAGAATTAAAGTGAATATATACAAATAAATGTATTTTTATGTAAGTTACGAAATAGTATATAAACCGAAAACTAAAATAAATACCACGAAGGACAACGTACCTTCGAACATTACATTAATTGTAAGTAGTAAAAGGAAATATTAAACATCCTAAAAATGGGATTCTTAAAGAAAAGGTATAATTCAAAGACAAAGGGTTTTTCAAGTTTTTAACACAACAAGAGTAAATCGAAAAAAAATTTAATACGATTAGTCAAAAAACAACTATTATTCTTACGGAAACCTAAATCTTTGTCGAGTAAATCCTGACTCCATTTAATCTTTCGATACCCGAAGGGTCCACCGAGTAACCATTTCTTAGGTGGACTGTTACGTCCTCTACACCCAAACTAGGGATCAACTCTTCTAGGCGACCTTTTCCTTTACCGTTGGGAGAGATCATAAGAACGGACCCTTTGGGGTACCTGACTCCTCGGACAACCCGATGTCAGACACCCAGTGTTTGCTCAACCTATGTTGAATCGATGATTTGTTGTTGTATAATCTTTCGATTTCCTTTCTAGCTTTATTAATTCCCTTCACTATAAAAACTACGTTGACTTAAATAGACCTAGTGGTATATTTCGTCCCTAGATGAAAACTGTTGAATACCACTTGTTACAGCTTAAGCACCGTAGACTTCTACTAAATCGAAACCCTGGTCCTCGGTCCGAACTAGTGAGTTCTTGAAAACACATCGTCTCAAAATAATTTCACTTTTTCCCTGTCTCTTTCGAAGACTGTGTCTGTAGTCTTCTCCCCACCTCTCATGGGGCGAGTGACCAGAAACGTTCCCGTGATATATGGAATAATGTTATTTCCCAGAATGGTCCACGTAAAAGTGTTGTATGTAGAATTCTATTGTTCTAATCAGTCTTCCAAGAACAATTCCTCTTTGTACAGAAACTCGTTCTAAGTAACAATGTAACTGATTCTGTTTCGTCATATCCTTTTTTGTAAACAGGAAAAGAGGAGAAACCCTTGAGGTCTGGGGTGAGAGGAGGAACTCATGGGGTCTGTAGAGTAGTTGGACGGATCCTTAACTGAGAGTGGAGAAAAACAAAAAAGGTACACTAATTGATGAAGAGGGTCGAGATAGAACGGACGTCACACCCTCTGGGTCCAAACTAGGGACCCAACCTTTCCAGGGGACCTCTTCCTTTACCGATGGGTGAGGCCATAAGAAGGGACCTCTTAGGGTACCTGTCTCCTCGGACCACCCGATGTCAGGTACCCTAACGTTTCTCAGTCTGTGTTGACTCGTTGATTGTGAAAGTGAAAGGACGTGACAATAATTTTTTTTGTTTGATAGGAAAGGAATGACTAAACATCACTATTATTACCATTGATAACAATAATACTAAACCACAGGTCACACACATTCCATTATGAGACCCACCCTCGAATGGACACAAATTGATAAGTAGGAGTGTTGATGGGATTCTGCCTCCAAAACATTAATACGGGTTTGATTTCCACCTTGTTGACTCCGTACCTCTTTAATTCACTGAACGGGTTCCAGTGTCCCGACATTCACTGACTCGGTCCTGAGAGTGGATCTACAGAGCAAGAACTTGGAAGTAGGAATGGACAACGAGAATTGTCCTAACAGCATATCCGTGTCTATAGAAAGACCGACAGGTAACACAAGGTAATCAGTGAATGCATAGGGACTCGACCATGTTACGAGAATTAATGATACTAAAATGTTATTCGGAATCGATAAAAAAAAAAAAAAAAAACGTGAAACTTAAACTCTAGCCGAATAGTCCAAAGTGTCTTTAAAGATAACCTTAAAATTGACCTTAAGATACCTTAAATATCTATTTAAACCCTTTTTTATCTATGGGAGTGTTATACAGAAAGGTAATTGTCCCTTCTGTATAATCGGTCCAGAAAATACTTAAAGTTTTTACAGGTTTTTAAAAACAGTCTTGAAACCCAATCCAGATAAGGACACAACCAAAAACAAAACAAAAACAATTATGCAAAAATTTTACCTGATAATAACCATATGTCCGAAGGGTGCACGGTTCTGTCCTCTACGTCCAAGTTAGACTCCCAGTCTTTCTAGAAGACCTCTCCTTTACTGTCGGGCGAGATCATATTAGAACGAACCTCTTAGGGTAATTGTCTCCTCCGACATCAGGTGTCCCACCGTTTTCTCAGCCTATACTGAATCGTTGATCTGTTGTCGTATTAACTATATGTGTTTGTGATAACTAAAAAAAAATTGAGTAGGTTTTTAGAACGGTTTGAGAACGTAGACTTTTAGTCAATGAACCTATAAAATAAACCTGTCAGGAGTAGATATTTACTTTTGAAAAAAAAAGGATATTTAAAAACCCGGAGAATTAAAGAAAAAGAATAAAATGGTGTAAAAAGATCTTGTAACACAATATGACCACTAATCTTCGTACAATCACTCGGAACTAACAAGAATATAATGACCCTACGAAGATCCAAAATAGTAATTTAAACATAAATGAAATTCAAAAATTATGAAAGTTAAATAATTTTAATCTATCGAGGCAAAATAAGGATCAAAAGATGTTCAATTTCACAACTTATAATACTTCACGAAAAAAGACGTAGCTAACATTACAAGAAGACCCGAGAAAGGGAGAGAAAGAGACCGGTACGTGTTACGATCTACGAAAGAAAAAAATGTATGTGTGAAACCGAAAGAATTTAGAGTTTGAATATCTTTTCAACGTGTATGTCATGTTTCTTAGAAAAAACAACCTTGACTAGTTTCTTTATAAGTGTATAACTCTATTTCCTTTCAGTAAGACCGAATATGTACTCAATTGAACTTAAAATACGATTGATTTTATCAGAAAGACACCGGATAGTTTATATGTAACATGTAGACCAAATAAACAATCTCTATTCCCGTGTAACTGGTCTTCATTTCTTACAGGTACAATTTTTATTTCTAATTTACAGAAAGAAGGACCGTACGGTTGCGACCAGGAAGAAACTACTATTTGGAGGGAAGGGTCCATGGTTCCAGTATGACTGAGTGACGCATGCACGACCAGACAAGAAAAAGAAGAAGAAAAAAATTTTTATTAAAACTTCTTTACATTGCGACTGAACAAATTGCAAGAAACAAGACTGTTCCATATTTTGACATGATCTTTGACGAAGACGTCTCGTCAAAGAATCGCATTAGACCCTTTACCTGAAGGCCCGATCCGGAAGTAAACCGAGTTTAGGTAAGAATAATATCTACCAAATGACTAATAAAAGTAACTGTCTTGGTAACCTTTAACTCTGTGCTACAGAAAGGACTTGTGAATCACGTGGAAAAGATGTTTGTTCCTATAAATGTATTAGTGTTACATTGGTAGTTTTAGTCCCTAAATCGCAATTATATACTGATAGTGGACTAGGAGTCTGGTGAGTCCAAAGTCCAAGTTCACAGGATTATTGAACGAAATATTGTCTTCTAAGACAATACAAACCAAAAGTACAGAGTTCAAAAGAGGAAAATTAAACAATGATATTCTATACACGAACAAATAAAAGACGACAATTCGGTAAAACTCTTATTGTGATAAACTAACACTACAAATAGGATTATATGAGAATTACAAGTAAAAGATAAAAATCAATTGAAACGACCATATTAAATGTAATTTTTCGTGAGTAAAATTTGCATGTCAAGTCTCTCATAATTAAGTGCATAAACGGTTACATTGGCGATGGTGGTAGTTCTACATCTTGTAAAGATAATGGGGTCTTCCAAGAGAGTACGGAGGAACATTGGTGAAGGGGGGTCGGGGTCGTGGAGATCCAACTCGGACAGAAAGGTAGAGCATACTTTCCTTCGTCACACATACGAAACACAGACCGTAGAAAACGAGTAATTGTCAGAAACCTCTAAGAAGGTACCACAAAGCGTATAGACATAAAACATGGAAAAATAAAGACGTATCATAAGGTAACATACCTAGATAGCATTAAAAAAATAATTAAACAGACAACTATCTGTATCCATAATAAAGGTAACACCCCGATACGATACACGACACGAGTCAACGAAGTCAGCACAGGCAGAGAAACGTTGGGGTACCTGATATCGGACGGTCCGAGGAGACAGGTACCCTAAGAGGTCCGTTCTTATGACCTCACCCAGCGGTACGGGAGGAGTCCCCTAGAATGGTCGGGTCCCTGTCATGGACGAAGAGAACACAGAGGAAGTAATCGTCCACCCAGAAAATGGTGGTCGTGGTGGACCCCTAAAATTCTATTGAGACGACACTTGTAGACTTACACACAGAAGTACATCTGTACGAAAAACACATAATATAGTGACCAAACAAAAAAAATCTAAGGTGTATATTCACTACTGTACATGATAGACAGAAACTGAATAAAGTGATTCGTATTATGGGAGGTGTAGGTAGGTACAACAACGTTTACCGTTTTAAAGTAAGAAAAAATACCGACTTATCATAAGGTAACACACAAATACACACACACACACACACACACATATGGATGATTTGTATGTGTATGTACGTATGTATATACACACATATATATATCCTCGAAGGGACCACCGAGTCTGCCATTTCTTAGACGGGCGTCACACTCTCTGAGCTCAAACTAGGTACTTAGACCTTCTAGGGGACCTCTTCCCTAGAAGACTTCACCGATGGGTGAGGTCATAAGCACGAACCTCTTAGGGTGCCTGTCTCTTCGGACCGTCCGATGTCAGGCACCCCGGTGTTTCTCTGTGTGGCGTGTAGAAATAATGGGCAAGTAGACAACTACCTGTGCGTCAGACGAAGGTATGAAACCGATAACATTTATTATGACAATACTTGTAACACCATGTACGTAGAACAACTTAATCACGAAAGTAAAAGAAACCTACGTATGGGTCCTCACCTTAATGACCTAGTATACTATCAAGATAAAAGTCAAAAAAAACTCCTTGGAGGTATAACAAAAGGTATCGTCGACGTGGTTGAATGTAAGGGTGGTAGGCACGTGTCCCAAGGGAAAAGGGTTGTAGCAGTGGTTGTAAACACACGTCAGAGGAACTACTGTCGGTAAGACTGTCCACACTCCACTGTAGAGAAAGTCCAAAAGTAAACGGGAAGAGACTACTAGGCACTATAACTCGTAGAAAAGTACACGGAAAACCGGTAGACGTACAGAAGAAACCTTTTTATAGGTAAGTCTAGAAGACGAGTAGAAAATTAGTCCAATAAAAAACTAGAAGTCAAAATACTCGACAAACATATAATTGGGGAATGACCAGTAATAGTATGTTTATAAAAGAGGGTGAGTTATCCAACAGAAAGACAGAATAACTACCAAACAACTACGTTTTCGAAAATTCCAATTAATCCAGGGTAAACAAATAAAAACAAATATAAAAGGAACGTAAACCTCTATTTTTTCTTATAACGGGCACAAAAGAAGATCCTCAAAATACCACGGGGTAGAACGTGAATCCAGAAATTAGGTAAAACTTAAATAAAAACACCTACTACTCTTATACAAGTTTAAAGTAAAAAATTGCACAACTACAGGTTAAAAGGGTAGTGACGAATAACTTCTCTGACAGAAAAGAGGTAACATATAAGAACGGAAGAAATTTACACCTGTATGCGAAAATAAAGAACCCACTTATGGATCTTCTCCTTACGACCCAGTATTTCATTCACATACAAATTGAAATTTCCACTGACGTAATAAAATGTGAAGATGGTTGTTACACATTCGGAAAGTAAGCGAGGTATGGACGTGACTGTGAACCGATAAAAAGTCAGAAAAATTAAGATTGGTTAGACCACTCACACATAACGAAAGAGTAACATCGACACCGACACCCAATGGCTAAAACTCGTAGAAAAGTACACGAATAAGTGGTAAACATTGAGAAGAAGAGACTTCACAGACAGGTCTAGAAAACCGGTAAAAATTAACATAACAGAATAACTCACCGTTGTCAAAAAGGCTATAGGATCTATATTCAAAAAACAGTCTATATACTTAACGTTTATAAAAGAGGGTTAAAGACCGAACGGAAAGAAAAAAGAATCGTTACAGAAAGTTTCTCGTTTTTGAAAATTAAAACTACTTAAGGTTGAACTATTGAAATTTTTTATAAATAGATAAATGAACCGACACAACTCAGAACCAACGTTGTACACCTCGGAAAAAAACGTCGAGTGCCCGAATCGACGAGGTACCGTGCACCATAGAATCAAGGGACTGGTCCCAGCTAGGGACAGGAGAGTACAGGAGACGCAACCTTCCACCTAAGAATTGGCGACCTGGTGGTCCCTTCAGGGTTCGTTGAACTGTGGAAAAAATATCAAAGACGAAAATAATCTTTAGAAGCGGAACAGTCCAGTCTTACAAAAAGAATACAAAAGGTACGTGAAATACTATATTCATATGACATTGCAACCAGAAAGTAATCCTTGATCAAACCTAAGAAAACCAGAGTTCTTCGAGAATCTTTGATCTCGGTTGGACTTATGTGTTCTCCGAAGCATCACTCCACGTCCCGGTGACACACCGAGGACTTCCGTCCAGGTCTCAACGTCGGTTCTTTGTCGACTCTTCGGGAATCCTTGGACCCTACAGGACAGACCGGGAGTAAAAAACAAAAGGGAGAGAGTTATCTGACTGAAAGAGAAGAGACTGGTACTCGGAGTCTCGGATAAATTGAAAGGATCTTATCCTTGAAACCAACCAGGTCGAACCCTAGACCCGGAACTGGTTCAGGCCAATCCGTCACACTTTGTACGGGTCCCTAGTCCTGAGAAGGGTCTCTTTTCGACCGACCGAACTCCAGACGAGTGTGTGGGGTTTTCCAACAGTCGAAGGTAAGGACTACTTGTGAAAAAACCATGGTAAAAGACTGAACATCGAGAGTTGTAAAGAAACATGTATTAGACCTAACAAAAAGAAAAGGGTTAGACGTCGACATAAGGAGACGTGAACACCTTACACTCCTGACACCAGGTAGATTATTACTATCTTTAAAACTACACCTTAGTCATTTCTTTCTTTAGTTCTCTCCTTCCTTCAACCATTCATACTTAGTAAAAGAGTCTTTCTACTTGTCTGCGAACCCCTACGGAAGTTTTCTTTCAGACAAACTAATTATTTCGTCCCTATGTCTGCATAGAACCTCTCGACTTTCTTCATCCTAGACATAACCTTTGAATATAAGTCAACTTATATAATTATAAAATTTTATTCGATGTTACACAAAGTAGTCGTTTTTCATAGTTATCTATTCCTCAGTCTTACGAAACCGATTTTCTTCCTTGAGGTCGACTCTGACCGACAATTTTTTTTCTTGCGAGTAAAAGAGTGAATCGGGTTCCTTTTTGACCGAAGTCTCAACCAACTAAGTCCCCGAGTTACTGTAGTAGTTCCCGGATAGTAGGAAAGGTGGGACGACAGGTGTCGTAGTCGACCAGGGAACCACTAGGATCCCACCGGTGTCCGTCGACGACTTCGTAGTCCAAAAGCAGAAGGACAGATATTTTTCAATAAGGGGTTCGTACCGGATTCTCGGGAGGACTTTCGACTCAATCCGGTATAAAGAGAAAGACGTGGTCAACGATCTCCACTGGTATGTATTAGTCCTAGATGGGAACTTCGACCCCAGTCGAGGAACCCTTCCTTCGTGGGACCCATCAATGGGAGGGCCCCGACGACGTCCTCTGAGGGGGTCACTGTCGTGGGAAGTGTCGAATCAGTCGTCACGTCGTTGGCATTCGTGACTGTGCGAGTCGTGGTGGTGTTGGGTGTCAGTCGAATCACTAGGTCTCGTTTGAGAAAGTCAGGAACACGCTACAGTCGTATATGCCCCCGTCAAAGGCGTCGTGGACTACGTGAAACTCTACACGGACGAGACCCGCGAGTCACTCGTCCGTCGAGTCGTGTCGACCCCGAGTCCTTCGGAAGGCGCGACCCCCACCCCCACTTTTACTTCCGCCCCTTAAGGTCTCTCTCTCCTGTCCCACACGTTTTCGAATACCTTCCGGTCTTTCTTCTACGCTACACAAGTATCTTGGTGTTCGTATTCTGAGAGGGACCGTAAGAGAAATGACAGGAGTGTCTTAATGTATCTACATTATCTTCCACACTCCGGCAAGGGAACGGGAATCTATCACTCAACTGAGACCAAAAGCGACCTTGTTGTCTCGGCATCATTTGCAGAAACACGTAATGGGAATACACGACCACACTCCCCATGACATGCCGTGTCAGGATCTTTGGTGACTCAGTCTCTCTTAAGGGAAATTTTCGAAACTTTGCACGACTGTTTTACTGGGGGTCCTTCTGACATGGTGAAATATGCAGACAAGAATCACCTACTTTCTCGCGAAGAGGGTCAGGATCTGTTTTTACTCACAGCGTCTGGAACAACTAAAAACGGTCAGAGTGGTTCAAGATGTAACACAAAGGGACTGGGGACCTCTCCAACTGGTAAAGGGGAGGAACGTAAAAGGAGGGGGTGGGGAAGTATAGTCACAGGGGAGAAAGATGAACTAATAAGGGCAGTCGTATATTTGTACTAGTTGTCTAGTACAGTAGAAAAATTTTTTTTAGGAGGGAGTATGCGGTTTTCGACCAGTCAATGTCCCAGTGAACAGACTGAATCCACTGGAAGGCCGTCCTGGGAGTGTGTGACCAGGGACGGGACGCAGAACGTCGTGAAGGAAGAAGAGTGCAGGCCCGTGTGAGACGACCCTACAGAATGGAAAGTCCGACGAAGAAGGGTCCACGGACCCGACAAAAAGGAGGAGACGAGTGGGAGACACCAAACCTCACGGGCTCCGGGACCGGACCCGAGGAAGTAGTTAGATTTGTAGGAAGGAGGTACTGGAGTAGGTCAAGGGCACCGAAGTCCTGGTGAGAATAGGGACCTGAGAGAATAGAGGTCGGGACTTCTGGTCGGACTGTATGAATGGACCTACAGATTAACGTAGAGGGCAATTTGACCGGGTCTTTTTTTATCAAGGTGGGGGACGTGTAAGGACGTGTGCCAGGTAGGTGTGGACAGGCGAAGAGGAGACGTTTGTCGTCCAGCGAACAGGCGGTAGTAGACGAGGCGTCGGGGTCGGGTCGTAGGTCGGGTAGCCGCAGTGGGATATCTGGAACGCGGGAGGAGAAGAGAGAGTGGTGGTGGGTAGGTGGTCCCACCCCAGACTGGGGCGAGAGAGCTGCCAACGACTTGTGACGCCCACGGGTAGGGCGAAAGAGGGAGGGTCGGGTAGGAGGTGTGTCGACGGTCTTGTCACAGAAATACGCGGTCAAATACGAGGGGAACGTGCTTCTACTTTGACGTCGAGTAGTGACACCAAGTATTCCGGGGATACAGTTCGGGAGTTAATGGGGGACCTAGAATCAAGTGTGAGAGGGGGAACGGAGGAGAGACAAGATCGTTGTGATGTGCAGGGAGAACATTCGACCGGTCATACCTTCGAGTAAGGACAGTGTTCTTGTGTTCCGGAAGACGACTGTTACAGGAATGGAGACGAAACTACATCTGATCCTCGAATACTACAGTGCGGGAATCCCTCCGGAACACATAGTGACTGGTGGGTCAAACTTCATCCCTTGGTCTGTGACATAGTGCACCGGAATTAAGAGATGTTTCGTATACAGTAACAAAATTTCAACCGAAATAAACTAGTAACAGACAGAGGTGGTGTTTCAAATGAAGTATTACCGTTCATGGAATACGTGAGGCCAAAGGGGACAGGATATTCTCTCGAACGGTCCAGTTGTCGATGAGACACCTGAAAGTCACTCAGTCACAAATAACAACAAGTCAACGATTCTGTACAGACTGAGACACTGGGGTACTTAACGTGTGGTCCGAGGAGAGAGGAGGTGATAGAGGATCTCAAACGAGTCTAAGTACAGGTAATTCAACTACTACGGTAGGTTGGTGGAGTAGGAGACAGCAGGGGAAGAAGAGGACGGGAGTTAGAAAGGGTCGTAGTCCCAGAAAAGGTTACTCAGTCGAGAAGTGTAGTCCACCGGTTTCATAACCTCAAAGTCGAAATCGTAGTCAGGAAGGTTACTTATAAGTCCCAACTAAAGGAAATCCTAACTGACCAAACTAGAGGAACGACAGGGTCCCTGAGAGTTCTTAGAAGAGGTCATGATGTTAAGTTTTAGTAGTCAAGAAGTCGTGAGTCGGAAGAAAAAACCAGGTCGACGGTGTGGACATGTACCGATGACCTTTTTTGGTACCAAAACTGATACACTTGGAAACAGCCGTTTCATTACAGAGACGAAAAATTATACGACAGATCGAAACAGTATCGAAAGGAAGGTTCCTCGTTCGCAGAAGATTAAACTACAAATAATCGACTAACATAAAGACCACACTAAACGGAGAAGGGCAAAAAGACACCCAATCATCTAAGAATTGAGTAATAGTTGATCCGTCGTTTGTCAGAAGGAAAGAAGAAAAATACCATAGAATAGTGGAATTTCCACCGCGAATGTAAGAGAATACATCAGTCTAGTCAGAAAAGAAACACCAAAGACTCAAAGGACGGAACGAATCTGTCGGAAGGAGTGGAGTCACGATATGAAAAAAGAAGAAAGAGTATAAAAGGTCTAAAGTCATGCAAAAATTTTTATTGGATAAAAAATATATTTCGGAATAAGGTGTACTTTAAATAACTCTTTATATAGCACTCCATCCCTAGAAGGAGAATGAAGAAAAGATATGTAGATCAATCTACGGGGGGGGTTGTCATTTACCAGGAAGAAACATGAGACTGAAGTGTAGGCCGGAAGGCGTGTTAGATTAACGAGAGGGTATAAACGTAAAACAAATAAATCTGTCAAACACGACGAGAACCCTATGACACACTCGAAAGAGGACAAAACGATCCACCAATGGAACTCGAACATGAAGCACGTCGGTCTCACACTATATTTGGTCGGAACCAGTACCGAGCCTAAGGGCGTTTGTCAATCCAAAGACTGGAAGATCGGTAGAGATGGGGTGGGAGGATAGTCCGGTTGTCTGATTATGTCTCCGTTCTCTAGTTTACTTGACTTCATTCCTTTTTTGAATGAGAAGTCTTCGAAAAAATACAAACAAAAAAAAATGTAAACACCGGAAAGACGTATCTACGGTTTCTCCAAAGGGAAGGAAAGAGAGTACAGAGGAGTCAGTTCGCAGACATTCTGTGCACGACAATAGGGGTCCCCTCTTACGTCCAGATCCTCTCCCCTTCCCCGGACGAGCTCTAGCGTGTCGACAATCCCGTGGGGGACCTCGACGGGAACCGGTGTCCGAGTCACAGTGGCCGTCTTGGAGAACGGATCTCGGTCCGTCACAACGGTCGGGACGAAAAATCTTTAGAGAATTTCTCTCCCCTGTCCTCAAAAGACGAAAATTAGTCTAGTAATGTTTTTGTAAGGTCAATCGACTCCACCACGACTCTAAGGTTTTGCTCGTCGGTCTACAGCCCTGGGTTACAAACATTGACTCCTGTACTCCCGTCGGTCGAATTTTTATCGTGAACTACTGGAGAACGGAAAATTAAAAATATTTTTAGACTTTTTCGTCCACAAATGAGTCATTTAGAGGAAAAGACATCTTTACGTGTAAAACACCCTTTTTTCCTCGGTGGCACCCTACGCTGAATTTTAGGACAAAGTTCTTAATGGTGAAAAAGACACGGTTCTTACTGGTGCGTCAAGACGTTCGACTACCTGTATGTCCTTAAATATTCATAAATTATTTTGAAAAAAATTTCGGTATAAACCCCTTTCCCACCTAACCTTATACCTTACCAATCTCATTCTCTTCTAAAAAATTTCGATCAAAATATGTTTAACAAAGGTTCATCCTTACACCAAACCCTCTACGGGTCAATCCTTGGACTGAAGTCTTCTGGTAGGGACCGAAGGGTCCACCGAGTCACCATTTCTTGGGTGGACGGTCACATACTTACACCCAAGTCAGAGTCCCAGTCTTTCTAGGGGACTTCCTCCCGTACCGTGGGTGAGGTCATAAGAACGGACCTCTTTCTTAGGGTGCCTGTTCTCCCGGACCGTCCGATGTCAGGTACCTCAGCGTTTCTCCACTTGTGCTGAATCGCTGATTTGTCGTTGTTATCAGTGTCCTTCCTTTCTTCGTTCCAACCGAGACAGACCTCAAACGAGAGGGACATAGCACAGAAAGGACCATCTTTCACGACGAACAGTACCCCGCGATCACTGGATTGTCAACCGGTGCTCCGACCCTTGGTCAAGAGTGAGCGCGAACAGACGTTTGTCTTCCCTCGGAAGAATCAGTGTCCAGGGGCGATACGGGTAGAACAGAGGTCTACCTACGTAAAAGGGTGATTACAGTGGTGGGAGAAGTCATATTTGTCGGAGACTTTTACTATTTGATCCGTCGTTCAATAGTCTGTAGTTCAGGAACTTCTTTTTGAACAAAACCGAAACTTTAGGACGAGGAACAGAAATTTATTAAGACAGTACAATTAAAAATACGTCACTCCGCATAAAGTTCAGATGATGTTCACATAAACAAAAGGGGCCTCTTTGAACTAGAAGGAAGACTACTTTCTACAGTCAATTCAGTAATATGTCAAATCAGTCTTCTTTAGTCATTCGGTCAACAATTAACTAAGTCCAGTAAAATTCACTTGAGAAAGTATGTATCTACGCCAGATCTTATACAATATATTTCCACTTCTTTCAATATATTACCAGAATTGCCAAAACTGGAAAAATTACAATACTCTACCTTATTTTGTCTTTGACTACCAGATCGCACCTGTTCGGTCCGTCTGTGAACAGTGAAGAAACCCCGTACACTTGTCTAAGACTAGCTTGGTAAAAGAAATAAAAGCGACACGACCCAGAAACACCGACGCGTGTCCGAAAGAGATCAACACTGCTACCCCCCGGTGAGAGCTCAACGACTCTCCCGAAGAGAAACGCCACCGGAGAACAACGTCTCGAGCCCGGGACCCATGCGCCCGAGATCTCGTGTCCGGGTCGTCAACACCACGTGTTCGACTCGACGGGGAGTCGTACGCCTGAGAAGGTCCTGGTCTCTAGCTTGTACACAAGGGACGTAGCCGTCCACTTAAGAAATAGTGACCTGGTGGTTCCTTCAGGACCTGTAAAGATTCAGGTCACTCTATACATGTAAAAAAAGTCAGTACCACAGACTTATTATCCTAGTCACGACTCTCCTAATAATAAAATAGTAACCTATATCAACTAAATGTCACCACACAATCAAGGTCCATATGTCGTTTCACTCAGTCGAGTCTGAAAGAGTCTAAGAAAGAGGAATGTCCAACAATGTATTATGATTCGTCTCAAGGGACACAATATGTCATCCAGGAACGACTAATAGACAAAATATATATCATCATATATATACGATTAGGGTTTGAGGATTAAATAGGGAGGGTCTCCCAATGAAAATTATGTTAAAAATATTCTAGCTAATGTAAGGATTTACTATAAAATTTTAAGGTATACCTCCCATCTGAACGGGGGGGGTTAAAATAGTTTTAGAAGGTTGTGATAAAATAATGAAATAATTGGTAAATGAAAAACGGTCCTTATGAAGTTTCATGAAACGTTTCCAATTAAGTAAATTTTGAGTATATTATCGGGTCATTCCATCTATGACAATAAGGGCATGATAATACTCCTCTGACTCCGGGACTCCCTGTCAGTAAACATGGGTCCGGTGTGAAAACCGTTCATCGTCCCGACCCGATTTCCCGAGGTCTCTGAAACGAGAAACGGTGGTGTAGGAGAAATTCGAATCCCCAGTATATACGATTGTATACCCGTTTGGATTGTAAGGTTCTTCAAATTTTATTAAATATTAAACTATAGACTAAAATGTTCAAGGTATCCATAAAAGAACGAACTCTGATCTGTCCTTTACATACTTATACAATTAAAATATAAGAAAGATATAAACTAAATGCCTCTTTGGGTGCCCAACATTATAAGATGAAGTGAAAATAATGAATGGAAGGGTTTCTCGAACAAAATAATACTGAAGAGGTTTCAGGACTTTGTGGGTGACACTTTCTGATAATAATCGTCTCGATGTTCCAGTTTGTTTTTCTTGAAGGACGATATGGAATTTCAGACTTTTTTATGACTAGTATATAATCTTGGTGACTTCTCTCTGAGGTATTTCATTAGGAAAAACAGTATTAAAAATAGTTCATAATCCGAAGGGACCACCGAGTCCGTCATTTCTTAGACGGACGTTACGTCCTCCGGGTCCAAACTAGGGACCCAGTCCTTCTAGGGGACCTCTTCCCTTACAGATGGACGAGGTCATAAGAACGGACCTCTTAAGGTACCTGTCTCCTCGGACCGCCCGACACCAGGTACCCCAGCGTTTCTCAGTCTGTGTTGACTCGCTGACTGTGATAGTTCATAGTCCACTTGAAAGGAACTAAAAAAATAACTTGACTTTGTAAGTCTCACGGACAGTGCGTGTTCTGGGGAACAATCCACGATACTACATTTCTCCTTGTTCTGTACCTGATTTGGGCAGTGGAGTATCCTCCTGGTCCAGTCTTGATAGTCGGACACCGTCCTACCCTGAACGTACGTCGACCGAACCGGAGGTCAACCATTAACAACTTTTACCCACCCCCGTACCCTCAAGTAGTGTAGAGGAGGTGAAGAGAGACAAACTTTAAAAGGTATTTTTTAATTCATATGGACCGTTTGTTTTCACGAGCCTCTATGGTCTTAGACTTCCTACTCTAATTATAACTAACCCCTACCTCCCACCAAACGACCCTCTTGACGTACCTCCTCGCCCGTGACCATATCCATTCTACCCTTCTTAAGTATAAGAGGATCCGAGCCCCCTGGGACGTAGACCTCCAGTCGTGGAATTTCTGTGTCTAGACCCCCGTTTCCTCCTTGTTTCCGACGTCTTTTTTTTTACCTCGGTCTCGTCGAGGAAGTGAGTCTCGTGAGGAGGCGACGTCGAAGTGAAGAAGGAAGAGAAGATACCGACTAGTCAAGGTCCGAACACGTCGAGTTTAGTTTCTAGACCCCCGCTACGGACACCTCAATCTTTCGCGGAGCGGGGCGTCTAGCGACGCACGTCAGACGCCGGAGTCAGAGACCAGAGAAAGACCGGCGCGGACCAGAAGCGACGACGCATCCGAGAAGGGACCGACACGCCTCGCGCCCGAAGAGCGTCACCGAGAAGAACAACACCTCGTGCCCGAGACCCCCGCACCCGAGTCGTCGACCTCGTGCACCCGACCCCCTACGACCGAATCTACAGGATACCGTACACCCCAGAAGGACCTGGTCCTTAATTTGGGTACAGGGGACGTTACCGTCCACCAAAGAATGTGTGACCTGGTGATCCCTTCAGGTTAAAACACGAATAACACCTCTTCGCCGTCTTGAAACATATCAGTCTACTTTTACACACGGAATCGACGACCTAACGAGCCCTAGAAATATGTCATTTTAGGGTGACTGAGGATACATTATTCGTATAACAAACTTTATACAGTAGTCGTGAGTGGGGACGTCTCTCGTGCAACTGCCAGGTGCACCAAGTTCCCGTGGCCCCTGCGACCATACCCGAGGTAGACGTGAACTACACGTAGTTAGCACTTGCCTCCGAACTCGCCGCTAAAAAACAAACCCCAAAAAAAGGAACCGGCACGATGCATCGTACGTCTTAGACTCAAAGAACTGGTCCCTAGTTTGGGAGTGGAGGACGCAACCCTCGCGTCTCAGGATTGGTGAGCTGTGGGTCCCTATCAGGGTCGTCAAGACAAGAATTATTAAGATAAATAAATAAAAACCGGGACGACGTAGTAGTAGCGGCATCCCAGTAAAGAGGTCAACACCGTTCGCCCCCGAAGAGTGACACGACCGAAGAGAGCAACGTCTCATGTCTGACATCCCGTTCGTCCGGCGTCGTCGACCCCGGGTCCCCGGACTTTGACGCCGAGGGTCCGAGATGTCGTGTCCGAATTCAAGACCGCGTGTGCCCGAATCGACAAGGTTCCGGTACACCCCAGAAGGACCTAGTCTTTAGTTTGGGCACAGAGGACCTAACCGTCCGTCTAAGAAATGGTGACTCAGTGGTCCCTTCGGGTCGTTAAAACAAAAATTTTATTTATGAATCCCAATTCGGGAGTACTTTTTGTCCAATCAAGGGAAAATTCAATGTTTCGTTGTCCGTATGACGAACTTTTCACATTCAGTTTTATAGACTGAAAGACTTTAAAGTACAAAAGTCTCACAAAACGGTTGTTGTACGACAGGGAGTTTTACCATTCATAGATTTTAAGTCACAACACTCAAATTTTTTCCATTTGCAAATCCATTCTGTACCTTATTGGACTACATGACCGGAGTCATTCAATTTTATGTTCACAAACTCAATTTTACAATTTTATGAAAATTTTAATTCAACAACCAGGGACACGTCACACGTCATATATTACCTGATTTAAAGAGAAACATTGATCTAGATGGTAACTACTTCGGAAACAGACCACAGAAGGTAAGAGTGATGTCACTCGTCTGGTTTGGTTCTGTGCCATTTTCGACACCCAAAATACTGATAAGCAGAAGATTGACGATGACGATTCAGTGAAGTCAGCACGGGCTGAGACACGTTGGGGTATCTGCCGTCGGGTGGTCCGAGGGGACGGGGACCCTAAGAGGTCCGTTCTTGTGACCTCACCCAACGGTAAAGGAAGAGGTTACGTACTTTCACTTTTCACTCTCACTTCAGCGAGTCAGCACAGGCTGAGAATCGCTGGGGTACCTGACGTCGGATGGTCCGAGGAGGTAGGTACCCTAAAAGGTCCGTTCTCATGACCTCACCCACGGTAACGGAAGAGGCTAAGTAGAATATTTTACTGACAGTTAAAAGTCATCTATTTTAACTGTTTCACGACATACAAGAGACTTACGTCAAAGGGATTCTTACGTACTAGTCGTAAAGACAAGACTCCGGTCAACCCAGGACCGACGGATCTCAATTCATCGGAAACACATGACGACCTTGTCGGCAGAACGGTTGTGAATGGACCTTACGACAGACGTACCCTCAGTCGGGAGAGCCCACTTCCGAATCAAGGGACAGGACGGTCGACGTGACACACCACAATTCGTTACGAGAAAGTTGGTTTCTCGATGGGAGTAAGAAGTTGGTAGTCGGAAAGTTGAATAGTCTATATGACATTTTTTATGACGACAGTTAGTTACAAATAACTGTCCTTTTCTACTGGTATTACATAAAGTTTTTCTTTTAACATTGTGGTAAACATTACTTAGGAAAGGGACCTACTTTGGTAGAAAAAAATTTTTAAGAAGGTTTTCACAAGACACATATGTTTGTATGTGACATGAAACGAAAAAAGTGAAGTACATAGAATCTCTAAGAAGGGACAGTCACCGACACTCATCTAGAATGAAGTAAAAAATTTTATCCGAAGTAGCAGAAGGTGACACATAGAATGAGTCAACATATCGACTTGGTGAACAAAGGTCGAAAAAGATAGTGTAATTTATGACATCAATTGGAAGAAGACCTTAGTAGGAACACGTCCATACATTGTCATGACAAACTGAAGGACATTCATCTATCGATCCAGTTTCGCATACCTCTCACTTTGAGACCCAATTGACAACCGATCAATAGAAGATCTCCGGTGTGGTCGTCATGTGTGTTACTGGGTTTAGGAACGTTTGAAATATATAATTTGTAGAAGTAGAATTAGACTGGTCACTTTTTAAGACAAAAGGAGACGTATAGAAATGAAACCCACTTTAACTCACATAAAGGGAATGAAAACTAGTCAATGTAGACAACAGGATACTGGATTAAACAAAAAGACAAATTACTTCGGAGAAGAGGTCTCGAGGGGTAAACGGGTAAAAAGATGGATTCGACGGAAAAAGTATAACTAAATATACCAGAAAAATATAAAATTTTAAACGGGAAAACCGCAAACAAAACGTCTGTAAATCAGAATTCAGACTGTATGGGTTCAAACTGAAACATGTGAAATACGTCAGTTCGTAATCAGAAAAGGAAATGCTTAAGGTTGCAGATGTATTAAACACAAAAAGTGGGATGAAAAGTCCTCACTTTTCTTTTTCTCCTTCTGCATTTGCAGTAGTACATGTCCATTAAACTGAAGTAAAATAATGTCGAAATTAAAAGAGGTCAGAAAAAAAATTTGGTAAGACTTAAAACCCACTGTGTTACTATCTACTATTCTACTTATACTTTCTCTTCAGTCTACACAGAACCCACAGGTTCGTGTATTGGAGGTCCTCCACTGGTAGGGTACCAAGGACATTATGCACGGGACCATGGTTTAGTCACTCCTAGACTCGGGTGTACCATGTCACCTTGTAGGAATGGATCGGTTCATAAAGGGTCGATGTCCTAGGTATAAACGGGATTATGTACTGAGTATTAAAAGACTAAGGACAATACCCATTTCGTATACTTTTACAAAACCCCTAAACGTAATCGAGTATATTCGATTTAATTATAGTCGGTCGTCGGAAGCGGAGAGTGGGAAATATGTTCTCCCCGAACAATGTGGAGAATTCCAAAACAATCTGTTGTGTTTTTATGTAAACTACAAATACGGATGTCTGTACTGAAAGTGGTATCCGTATAGTGACTTAAACTATTTTGAAGAGTGAAATACGTTATGTCATTCAGGGATGTATACTTGGAAGTTCAACGTGGGAAAGTTTCTACACTCGTACAGGTCAGTGTATTCGACCAAATGAACAGACCGCGTGTGACAGTGGACACACGTCGGAGATGTCCGCGACCAAGACAACACGTGAAGTGTCATGATGTCTCTGATGTCATCATGTCACAGAGATAAAGCTCGTGTCCTGGGCTTGCATCCTGCCGTGTGCTTCCGACGTCGTCGGCAAGTCCTACGTCAGGTCACGACGCGACAGCGGACACTACTCTTTGTCTCTCGAGGATAGGTCTGTTGTGACCTGGCGAAAGAGTTCTCCCATCTATCTTAACTTGGGTCGTTCCTCGGTCTTGGACACGGCAGTTGGAGTCCGCACTCACTTCGACGTCGGACGGGAGTGGAGGATGACGACGGCCGGGAAGTCGAGATCTGGCAGAGGGTGGAGGAGAGGGAAGAGGTCAGTCATCGAGAAGGAAAGTGAGCCGGTCGGGGACATATGGTCGACAATAAGACATGATGACATGAAAAGTTCCATGACACGACATTATGATTTTTACAAAGAAACCACACAAGACATAATAAAAACACCTTTCATAATATGTGGATAATGTCATGATATATCGGCTAACACAATCAACCCATGGATCCGATTGACAACCTTGTGTTTGTTTGACCTGAATCCTTGCGCGAGAGTCTGACCTTGAACAAGTATACATCTCCTGAATGACATAATTTATAGTTGTCATTTTTTAGTCACATTTCGTCAGAACTAAGAAGAGAGGATCGGTGGACTCTCTTACCGTGACTTCTTCCTTTTCCTGCCGTCTGTGTGTCCAAACGATATTCAAAAGTCATTGTTTATACTGAATGTCATGAATAATGGCACTTAAACTCTCAACCGTGGGGTGAAATAAGAAGACCTGAACATCATCACTTGACACTCTCACCCTTAGAAGACAGGACTGATAGGTGAGGTAGTTTTAGGGTTGTCTAGTTCCATTACCCCACCCTACCGGGTGACGAGAAGTCATAATCCTTTCCTATGTCAAGGACTATATCTTCGGTCCCAACGGGCTCAAGTCTCAGGTTACTGTCCGGCGGGGAGTGGGACACTAGGGGATGGGAGTGGCGTCCTCCGACCTCGGTCATCAAAATGGAAAGACAATTCCTTTACCCGAAGGGAATGTCGAGTCGACCATTTCTTAGCTGGACGTTACGGCCTCCGGACCCAAACTAAGGACTCAACCCTTCTAGAGGACCTCTTCCCTTTCCGACGGGTGAGGTCACAGGTCACTTCCTTTGTCTATAAGGTATTACTATTTGTCAGTTAACACTGTCTTTTTTTTACTCCCTCTGATAATAGAGTTTCTAAACTTCGATTTAAAATCTTTTAAGATAAATGTAGTAATAAGATTCGTCTCTTCAATAAAAGGGAAAAATATTGCAAAGTAACAAAGTCGAACTTTTTTTTCTCGTTCGATACCTCTTTAATTGTCTTTTCTATTTCCACGACACGACACGAATCAGTGAGTCAGTGCAGGCTGAGAAACACTGGGGTACCTGACATCGGGCGGTCCGGGAAGACAGGTACCCCTAAGAGGTCCGTTCTTATGACCTCACTCAACGGTACGGGAAGAGGTCCCCTCAAAGGGTTGGGTCCCTAGCTTGGGTCCAGAGAGGCTAACGTCCTCCTAAGAAATGGTCAATTCGATGGTCCCTTCGGGTTTTCACGACACATACACAATAGATCATTGCGAGTAGGTGGTAATCCCTTTCAGACTTCTTCACTCACACACATCCTACCGACGGGACTCTGCATGGTACAGGAAGACTTTAAGAAAAGAATAAGAATCTACGTTAACACTTTCGACGAAAAGAGTTCTTTACATTTCTTCGTCCCGAAGAACTACGAAATAAACTTCTTTATAATCTGTTTGAAGTAAACTAAGTCCTTTCTGAGTACCTACTCTGGTGACGTCTTAGTCCATGACTTTATTGTTTAAAAGATGTATATCTCTACAGAGTGTCTGGATGTAGCCCTTGTTTTGTTTGTGGGGGGATTTCATGTGTAAAAGAAAGATACGACAAATAATTTCTTATTCTATTTCTTCCTTTTCTTTTTTATTTCAAATAACTAGGTCTAGAGACATTCAGTTTTCTTACATTCATTAAGTGTTTGAGTAATTACATCATTTTCTTTTTTTTTATCGGACTACGGGACCTTCAAAATTACAAAAAAGGGGTCTCCAAGTATTGACTCTCACTGGTCGTTCTCGAGTCTTGATCTAAGTCAGTCTGTGAACGGGGGAGGGGCGTTGACTCGTACAAATGATGATTCTAGACTCTTACCGTAAGTAATACAATCAAAACTAAACTGAGTCTAAGTCAAGTAATTTTTCGATATCCAAACTAAACTGAGTCTAAGACAAGTAATTTTTCGATCGACGAAAAAATTTGATATTTTGTATCTTCTTTCTTTAAAATTGCAAAAACAGCTAAAACCAAATTTCTACGCAAAGTCTTTGTTGAGAAACCCGTCGAATTCAAAGGTAGACATGTGTGTCCATATATGGTGTATGGGAAGAATATTCGACACAATCCTCGGATTTTCGAAATAATATTTATTTCGACTGTGAATTTATTGTCCAAACATGAAATGTCCGGGTGAATATGGACTTAAAAAAAAGTCATTTATGATGTGTTATTTTATGATGGGTTAGACACCTACGTTTTGGTGTCTAGCTTCTTGGCGTATAAAACCGCCCGATCGATATTTCAAATCGGACCTAAAAACTGCCGTGTCCTCCAGTCGTCGTATCGACAGAATTTTCCTTTCCGGACTGATATAAAATCTCTTGTTACATTTTATATGCTAATAAACTTTCCCTAAAAAAAAGATATCCTGTTTTGGTTTTTCACTTCAATATTCGTTTGTAAACGGTTTCTAGTAAGTAATGTAGGAAAACAAACAAATAAGAACAAAGATCTAGTTCGTGTACACTTGGAGGACCCCCCGAACAATTGTGCCACCGGGGAAGGGTCCTCCCCCGTCCCTGGAAAAACTACGTCATTTCCACGGTCCCCAAACGCAAAGGTCGTCCCAGGGACCCCTCCGACGACGACGTCGTCCCCCACGGGCGACACACACGACGAGGAATAGACCCCAAGGAGACACTCCGCAAAGACAGACATATTTTGTTGACTTTTACAAAAGGAGGGAGGTCTGATACTCCTTTAGCCCTGAAGTGAAAAACTGACATCTAACAAACTTCTGTGTGAACATTTGAAAGTTCGTCCATACACTCAATATTGACTCGTCGTCTCAAGTATTTATGAAGGTATAACTTTACTATGTTGTGATCAGTCCACTATTTTCAGGATAAAATCTTCTTACAAGTTAAGGCGAAGTAAGTCAATTTTTCGAGTAATGTTTGTACACGGGAGGGTGGGTTGTCCTCGTGTATACGTGTGTCTCTGTGTGTACGCGTGTGTCTGACGTGCGCTCCCTTTGTCGTCAATGGACATTCACCGGCCCAATATCATTGAAGAAAACAGAGTCACGAGTAACATAAAAGGTGTAAATTATGTCTGTGTTTTATGAAGGGAGTAGTCTTTTTTTGAGTAAATTTTTTCATCTTTGTTTTTTTTTAACTGACGTCTTACCTTCATAAACCCGTGGTAAGGACCTGTAGTCGTCCTTGCCCCCACTCCGACACTATTTAGTGTTGCGGTACCAGAGGGAGAGTGAACCACACTGCACATATTTAAAGTTAAGACGGTTGTAGTTAGAAGTTTAGATTACCTCCTCTCCCTTTCAACACCAACTAAGATTTCAAGTAGTAGTTTTTTCTTGGCGGTTCTTTAAAAACTCTTTCGGACGACCTTTGTCTGTTAAAAAGGTCGTCTGTGACCCGTCACCAGGAGAGTGGTAACAAGGCCTACGGAAACTTTCTCCGATGCAAAGGTGTGACTACCCAGGACGGACTGAAGAGGTGGTTCCGACGGTGTGTGTCGACCGTCCGACACGGGACGTGTAGGGTCCGTCCTCACCTCCTAAACCCCGTTTCCCGAGGGGGACTTCAACTTTTGTTTGTTACCGGATATGAGAAAAGAGAGGGCCTCCACATAAACAGAAAGGTCGTTTACATAATTCTTTTATGAAAGGGGCACTTCTTTTATAACCAAGTACAAGGAGAGAGTCATACGTATTCGGAAAGAGTAAAAACAAAAGTATTATGTGTAAACAAACTTAAAACACAATGTAAATATTAACCGTCCTTTTACAACAAAAATTAAATGGTTGTTACCACACAACAACAAAAAAGTGGTCAGAGAACTCTTACAGACGTATGAAGATTACCCTCATGGAAAAAAAAACTTTCGTGGGCGAAATAAAACATAAAACTGAAAGCAAACACAAATAAAAAGAAAGCATATTTTCACCGTGCAAATCGTGTACAGTCGTGATCCACTCAGTCCACCCTCGTCATGTCACATAACAAACGCCCCACACTCGTGGTCCCTCTGTGCCAATCCTCCTCTGTGATAAACCTTGACGTACTCTTGGTTGAATCTTCTAAATTAAAGACTGTGAGGTTCCCCATTGAGAGTACGAATTAAGTCGGAAAGGTTACAAGGTCTTTCAATTGATGTATATATGTCTATGAGGTTCTTTTCTAATACATACATATATAAAATTATAAGAAGGTAAAAGTCCAAAAATTTTTTACTGTAACGGTAACTTATAATAATATCTAAGTATTTCGGATTGATTTCATCGAAGATTCAACGGTGTTATTTTCGTGAGGATAAAGATTTATTTCGGTCCTCGAAAAGACATCGTAATTTTGATCCTACGTAATCAGACTTTCCAAACGGCATGGGAGCCATTAGATTGGTGTAGGAGAGGATTATTTACCTATTACACGTCGTAATTCCAATATGTCAGCGACGAAAGTTCAGGAGTCTCTCTATGTCTTCGATGGAAAAGATTAACACATGTTTTAAAATTTCTACATACCTGGGCGGAATTCACACTATTTATGATCTTAAGCTAGGACTTGATCCTCTCCTTCGTTTCCGTACTTCCGAGTGTCCGTGACCTGGGACAGGTAGACCCCGTGTCACGACACATGACTCGTGAAACCTTTCTCCGATCTCTACCACGTAGTACACATCTTGATGGTTTACTGGACTTTGTTGGAGGAGGAGTGTCGTCATCTCTTAGTGTAAGTGCTTAGACTTCTCTCCGCTGCCGTCGACTTCCTTCTCTAACTCGACGAGGTCCTGAATTTTGTTTGGAACACGAGACCCGAAGTCAGTTCAAGGTGAAGTCTAAGAAGAGACAGAAGAATTCTTCCCGGCAAAGGACTCGGTCCTCAGCTCGTGTCGACGTCTGTCCCACTTTCGACCTCTCGCCGGACACTTCGGTGTGTGGCAGTCGGGGCCCGGGTGCCCCGCAGAGACCGGGACGGGCGAGAATGGACGAGAACGACGACCCGGAGACTTCGGGTAGGCGGAGGGGAGGAATGACGGTAGAGTGAAGATGGAGAGAGGGTGACCATTTGATAAGGAGTCTCAGATGAGCTCATTTAATCTGGCACGCAGGTACCGAGAATTTTAGGGGAATCGCCGGAGGGGGTGCGGTCACTCGCTTCACCGACGGTCCACGAGGGCGGGGTCCCGGAGACGTCAAGGCGACACTCCAGAAGTGGCTCTAGCAGGAAAGAGGAGTGCAGAGAAGAGCCACGTTCGGTGACATAGCGTGTAGTCTGGTGACCTCACATTCGTCGGACACCCGTCTTTGAGGGTAAGGACAAAAAGAGGGACAGTGCAAAGGTCGTCGATCGTACGAGTCATTTGCAATTTACGTATTTGAAAAATAGAAACTAAGATCAAGGTCGGGTATTACGGAGAAACTATATTATTTAAAATAATATGTAATGGTTTGGACAGACGAAAACTTTAAAGAAAAGTAGGTGTCAGTGGTGTACTCATGTTATAGTAGAAGTTTTATTTGTAAATTTTGACCGGAGAAACCTCCAAAAAGAGTTGGATTGTTATATATCAAGTCTACAATTACAGGATAAGTGCAGACTGGAGACTTTTGAAGTGCAAGTGCAAAGGTGGAAAAGTGGTGTGACTGGGTGTTGTCACGATGTAAAGTCGTACTCAAACCAGACTCAGGGGTTGTGCCATAGACCGTGTATTATGTGAGTCTTTTATAGACAACTTCTTATACTACATTTACTTCTTGTGCAGGTAGGGACGACATTACCGTTGGGGTCGGGTTCGGTCATTATTGACCCCCGTTTTAGAGTCACCAAAAGTTTAAACCGATGTAGTCTTAGTAGTCTCCTGTTTGTTATCTTCGGTTTTTTTTTTTTATATATATATATATATATATATGTGTGTGTGTGAAATCTTCTACCGTCTCATATGGTTTTAATGTTGAACGAAGGGTCCACCATGTCACCAGTTCTTAGATGGACGGTTACCACCTCTTTGTTCTCTACACCCAAACTAGGGACCTAACCCTTCTTGGGGACCTCTTCCTTTACTGTTAGGTGAGGTCATAAGAACGGACCCTTTGAGGTACCTGTCTCCTCGGACCTCCCATGTCAGGTGTCCCAGTGTTTCTCCGCCTGTGCTGACTCGTACACACGTGTGTGTGTGTGCTTCTTGATGATATCTAGTTTCTCTGATACTGACTCACTTGTGTGCGTGTGATCATACCTAGGTTCTCTGGCTTCCATGGGTTATCAGAAAAGATGTCGACTTCTATTTCTTGGTATGGGTCTGCACCGCGTTTTTGTTTTTATGCCAGTTCGGGGTGGGAACCCCACTCACCGGGTGTCTCCAAGGGGCTCCTTGCTGCCCGACTCGGAGTGTAGTCGCAGGGGTCGGCTTCCCAGAACACGGTCCTTCTGCTCGGAGGCCCTGTAAGCCGAAACCTCCAGTCACCCCGAACGGAAACCCTCAGGGTCCCCCGTCCCCTTTTACCTCCGAAGTGAGAATTTCCGACGTGTGTCCTTGTGTGCGAGGTCCCGTGTTCGTCGTTAAACTTTTCTCGGGTCCTGTCCGGACGGACGAGTAGCACTTCGCAGAGGGACTCTCGACCCTCCGCTGACCTCGAGTGGACCTTGTGTCTCTGGCCGGCAAAGACCCTCGAGTAAGATGGTGCACCTGTCACGACCATCTGGTCACCGTTTGTGGTAAGACCTTAGGAGATCGAAATCGGAGTCCTACTCGGCACGGGCACGATCGGATAGCCATGGTCATGACCCTCTGGAACCCGAAGGGCCCCCCACATCACCACTTCTTAGGTGGGCGGTTTCGTCCTCTACACCCAAGTTAGAGACCCAGTTCTCCTAAGGGACCTCCTCCCGTACCGTTGGGTGTGGTCATAAGAACGGAACTCTTGAGGTGTCTGTTTCCTCGGACCGCCCGATGTTAGGTACCTCAACGTTCTCAACCTGTGTCGCTCATTTGTCGTCGTCGTTGACCATATGGAGTCCGTCTTGTTGACCCCACCCCTGTCTCGGGGTGTGTGGTCGTCTGGACGGCGGAATTCTGGGGGCTCGGGTCTCGGTGGGGACCTGTATCGGGACGGGCGGTCTCCCGGTCCGGGACCACGTCTCTGTCGTCTGGGCTGGTGGGACCCTGGGTCGAGACAGGTGGTCACCCGTCTGTCGTCGGGGTCTGAGGGGCCTCGGGGTCGGGTGAGTGGTCACTCGGCCGAGATCGGACCCCTGGTCGGAGTGGGCGGAGTCCTGTTGGTGTCGGGGGGTCGTCCGGTCATGGTCAGGGCCCTGATCGACCCGGGTTCGAGGTGGGTGGTCCTCTATTTGGGTTAAAGTTCTGTGGGGACTGGGTCCTGAAGGGTCCACCAGGTTACCGATTCTGAGGTGTGAGGTTTATGTCCCCCGGACCTAAGTTAGGGACGAGTCTCTCCATCTCAGACGTACCACGTTAATTCTCAAGCGTACGGTGTTGATTCTAGGAAGTACGGCGTTGATTCTGGGTCGTGTCGAATTTTTTTTTTTTTTTTCTGTGGGGTCTGGGACATCGGTCGACACAGTCCTTGACTGGTATCGGAGGTCCCCAGCCTGTGGTCAAGACCCTGGGGTCCTGGGACTTCGCCCTGGGGTCCTGGACCGAAGCCGGTGGTCCCCCGTCCTTGGTCGAGGTCTTAGAGGACCTGGGTTAAGGACCAAGGTCGCTCGGTCGTGGTCGAGGACCCGCTCGGAGCGTCCCAAGGTGTCGGAGCACTAGGTGGACAGTTGGTCACCAGTCGACGGAGACGGGTTCCGTCCCGGACCGTTGGGTAGTCTGGTCTCCGGTGGGTGTGGAAGGTGGGACGGGTGTCACCAGTCGGACGGTGTCGTCCTTCTGGGTGTGTCGGGTGTGTCTTCCCGTGGGGGATGGTTTTCGGTGAAAAGGTTTCAGTCCCTTGTATTGGTTGGAGGGGTTATGTATCTTTATTTGTGTCATTCAATTTATTTTACTCCACTGTCTCTTTGTGAAGTAGAGTCTACTTTCTATGTTAGGATCTCGATTCGTCTCCGCCTCAAGGTTCAGTACTAGTACTTCTGTTGACTTCTTGACTCTCATTCTTACTTACTTGTCTCACTCTTTGATCTTCAAGAATTTTTTCTCAATCTTTTGTATTTGTTGATCGTTTCTTTACGTCTTACGTTATTGACTTTACTTTTGTGTGCTCTTCCTTAGTTACCGTCTGACTTTACTATGCCTACCTGTCCGGGTACTCGACCTTCTGTCTGATCACCCTTAGTGACTGTGACTTGTCTTTTCTCCCTGCCTTTCTCCCGTCAACTCTAGCGACTCCGTCATTGGTAGTGTGGTTGTAAGTATACTATCTCTTAGGTCTCCTCTCCTCTCTTTCCCGGGCTCTTATGCAGACTTCTGTGTCTTCGATTTCTGGACGGATTGGTCCCTTTCTTTTCTCAGTGGGTTTAGGTCCTTCGTGTCTCAGGGTTTGTCCTAGTTGGGTTTTTCCTGGCGTGGTTCTATATGACATTGATGTTACCGTTTTTGTCTTCCATCTCTCTCTTATGATTTTCGTTGTCCCTTTTCGTTGTTCAATGAATATTCCTTTGAGGGTGTTCCTGTAGTCGACTGAAAAGTCGTCTTTGAGGCGTCTGGTCTTCCCTGATCGTACTATCATAAATTTCACTACTCTCCCTTTTGGGATGTTGGTTCTTATGAGGTGAACTGTACCGAGAGCAAGTCTAGACTACCTTTAGGTTTCAAAGCGTCTGATCGTTTTCGGTTTTTACAAGTCACGGTGGTTTGGTCGAAATGTTGTTTACAATCTCCTTTGAAAAATCACCTTTTCTTTTCCGGTGTGTCGATCTTTGTACTTTTAATATGTTCCTTTTTTGGGTGACCACTGCCGTTTGTGTGTCGTTTCTGTCATGTAGCAAGTACTTGTTTCAATCGTCCTCCCTATTTTCTGTTTTTCGCTTTCACAATCACAATCGACGAGTCAGGACAGCCTGAGAAACACTAGTGTACCTGACATCGGGTGGTCCGAGGAGACAGGTACCCTAAGAGGTCCGTCCTTATGACCTCACCCCACGGCACGGGAAGAGGTCTTTTCTGTTTTCATTGTCATTTTAGTAAATACGGATGTTTTTCTTCAATTCCCGATCTGTTCTGTTTGTCTAAGTTTTATATACAGTTTTTGTCAGTAGTACTCCCCTCCTCTCATGTTGACATCCCGACAATTTTACGTAGACTTTAATTCTCTAGTTGTTAAATTTTATTAGTGTATATGTGTCTAACGATATGTTTTCCTCTTCCGCTACCGTGGGGTGAGGTCATGAGAACGGATCTTTTAGGGTACCCGTCTCCTCGGACCATCCGACGTCAGGTACCCCAGGGACGTGTTGACTCGTTGAAGGGAAAGTGAAAAGTGAAAGTACGTAACCTCTTCCTTTACCGTAGGGTGAGGTCACAAGAACGGACCTCTTAGGGTCCCCGCCCCTCGGACCACCCGACGGTGGATACCCCAGCGTCTCAGCCTGTACTGACTTCGTTGGATCGTCGTCGTCGTCGTCGATATGTTTTTGGAGTACCATGGGTATGTGGTTTTGGGGTTTTTCGTCATTGTCTCTTTCCTTAAGTTTGTATTTGATTTTTATCAGTAGTTTAGTGTTCCCTTTCTCTTGTTTTCTTCCTTTTTTTTTATATATATATATATTTTTGTCAGATGTTTATCTTGATGTCTTGTTAATTACTTACCGTTATTAACGTTTGTATGGTCATTAATGTTTACATTTACCTAATTTACGAGAGTAGTTTTCTGTCTCTGACCGACTTACCTATGTTTTTGTACGAAGGATGTTCTCTCAGTGAAGTCTAGATTTCTGTGCACATCTGTGTCAATTTTCTTCCTCTCCGTAAGGTACGTTCACCTTTAGTTTTCTTTTGTTATGACACGGTCTGTTTTATCTAAAATTTTGTTTCTAACAACTTCTCCATTTCTTCCTGTAATGTACTGTTAGCTCCCTAGTTCCTTCTATATTGTTACCTTTATATCTCTGTGAGTTGTACCCTGGTGGATTCAAATATTTCGTTTATAATTGTCTGTATTTCCCTTTTTGACTGTCGGTACGTTATTATCACCTCTTGAAAGTGTCGACTTAATGTAGTTACCTGTCTAATAGGTCTGTCTTTCAGATATTCCGTTGTGACTAGAATTTACTGTGTAATTGGTGGATGTCTTGTTTTTCTGTTGGATGTCTTACCCTCTTTTATAAACGTTTACTATACTATTTCCCAATTATATGTTTTGTACATTTACCGAGTAGATTAAGTTGTAGTTTTTTTTTTTTGTTGAAACATACTTTTTATCTTCTCGTTTTCCCTGTAAAGCAATTTTTCCTGTGTCTCTATCTACCGGTTGTCCGTGTGCTTTTCTACGATTTGTGACGATTGAGTAGTCCCTTTACGTTTTTCATAGTACTACATAGTGGAGTATGGACAGTCTTACCGACAGGAGTTTTTCTGGTATTTATCCCCTCAAGGGACCAATCCTAAACCCGAAAGTGACGGTACCGGGTCCAAGTTAGGGGGTTATAAGTATCGTCGTAATAAATGTCATCGGCACTATACCTTCTTTAGATTCAAGTAGTTGTCTACCTGTCTACTTCTACACACCCCGTACACACACACATGATCTATCGGTAGTTTTTATTCCTTTAAGACTGTAGACGTTGTTGTACCTACCTGAACCTTCCATAATACGATTCTCTTTAGTCTCGTTTTCTGTCTACGACATACAAAAGTTGAATGTACACCTTGGATTTTTAATTTTGTTTGATCACTTACATTGTCTTTTTTTGTCTGAGTATTCGTGTCTCTTGTTTGAACTCCAATGTTCACCCCACTCCCTTCCCCGATCTGTGTTGTGTTGGAATCCCCTGGTTCCCGATGTTGATAATCCAAAATATTACTTACTCGATAATCCTATGTGTTATATCGGTTCTAAACTATTGATATTTACCTCATATTCGATATTTTTACAACTTAGTTATACGAGATATAGATTTTGATTATAAGTCAAGTCAACGAGTCAGCACAGGTTGAGAAACACTGGGGTACTTACCGTCGTACGGTCCGGAGGGACAGGTAGTGGTTGAGGGCCTCAAGTGAGTCTGAACGCAGGTAGCTCAGTCACTACGGTAGGTCGGTAGAGTAGGAGACAGCAGGGGAAGAGGAGGACGGGGGTCAGGGAGGGTCGTAGTCTCGAAAAAGGTTACTTAGTTCAGTTGAGAAGCGTTCTCCACCGGTTTCATGACCTCAAAGTCGAAATCGTAGTAAGGAAGGTTTCTTGTGGGTCCCGACTAGAGGAAATCCTACCTGACCAACCTAGAGGAACGTCAGGTTCCCTGAGAGTTCTCGGAAGAGGTTGTGGTGTCAAGTTTTCGTAGTTAAGAAGCCGTGAGTCGGAAGAAGTGTCAGGTTGAGAGCGTAGGTATGTACTGGTGACCTTTTTGGTATCGGAACTGATCTGCCTGGAATATTTAGTTGATATGGAGTTATTTTTTCGGTTCTGAGGTAGGATCTGGACGACTTCTTTCTAAAGGGGACCAGATCTACGACGACATTGAAGGCGAACGGAGGGACTACAATGTAGGATATCGTTTCGAATAGACTCCTCGTCAAGAGTACAGCACTGCAAATTTTTTGGGAGACCGGAGGTGAAATGAAAGTCTAAAGTGACCAGTAAGTGTCACCCTTGAGTCGTGTTGTCTCGTTGTTCTTCCTCCGTCGGTAGTTCCCCGTTTACAACCTGTTCACTTTTGTCTTCGACCCAAACATGAAAGCGTCTCAGTGAAGGACGACTTTTTTAATAAATTAGACTCGGATTAAAACGGATGAGATACCATGTTTTTACACCCGTAATTTTTTCTTTTGTATCCCCGGAAGAGACCATCACGTCACCTATTCTTAGACGGACGGTAAAGTCCCGTGTGTCCAAGCTAGGGACCGGTCCTTTCTAAGGTGCACGGCCTGATTCGGTGACAGTGTTGATGGTTCGGTCTCTGCGGACCTCGGGCCCGAGACGGTGGTCTCTGCGGCGGCGTTGCTCTTCGGACACGTTGGCGTTGGTCCTTATTGCCGAGGGTACTCGGCGTTGATCTCCTTCGGGTTCTTGTCGTTACTTCTGAGCCGTGTCGGTCTTTTGTTTTTGGTTCATAAACACTCCGTGTCCCGGACCGTAGCACCCTTTATTGACGAGAGTAGGTGTAGTGTGTGTGCGTGTGTGGTGTGCACAGGTGTGCGGGAAGGGAACGGTTGTGACGACGGGCTCCTCGGGACCAAATAAAAGAGGTAAGACTGGTTTGTTCGAACGAATTCCATTGCAGGACCTTCCGCACAATCGGGGGTGGAGACTCGGCAACGAACCCGGCGAGTGGACAAAACCCTTACTCGATTTTCCGGTGACACACACGTGGGGGTACGGTGTGTTTGTCCCGGAAGTCTTGTTGATGAAGAGTGTGATTGGTCTGACCCAAAGAAGAGTTACTGAATGCTCTTCGACAAATATTTACAACAATGACACAAATGAGGATTTAGAGCGAGGAGGGAGGATTGTTAAAAATGTAAGGAACTCCTGTCCCTGATACAGAGTGGGGAGTAAATAATCAGGGGGTTTCCTAGGCCTTAATAATTATAAAAAGGCGACACTACCGAGTTAACATCACAGAAAGTCGTCCTTATTTTGATCTCGGATAAAAGACCCCAACCCTTTATCGACTCTTTGTCGTACGA
The DNA here is from genome assembly GCA_006410555.1 of Capra ibex. Classification (NCBI taxonomy): domain Eukaryota; kingdom Metazoa; phylum Chordata; class Mammalia; order Artiodactyla; family Bovidae; genus Capra; species Capra ibex. The sequence goes on along the minus strand of SJYO01048061.1, from coordinate 56,115,963 downwards.
GTACCACCTCACTTTCAGCGATTCAACACAGGCTGAGAAACGTTGGAGTACCTGACATCGGGCTGGTCCAAGGAGACAGGTACCCCTAAAAGGTCCGTTCTTATGACCTCACCCAACGGTAAAGGAAGACGTTCCCTAGAAGGACTGGGTCCCTAGCTTGGGCCCAGAGGGCGTGACGTCCGTCTACGGAATGGCAAACTCGGTGGTCCCTTTACGAGTGCCACTATGGACGAAAATCGGATTATAAGTTCTTAGTCTCATGACGAAAAATTTTTTAAAAAGTAACGTTTTATGTGTAATGGCATAATTGGTACCAATTCAAGCCGTCGTAATCCAGGTATTCGTAACAACACATGGTAGACGCGTGTCCTGTGAAAAATAGAACGATTTGCCTTTGAGACTTGGATAATGCATTATTGGGGAGCCTGGGGAAGGGGGTCGGGGACCGTTGTTGGTAGATGGAACTGACGAGCTCCCTAGCGTACATTCACCCTAGTATGTCCCGAACAGTAAAACACTGACCGAATAAAGTGACTCGTATTGTGGGAGTTTCAAGTAGGTTCACCGTCGTACAGTCTTAAAGAAAGGAAAAATTCCGACGTATACTAACTAAAAACTCTCCCTTTTCTGTTGAGATCTACGGGTAAAATTGTCTGACGAAATAAATAATTGTACAGTGAGATTTGTGACGTATTTATGTTGGACATATTGATCTCATAGTTTACAAGGTCATTCTTCAAGTTCTCATGTAAAATCCCGATAAAATTCTTTATGCTTATGAAGCCGAAAGTATTAATACAGTCTACTTCTTTTGTTGAGTTTCTTATCAAAAACGGAGGACGGCACTAATTGTTTTGGTCCATCTTTTTATTCTCTCATATTAAATTTTTTTTGTGTATGTGTGTTCATGAAAGACTTCCTGAAAAAGGACAGGAGAAGTGACTTATGTATGAGTATGTTTATTGAGTCATTAGACTCTTCACCAAGAAGTGGATAATCCTTGAGCCGTTTATAAACAACTTACTTACTTGATAGATACCTTTACCTATATGATGCAATTAAACACGAAAACAATTTCACAAAAAAAAAAAGTTCATTCTCGTTATCATTTGTGTGACTTCAAGAACAAAACGGGCCTAGTATTCGGATACTGTCACTAACAATATTCATGATGGGTAGTATCGATTATTAGTTTAATTACATGTAAAGAGTTGGATCATTCTTTTAAGATAGTACGACGTCATTATTAGGATTACATCATTGAGTGACCCGAAACTAGTGAACGTTGTGCCAGTTCTTTTCCCCCGAACCTAAAGACCCGAACACAAATAACGGGGGTAGTTACTTAAAGGTAGAGACCCGGGAGGGGGCGGTTGTGTGTGTGTCTTTGAAACGATTTTTGTCATCGACGTCGTAGAGAAGTGGGAGAACAAGTAAACTCAGACTTTTACATAGATCAGAGCTAAGTCTACCCTCTGGAAGGTTTGTCGTTTGTCAAGTGGTTCCCTCGAAGGGGTCTCTCTTTACTCAGACAACCGGTCTCTCTTCTTGTTTCGGAACTAGAGTTTCGTTCGAGTTGTCTGTGTGTACTTCGTTCGAATTTTCTGTGCGTGACTCGTGAGAGTGAGGGTTTCGGTGTAAGTATTGGTCTGGTGGACGGGGCATTAAATCCAGGAAGAAGTTTCAATTCAACAAGATTTATAATATGGATTGTGTTGGTTTTCCTTTCAGTTTACACTTTCGACCACTTTAAAGTTTATTCGTTTTACATACCACCATAAACCGTGTCTATTTCTGGTTATTTTTGTTTGAGACAATTCAGGACATTCTTTGAACCCAAATTCTTGATGAATAAACTCAGTCTGTATCGTTTAGACTACTAAGTCGTTGGTACTAAATCCTTCGTTCTCTTACGACTTATATAGTGATAATAGGAGAATGTGCTAATCGTAAATATCCCCTTTTCCACCCCCGTAATTTTAAACCCAAGAGTTTAAATCGGAATTATTTTGTGACAATCTATCTTCACCTCTGAGACTAAATATTTTATAAGTGGAAGTGGGTTCACTTCAAGGAAGGTAGTAATTAAAAAGTATCTATTAAGATGTAATGATGAGAAATTGCATGAATTCAGAATTCTCTTTGGGACTGATTGGCTCTTTAAGCAGAAGTACATTAATAGTAAAGTTATCCAAATACAATTTAACTTATACTAAAACTTCAATTTTTTTCAGTAGTTACTACGTTTTTTGTGTTCATTTTGGAGTTTGCTAGAATTGATAGGGAAGTTTCACTCCGATGTCTGGATCGTTGATTGCGTCGAGAAGTCGGTTCAGGGTCCGGTCGTGGAAAGTAAGACCCCCCACCCCCACCCGGGCGATCTGGAGAGTGTTAGACACGTGATAGGGTTGAGGACCCTAGTTTTCCCGACGACTATGTACTCGGTCCTCTCAACGGTGTTTGTAGGCGAAAGGTTGAAATCTTCAAGGAGATTAGTCTTTGTTTGTTTTGGTTTTTTTGTTGGTTGGTCGTTTTGAAAGTGGGGAAATATTACAGGGTCGGTACAATTCCAGTGTAAGTTTTATGTGTGCAGACCTTTATCAAAATTAGCCCAAGTCCTTCTCGACACGTGAGAAGTGTATAGGGATGTGTCTCTTGACATAGGGGTACGCTCGTTCTGTACACTACCAAAACAAAAAAAAAAATGGACGTCTTAATGTAGGGGGTATCTCGTGTTTGCTGTTCGGAAGTGGTCGGGGTCTCGTGAGTGTGTTTTGGGTCGTCAGAACCCGAAGTCAAGAATTTCCGAGGTGTAAATGACCGAAATCGTTACTTAAGGAAATCCTCTCCCGGTAGGTAAACGGTTTTACGACGTCAGACACACTGAAGACAGTTTACTAACTACGTTTTGAATTTCGTCTTAAGAAGATTTAGGACCTGTGTGTGTTGTTTTTATTTTTGTTCTTCTCCGGAAAAAAATTAATTGAAACTGACTTAATGAAGAGAGGTCTAGGGAGTGGGGTTTCGAGAGTGGGAGGGGATCTTCTCTAGACTCCGGTCTTTGGGGTTTGATCCGTTTGTGCACTGGTGTCCATGTTCCGTCTTTTTTATGTTTGATAAAAGAGTAGTGTGTCATTTTCGTTACCAAGGGCATGAGTTCAGACTGAGAAGTTTTGTGTGTGTGTCTCAACACCCTACACCCCCACGTCAAAGAAGTGTTAATAGTGTATTAGGTCAGTGAGTTTCTGTACCAAAATTTCTCAACTTTCGTTGAATTCAGGTATAATATACAAAATGATGTCGTAGTCTCTTTTCGGAATTCTACGCCCAGTAAACCAAGGTCCCTTCTTTTCTGAAAATTCTTTGTCTTTTTACTACTTCTCTTAACCAGTTGGATTTCCCTGTGTAATTTGTAAGATTTTTTTTGTTAATTTTTTTTAAATTTATTTTTAAGGTTTCTGGAATTTTAGTGAAAGTACGAGAGGATATATTTTTACAGAAGTAAAAATTTCGGTGTTCCTTATTATATGATACTAAAGGTGGTGTGATTAAAGAGTCTATCAGTTAGTCTCCTCTTCTCAGTGGTCGATAGTTGTAAGTGTCCCGGTCAGAGTATGTGTTCACCGTTTGGTTGTCAAAGTCTTAACTAAAACCGGACACGATTCTGTACGAAAGTGGGGGTCGTTTTACGATGACACTGGAGACAAGGAAGTTCACAACCTTGTATGCAAATAATGTGGTCAGTCCATTGGACCTTACATGTGTTTCCACTTCAGATTGTTGAGTCGAAGACATTGGACCGGTCGTTCTGACTTCCATTTGTAAGTCCCACGATGGTCTGGTCCTAGGGTTGTTGTCAATTTGACGTCCCAGAACCGAAGGACGTAGGGTCGAGGGTCGTTTACTCTGGTAGTCCGTCCCACCCCTTCCCGACGAAAGGTGTGTCTTTACGGGGAAAGTCTGGGGACGTTTGTTTACGAAGGAGTAAGATGTGCAGAGAGACAGGAAACGAGTTTCGTCGTGGGGGAGGTCAGTATTGGTCCTTCTCTCTTTGGTGCAGTCTTCAGAGAGCCGGTCGACGACGGTCTCGAGATAAGGGTCTATTGACTTTTATGTAGATCTAACAATCGCGTCAGAGATCTAGGTACCGAAACAAAATAAAACAAAATTTCATTCTCTAAGGACCACTCGATTTACCTTTCGACTTACGGGATGTTGTATTTTGTAAGAGAGAGTGTAACAATAAGTCCTTTTTCGTTATATTGTGAGGACCATAATATTGAGTTACCAATGATTTGTCGAGATCCCTGATTTAATATAAGGTATCTTTCTACTTTCAGTGTAAAAATTAAATAGATTTTTATACATTGATCAAATAGATGTATATTGACTCCTTCTTCCTGGGTCAGTGTCGTATTTTTCAAGAAGTTTGGTACAGTGTATAGTCTATGTCTAGAAATCCATAAATTTAAAATAAATGTGTTAAAGGTCAAGTTTCCGCTTTATTTTAAGACTGTGACGTTTTGGTATGGTGAAGAGTCGGACCTACCTCCCCTCAAACCCCCTCTACCTATGTACACATACATGCCGACTCAGGGCAGTGACAGCCGGACTTTGGTAGTATCGTAGCGAACAATTAGCCGATGAACAACAACGACAAGTCAGTAACACAGGTTGAGAGACGTTGGGGTACTTGACGTCATGTGATCCGATAAGACAAGAAGTGTAGAGGGCCTCAAACGAGTTTAAGTGTAGTTAACTCAGCCACTACGATAGATTGGTAGAGTAGGAGACGGTAAGGGAAGACGATATTGGGGTATGTTTTATTCTTCACGTTTTTTATTTTTTTTTTTGTTTTTGAATGAAGATATAGACGATTAAACCTTAATTTCTAGAAACATCATATTACTTTTTCACTCAAATAAGTCAAATAATTAACATATCTAATGGACCCTATATTTGAAAATTCTTGAAAAAATATATCATGTCCGTATGTTTCACTTCACAATAAACGAGTCAGTACAGATTGAGAAACGTTGGGGTGCTTGACATAGGGTGGTCCGAGGAGACAGGTACCTTAAGAGGTCCGGTCTTATGACCTCACCCATCGGTTAGGGAAGAGGTCCCCTAGCAGGTCTGGGTCGCTAGTTTGGACCCAGAGGGTGTGACGTCCGTAAGAAATGGCAGACTCGGTGGTCCCTTTGGGGTCCATATGTTTACCCCGAAGATTTAACAGTCAAGTGTTGAGATACTTTTATCAAAATAGTTTGACGAAACAGAAGGGGAGGTAAATCAAATCACTCTAAAGAGTCACGTCAACTAGGAATTTGCTGTCCCCCAATTGGGTTCATATTAAATATCAACCGGGAGGTATAAACGTCTAAGTCGGTTGGTACCCAGATTGCATGACGTCATAAATGATGACTTTTTATAGGTACATATTCACCTGGGTACGTCAAGTTTGGGTACAACTAGTTCCCAGTTGGCGTAAGTTGTTTACAAATTATCAAAGTTTGTGACTTTCCGATTGATTTCTTATGTCGACGACGACGACGATTCAGCGAAGTCAGCACAGGCTGAGACACACTGGGGTATCTGCCGTCGGGTGGTCCGAGGGGGTAGGGACCCTAAGAGGTCCGTTCTTGTGACCTCACCCGACGGTAAAGGAAGAGGTTACGTACTTTCACTTTTCATTTCACTTCTACGAGTCAGCACAGGCTGAGAATCACTGGGGTACCTGACGTCGGGTGGTCCGAGAAGGTAGGTACCCTGAAAGGTCCGTTCCCATGACCTCACCCCACGGTAACGGAAGAGGTTTCTTATGACTTTCATTGGATTTAGACTCAACAGATTTATTGATTAATTGGACACCAATTCCGTCTAGAAGTCTTTTTCTTCGTGACTTGTGTGAACTTCCCTCCTTAATTTTAGACGTGCAAGTGAAGGTACTTGGTCTCTCGACGTGTCAGTTCGTCTAAGTTAGTCATGGACTCGGGCACACGACGACTATGCCGATACACTTAATCTTTTTACGGGAAGACTCTTAAGAATTTATCACATTCTTGACTGTACTAAACAAGTCGAGTTATACGTTTACTAGTTTATAAGTTAGTGGATCCTTTTTTTTACGTTGAGAATGGGTTGCTTATTCAGCTGATATTGTCGTGACGACCTGAATTTTTTTTTTTTTAAGATTCTTCCTGCTCCTCATAAACCGGTCGACCACTTTTTTCAAAGATTCACGGAAGAGTTCCGATACCTTATGGTTTCACCCGTCCCACATTTAAGTTCCTTAGAGTATTATACCATAAGAACCACAAAGTCTTTCGTTTCAGGTACAAATACTGTAAGACGCTACCTTAATAATATTTCACTAAGACTTCATCTAGTTTATCGTCTAAACAACATTAATCCTTTTTCTAGTTTTGTGTTATGACGATAAGATGTAAATATTTAAGTAAGAGTTAGAAATTTGTAGCGTAATAAGGTTAGTGACATGTGTGATGCTTTTATTGAACCAAAAAGAAAGGTCTCTAAAAGAAATCATTGTTTTGTACCTTCTAACTCAGAATTTTGGGTGTAAAATTTTACTACAACGTCGAAAGTTACCTCAAGAATAGGTCAGACTTTTCGGGTTCCGATTTTATGTACTCACGAATCTGTAAAACGTCTTCCTGATGAGCCGGTCCCACTATAAAAAGTTGTCGTGTATGATTGACGTGATGTCCTAGGCTCCGACTGACTGAGGTCCCTAAACCTGTTTGGTGTCTATACCTCCCAACTGACATTTAATATGTGGAAATTGGGGACGTGACAAGTTCCTAGTTGACATGTAGTTCATGTTTTTGTAAGGTATAGTTTCACCCAAAAAAGAAAAAATCTTTCATAAAGTCACAGAGTGGTATAACCTTTTTCAAAAATTTTTCGTCTCTGTAGTGAAACGACTGTTTCCAGGCATCTCAGTTTCGATACCAAAACGGTCATCAGTGTATACCTACACGTTCGACCTGGTACTTCTTCCGATTCCCGGTTTCTTAACTACGAAAGCTTGACACCACAACCTCTTCTGAGAACTCTCAGAGAACCTGACGTTCCTCTAGGTTGGTCAGGTAGGATTTCCTCTAGTTAAGACTTATAAGTGACACCTTCCTGACTACGACTTCGAGGTTATGAAACCCGTGGACTACGTTTCTCGGTTGAGTGACCTCTTCTGGGACTACAACCCTTTCTGACTCCCGTCCTCCTCTTCCCCCGCTATCTCCTACTCTACCAACCTACCGTAGTGGCTGAGTTACGTGTGCTCAAACTCGTTTGAGACTCTCTCTCACTTCCTGTCCCTTCCGACCGGACGACGTCAGGTACTCCAGTGTTTCTCAGTCTGTACTGACTCACTGGCTTATATGTGAGTTTTTTATAAGACATCAGATGACTAGCGTTTTTTACAAATTAATTGGAGGATTCTTTTCTTCATTTACGACTGGTGGACCGTAATCGTGATTCAAAATTTTTTTAGTATAGGGTTTTAGTTAAGACATTAATCTAAGAACCGACTATAAATAAAGATGGGTGGTTTTCGTTTTTAAATTCTGTATCAACGAGAATTTTAAAAGACCTTTCAAGAGATTAGACTAATTTGTTTTGTTTTTTTTGGGAGGGGTTAACAAAGAAGATTACAAGTTGGTCTGTGTCTTTTGTTTTTAAAGGACTTTTCTTTGTCATATTTATCTTCGTAAAGTTTTACAAATATGGATATTGTACTAGTCCTGATAGTACTCTGTTCCAAAATAAGTGTAAAAGAGGGGACTATAGTTGTGAATAAGTCCAAACATGATATCCTTATAAATTCAGAAGAAAGAGATTCAGGAAGAAATGAAAAATTTTTGAACGTCTTTCAAACTGTTACGTAGATATTATATTCCCAAGGTGTTGTTAATCGAATGAAAGTTTTTAGAAGTGTTGATAATTCAGTTATGTAAAAACAAGGAAATTGTATACATGTAAACGAAGTTTTAAGAGAACAGCTTCGTACCTCCTTGGTGTCATTGAAAATGTCTTTTCTCTTCTTTATACTCTCCGTCCCTCAGAGGTGGGAGGATCGTAAAAGTGTCTTACTTTCTTTTCAGTACATCCCAGGGATTCGACTTAGTGACTTTTATTGTCTAAAACATCGATTAAAGGTTAGAGGGAATCGTCCTCGAAGGGTAGTTGATTGTCTATAACATTCACCGGAAATAAAAATATAAGATTTCGAAATAAATGAAAGATGTAAGATGTCATAATTCCTTTATTTTATATTTCAATGTAATCAGTTAATATATTGAGGGTTGTCTTATTTTTTATTATGTTGGATTTTTCTTCCGAAAAACGGAAGATAAAAGATTAAAGAGATGCAACTTATGTATTTTAAATGTCCTAATGCTCAATGACAAATTGTTAAAAAAAATTTCATGTTGAAATACCACTGTACAAAGTTTATGTAAGTAAGTAAGTGAATTGAGTCGTACATAAAGACTCACGGTTGATATGCGGGCGTGACCCTGTCTGAGACCACTTCGTGCAGACACCAGAGTTCGTTCCCTGTCGAAGATTACATGAACTATAGTCTTTTCACTTTTGATCACTTCCTTTACTGGACCGGACCCATCCGTATTCCGTAGAAGGCATTTGAAAGACCCCATCTAAAATCGACTTCCACTCTTTCTTGAAAGGTCGTTGATCTCAGCTCAACGACGGGGTCACCAGGACCGAGGGTCCACCGCGATCACCATTTCTTGGACGGACGGTTACGTCCAATCTGTTTTCTATGTGCCCAAACTAGGAACCCCCCCCTTCTAGGGGACCTCCTCCCGTACCGTTGGGTGAGGTCATAAGAACGGACCTCTTAGGGTACCTGTCTCCTCGGACCCCGATGTCAGGTACCCCAGCGTGTCTTAGTCTGTGCTGACTTCGCTGCATCGTGTCGTGTCCGCCAGGACTGACCAAAACCAGTCGTTCTAGGAATAGAGTTCTTGTGTCTGGAGTAATCGCGACTCCTCCTTATACCTTTCTGTGTCTTCCAAGTTTCAGTTGGTGGTTTACTTCACTTTTCAGTACCTGGTTAAATTTTAATATAGTGACCCTCCTTTATTTTAGACTTCTTTGTCGCAAAGACAAACTACTGTTTCTTTCCCATCCTTTTTTTAATCTGTAGGTAAAGGATAATCTTTAATAAATGAAACTAGTAGTAGGGTAGACAACTTTTCCGGTGTCTCTTTTAGTCGATATAGACTGGAATAGTTTATAAATATTAGTATTATATTAGACTTTATTTTTATCCTACGTAAAACTTTTGGGTTCTGTATTACCAGGTAAAGCTAGGGGTTTACGCCGTTTCTGCGTCAGACAGGAGGTTGTGTAGAGGTTCCGGCGTCGACGTCTAGAAACGTACTCAGACCATTTAAGACTGTGGTCCACTAGAGGGACCAGTGTACTGCTATTTTACGTTCTGACTGACACAGTAAAGCCCACGTTTGGAATCGATCTGTGGAGTCTACGGTTTCGATAACGAGAGACTGAAAATAAGAGGTACTTCTGTATTTTCGTCGGAGAGTCGGAAGTCAAGGGATCAATAGGAATTACGTAGGAAGGGCGCCGTGGTGGAGGTGAGTCAAGTTGTTTGTGACCGGTGGGTACACGACCCGTGTTCCGGTGTCTACCTGCCCTAGGTCAAGGACGAGTCTCCCTCGAATGTAAGACTGTCGCGGTACCGAGACGTGCAGGTCTTTTACGTGTGTCAGTTTCTCGAAGTCCGAGGGTTGTCGGGTAAGTGAGTTCCTGAGAGATCTCTAGGTACTTAGTTAGGTCATATTTTTTGGTGGCTTGTTTTTCCTCAGGTCTCGTCCGAGAAGTAGGTACTTATTGGTACTCACTGTCAATCTACTGCTGTCTTGAAGTCTCGTTTGTGTCCATATTTGGTGTCCCGTCGGGGCCGAATGCTGTCCCGTTTCTACCCCGCTTTCGTGTCGCCCAGGACTCCTTTCTATGAAATTCGAGCGGACCTCTTTATGAACTCTCATAGTACACGGCAGACGATCAGGGTAATCTACACCGAGAAATATAAGGTTGGACGTCGCCTCGACGACCCTGAGGTCAAAGGATAGAATCCATCTTTATCCTCTTTGTTGGTAAAAACTTTCTCTTATTTCGGTCGGTCTAAAGAAAAAAAATCCCCAGTCAAGTAAGTTACTAAGGGATTTGTCTTCACTTCAGGGAGTAGTACAAGGAACAGGGTACTCTTTTTTTCCCCCTTTCCACGGGTGCCCCTCAATGCCCGCCACACACAAAGACGCACGACCAAATGCAATGGAGACGCAGCATAGACTGACGCCGCCTCTTGTCACTCTTCCGTAAGAGGTGCCACTACGGAGCGAACTACTATACGACCGTTTCAAAGAAGTCGGACAAAAGTGTCATCCTGCAGCGGTTCAGGTCTTCTGGACTTTCATTTCATACCCTACGAATTACCTCGAATATTATCAAAGGTTAGTAGATATCTGTATTTATAAAGTAAAACCACTTCTCTCAATATGTCTATTCAGTCGTCTTCGAAGAATCCCTTGTCATGAGGTTTAGAATGATTTATATAAGAGATTGAAGCAGGGGAAGGGTGGAGGGTTTGTGTGGAGAGGATATGAGCCAAATATGTTAAAGAAGATGTCATGTTTCCTTCTCCCTTTTTAGCCTAAGAGGACACGAAGGTTTTGCTACACGAATTAAGTAATCGTTGAATATGAAGTTCTAATTTTCTCATTTTACTCTAGTGTCAGTATTTAATTGACACAGGTGTTAATAATTGACACTATAGATATATATCAAAGATTTGAAAAATTTTTAACTTCATATCAACTAAATGTTACAGTTAAAGACGACATATCGTTTCGCTGAGGCAATGTGTGAATACATGAACTGGCACAACAACATGTCAACGAGTCGACACAGACTGAGAAGTGCTGGAGCACCTAACGTCGTACGGTCCGAAGGGACAGGAAGTGGTAGAGGGTCTCGTATAAGTACTCTGTCCCTTCGAACCGTACGACGTCAGGTACCCCAACATTTGTCAGACTATGTTGAACCGCTGACTTGTTGTATAAGAGAAAATGTAGGAAAAGGTAATACTAAATAGGGTCCTGTGGTTTATGCCAAGGGACACGATATGTCATCCTACAACAAATAGGTAGGACATACATTATCAAACGTAGATGATTGGGGTTTGACCTTCAAATAGAGAGTGGGTTTAATTTATGATAAAGATTTCCGTACATGAAATTTAGCAAGAATTTTTAGTGTAATTTTTAGTTATTTAGACTTTGGAAAATGGGAAGTTATGATAGTCTTTTGATGCTAGTACCGTAGACCAGGGTAGTGAAATACCCTTTATCTACCCTTTTGTTACCTTTGTCACTGTCTGAAATAAAACCCCCCGAGGTTTTAGTGACGTCTACCACTAACGACGGTACTTTAATTTGCTGTAAACGAGGGACCTTCTTTCCAATACTAGTTGGATCTGTTGCATAATTTTTGGTCTCCATAATGAAAGGGTTGTTTCCAGGCAGATCAGTTTCGATACCAAAAAGGTCCTCAGTACATACCTACACTCTCAACCTGATATTTTCTTTCGACTCGTGATTTCTTGACTACAAAAACTTGACACCACAACCTCCTCTCAGAACTCTCAGGGAACCTGACGTTCCTCTAGGTTGTACAGGTAGGATTTCCTCTAGTCAGGACTTATAAGTGACTTCCTGACTTCGACTTATACTTCGAGGTTATGCAACCGGTGGACTGTGCTTCTTGACTGAGTAAACTTTTCCGGGACTACGACCCTTTCTAACTGTCGCCCTCCTCATCCCCTACTGTCTCCTACTCTACCGACCTACCGTAGTGGTTGAGTTACCTGTACTCAAACTCATTTGAGGCCCTCAACCACTACCTGTCCCTCCGGACCGCACGAGGTCAGGTACCCTAGCGTTTCTCAGTCTGTACTGACTCGTTGATTGACTTGACTTGATATTCTGATACCCTTTCAACGAGTCAACACAGGCTGAGAAACGCTGGGGTACCTGATATCTCAGCTACCTTAAGAGGTCCGGTCTTATGGGTTCACCCATCGGAAAGGGAAGAGGCCTCCTAGAAGGGTTGGGTCCCTAGCTTGGGTCCAGAGGGCGTAACGTCCGGCTAAGAAATGGTCGACTCGGTGTTCCACTCGGGTCATTCTCACACTCCTCTGTACGAAAACTGGGACACAGAACGGTCAGGGTCGTACCGACCATGGATACCGCAGGAGTCCCCCGTCCAGGTGACGTAGACACATCTCCATGACCTCTTTCCGTGCCATGTGTCGTATCCTCTTGACCAGATAGAGATAGTGGAGGAAGTACAGGAGTAAGGTCATTCTGACCTTGTACCTAGCTTTCACGAGTGTGGACTTTGTCTTGTCGTTTTGAGTGGACGAATTCCGCCGCTCTCGTTCCTATTTGTTCATAATGTCCCTGTAAATGAGATAAACTTATCATGTAAGTAAGGTACATGTTCTTGGTTTTATATAAGGTGTACGTTCCCAAAAATATAAGTGGAAAATGTATGTGAGTGAAAGTAAGAAATTCCATAACGGACAATTTTGTCATTCTTAATGTGTATCGGAGTTTCATTCGTCGTGAAGTGTTCGTGGTGACAAACGTGGACTGTCTGGAGTAAGTCTAATTCCAAAGACGAATGGACAAAACAAATTTTCTACAATATGTCTTCCCGTAAAGTTTGTTACTGTAACTTTTCTTTAAGTTTTCACTGACAAGTTTGAAAACTATGCATAATTATAGTGAGTTTACTAAGTTACAAACATACAATGGTCGTGGAAGAACGTTAGTCGTAAACACATTAGTCGTGTAAGAATTTTACCAAAATTTTCAATTGACCTAATACAAGTTTCCTAAAAATAAGGTAATGGTATGTACTGTTGAAAGGAAGAAAAGACTGAGTAGGAGTTTTGTCGGTGGTAGGGTTGAAACAAGGAAAAGAAAGTAGGCGAGGGGAAGAAGAGGAGGGTTCGGACAATGGTTAAATAAACATTTCGTGTGGGTGATCCTATCAGTGTATAAACTTCTTTTTGATTTATCCAGAAAAACATAACATAAATGTACATGTCTATGTGGATTTACTCCTTGACTAAAGACTTATAAACTAAAAGAATTTCATATTGTATGAAGTATTAAAAAATTTTTAGTAGAAATGTTTAGGAAAAATTTTACTCAATGTCATCTTTTTGTGTTTATATAAAAGTTATAGGTAAGCCTTATGACTTTCTTACCGAGGTTAATCTTTCCTTTAACGGAGTAGACCCTCCCTTTTTCAATGTCAACAGATCCGTTCCCAATTATCTATTTGAGCCAGTCTTGTGATACGTCCTTTCCCTGGCTACCCGACTGGTGTCCAGAAGTCTGTCTTTGTTAAGGGGAAGAGGAAAAGTTAATGATGAAACCACATCTGTGAATGAGGGAATTTCATTACTTACTGTATCGTAAAATCAAGGGATTTTTGTACAATAAAACATTTATCTACAATTTGATTTAAAACTTTTTTCTGAGCATTTACCGGTCAAATTGAGAGTTACCAGTCTAAAATACACGGAGAGACAACTTACCGTCGGAGTCACTCGTTAGTAGGTCAATAATTATTTATGTTTCAAAGGAGTGTAAATATGTTTCTTGAGGACGGTACGTGGTATAAATCTCTTATAAAGAAGTTGACCCTTAATCTACAGAGAGTCCTGGTCTTTCAGGTCACAAGGATTCAAAAGACGAATACCTTTTACTTCAAAATTGACGACGACGACGATTCAGTGAAGTGAGCACAGGCTGAGACGCACTGGGGTATCTACCGTCGGGTGGTCCGAGGGGGCAGGGACCCTAAGAGGTCCGTTCTTGTGACCTCACACAACGGTAAAGGAAGAGGTTACGTACTTTCACTTTTCACTTTCACTTCAGTGAGTCAGTACAGGTTGAGAATCGCTGGGGTACCTGACGTCTGGAGGTCCGAGGAGACAGGTACCCTAAAAGGTCCGTTCTCATGGTCTCACCTCATGGTGACGGAAGAGGGCTTCAAAATTAATTTTCTTCTGTATATGTGAAAAGTGACTAACCGGAAACATAAAAGAATTTGGATATATGTTAAAAAAACTACCTTTATTAATACATGCTCGATGAAGTAAATTGTTTGTTATGTCTTTTTATGAGGGTGTAATACGAAAAAGATTTTCCGTGTACTCATGTGCGCACATGTGTATGTGTGTGTCTTTGTATGTGTGTTTTGAAAAGTTATTACTCACCTGACTATGATGTACACTTTAATAATTCACACGACAAAGTGAGATGAGGGTTCTAATCAAGAATAATCAGAGGTAACACACCTTATTGTTCCTTTACCTCTGACGTTTTCTCATTCCGATGACTACTGAGATTTGAGTACTTTTTTATGGACTAAAAGTTTTGTCGAAATACCTGTACCTACATAAAGGGTAGTTAAGCTTTGAAGTCTAGCCGTCAAAGACCTGACAGTTTAAGAAAGAAGTCACTGAGACGTTGACAATCTTTCAGAAGTACGAGACTTCCTTCGTTCGTGTAATTGTGTCCACGAGTTCCAAACTTTCTGAAGTGTTTCTATCACTGATCGTACTACCTATTAAGGTAATCTAAAAACAGTATTCTCAAGTGTGGAATGAGCTGTTTAGTTGAAAGGTCATAATTTTAGTTACAGTGTCTTTAATTTAATTTAAAGTGTCCGATTGTCCCTCTGTTTTTTAAGGTCCCCGGGAACAGTCGTGACTTACTTCCATGAAGTCTGTGTCCTCTATCAAAAACTAGAGTAGAGCTCTACTCTTCCACTCAGAGTCGTCGACGACTATGGATTTACAGCGGTTCACATATTTGATATTCTTTTTTTACATATAAACCTAAGACATTTCGTTAATAGGAAGTTATTTTTTATTTAATTAAAATTTTTACATATAAACCTTTCCGGTTTTTGACCAGAAGGTTTGTTTCGATCTGTAATTTTTACACATAAGGCACCTGAAGGGACCATCAGGTCATGAATTCTGAAGTGGAAAATCGAGTCCCCTACACCCAGACTAGGGATCAGCCCTTCGATTTTAGGTTTTTTTTGTTTTGTATTTTGACTTTGTGACAACATTGTTTAAGTTAGTTCTGAAATTTTTGTACCAGGTGTAATTTTTTTTTTTTCAGAAAAACTTTTCTTTTTCAATATCTAACAGTAAAATGCATTTGAGAAGAGAGTTTTCAAACTCGTCATAAGTAGATTCCGACTCTTACCTAGTCAAAAGGAGGTGACTTCGTGAAACCTGTGGAAACGAGACGAAAATCCCATCAAAGTTCCTCGAGCAGTTAAGTTAAGTTCCTCAGGATTCTTTATGTAAGGAGTGAACTCACCAGTGCGATCTCACCACAAGAAAGGGTCCCACTGGGAAAAGGGAGGGATAGACCGTAGATTTGTAGGAAGAATTGGAATTTTTAATTACGTCGTGTTTGTTATTAGGAATGTGCGATAGGTTTTCGTCTCGTTTAAATGAATCATCCTTACACATGAATTCTCCTCAGCGAAATGTTTTGGCACCAGTGTGACGGACTATTTTTCCATGTTCCTGTATATTAAGAATGGATATTCATCTTGACACAATAGTATTTCTTTTGATTTCCACCCACATGTTTGAGTACGTTGTGAAAGAACACGAAATGTACACACTTGTTTCCTTTTCTCCTTCTTCCACCGATTGCCCCTTTGAATTTTTAAGGTCTCTGGGAGTGACCGTAACGACTTACTTCCGTGATGACTACGTCCTCTGGGTAAAGGTTCAGGAGGTTGTACTCCTGAAGGGGGTTCTGAGCGTCGTCGACGACAATGGTCCCGTTGAGAATGTCTCCCTGTTGACGATTTTCGATCCGACTTTGGATTGTTGCTCGAAAGGCACTCGAGATAATAGTCTGAGAGGATTCCTTTACGGTAAACGGATTCGGGACACTGAGATTAGATGTCGGAAGGGAGGCTGGGACTGCTACGTCTCGAGAGAACCGAAACCCCCTTTCCACCTATAAGAGAGTTTTTGGACTAGGACTATAGACTTAGAGGTCACTTACTTTTCTGCCTTTTATTGATTCTACCCGTTTCTCAGGTTCTCGGATCTAACCATGGGCGGGAGGTGTGGGTTTCGTGTCAAGAAGAGTCATGGAGTTGAGGACGTAGAGCGGGATTCCCGACCTGGTGGAACCAAAGACCGTTGTTCATATCAGGGTGGGAGGTCTCCTCTTTGACAAGAAGTCTCCGTGGGTAAGTAGGAGACTACGACCCTCGGTCGTGCCCTCTAGGGTGGGTACTGTTCCAGTGAGCCTTCTCTGGACTACTTGTTCCGCCTAGTCCTGAGGGACTCGGGGACCTGGACGAGCTCGTAGCTAGGGTTTTGGTCTTAGACAGACAGAATGATAAAACACGGAAAGTGGTTGAGAAGACTGTAATTGTCCCCCGATAGGGGCTGGTGGAAACAGACCTTTTTCAGTTGAATCCCGAAATCAATTATTCAGAGATCCCGTACTCTCCTTATAAAGTTAAGTTTGGGGGAGACAGCCGTAAGATCGAATGAACCGTCCAAATAGGTCTGAGAACGTCGATGCGTACACTAACAAGTGTCGGAGGGTTGACACTCTCTGTGCCCTTCGGATTTTGTAAGATTTTTATATCTCGGAAAGCTTCTCAATTTTTGATAATTCTCATGACGACCACATCCTAACGTAACAACTCGGTTACGAACGACGGTTCAAGGGTATAGGGAATAGGTGACACGTGGACCCTCACGTAATCAATTGTATCAACCTTACATTCTTTTTGTCATCATCGGAACCTTAATTGGTGTAGTCTGGAAACTCGAGTAACCAAGAAAGAAACAACATTGAGTGACGTGGAAACGAGGTACTCTTACATTGAGACAAATTATGAAAGACTCCGACTGTATCTAATCTTTATATTTCTTTTTTGTGAAGTTCCCTTTTATTCAAAAGACCAATTCGTCGGAAATAGTTTTCTCCCAGTATTTTACAGGTGTCCGGAGGTTCCGGTNCCTCACGTAATCAATTATATCAACCTTACATTCTTTTTGTCATCATCGGAACCTTAATTGGTGTAGTCTGGAAACTCGAGTAACCAAGAAAGAAACAACATTGAGTGACGTGGAAACGAGGTACTCTTACATTGAGACAAATTATGAAAGACTCCGACTGTATCTAATCTTTATATTTCTTTTTTGTGAAGTTCCCTTTTATTCAAAAGACCAATTCGTCGGAAATAGTTTTCTCCCAGTATTTTACAGGTGTCCGGAGGTTCCGGTCTTCTATTACATGTGTTGTGACAAATACCCTTTCCATACGTCTTTTTTAGGACTGAAACTAATTCTGCTTTGTCTACATTACAAACCCGACTGAGACGTACTGAAACGTAGAAAGTAAAGGGAGATACATGTTCAGTTCCATATTTTCAAGGAAAACTTTTATTTCAATACCCGGAGTGAGTGGCTTCAAACCAGTGGGGTACAGTAAAAAAGAGAGAGGGAAAGAAAAAGTCCGACTAGGAAACCTCGCATCTTCGAGAGACTCAAGTGAAAAGACGGGCCCGAAGATTCTGGGAGAACTCTTCCACGAGACGTGGAAAAAGGGTAGTTCTCCCACGGACACCGGATGTACTTGTCCCGTTCAGGGTACGACCCCGGACGACTCTAGTCTTTGACACTCCTTTGTTTGTGAAGACTGCAAATCTCCCACCTGTCCTTTTCGTCAGTGGACCCTCAATATGAATCACTGATGAAAAAGGTTTGAATTATCATCTTTTACCATCATGTAAACCAGACTTTTCTTACAGAAAAGTTCTACTCCTAAAATTCTACGTTCTTGGGCTCCCTTCGGAAAGTATTTGTCCAGGTCCAATCCGTCCATATACTCTGAAACTTCTACACATATCCAGATATGTATACACACTTATGCCGGTTCTTCAGGGCAGGATACTTGATTTAAAAGAGATTAGTGTTGTACGTGACGTTAGAGACTTAATGTCAATTTCTTGGACCTTTCCAAGGTAAAGAAATTCAACTCGTCGTCGAAATGAAAAGGATTTGTAGAACGGGGGTACTGGTGTTTCTGACCAGTGAACAACTACCCTGTCGGGGTCGGTGGACTGTGTGGACTCGGCCTACACATAATGTTCTGGAAGTCATAGTCGACGACTCGTCAGGTTTGGGGTACGACAGTGTCGACTTAATTTAAAGTTCGTGTCCCATAGTACTGAGTGAAATAAGGGAGACGTGATATTTGTTTTCTTGTTAAATCTTCTTTATGTAAATCTTCTTTATGTGACCGATTTTCCATGTTTATTCTTTATTTTTCTCTGATTCTAATAGGACGATTACGGATGAGTCGAACTACTGTCGAAGTGTAAAAGCAAGTTGTTGTCCGGGCACTTCCTTCTGTCATGAGTCTTTTCCCTGTCTACTGTATTGGTTTCTAGTGAGACTTAAGGTGATAGGAAAATAAAAAAAAGTCCGGTGTGACACGTCGTCCACCCTAGAATCAAGGGACTGATCCCTAGCTTGGGCCCAGGGGACGTCTCCCTCGTGTCTCAGAATTGATGGTCCATTCAGGGGGTGATAGGAAGTATTATAGAGAGGAATCGAGAGGAGGTTCCTTTCTTTTTTGAAAACTCTGACCAACTTTCCTTTTTTCCTCTTTTTTTTCACCTTAATTGAGGTGTTTCAATTGTTCGAGAAGTAAAAAAATTCAAGTGTAATTTAATATATTATTTAAATCATATTGTTCTCCTGAATTCTTATAGACATGTGTGAGTTTATAGACATATACTTACAAGTTTTGTTGTCATAAGTGTTATCGGTTCTTCACCTTTGGTAGGTTACAGGTAGTTGTCTATCTACTGTTTGTTTAACATCAGATATATATATTATGTTGTCCCGAGTCAGTATTTTTCTTCATGACTGTGCATAATACAATGTTGGAGGTACCCAGAGTTTTCGTGACTCATTTTCTTCAGTCTGTGTTTTCCAACATGGACCATTCTAAGGTGAATTCCCTTTGTAGGTCTTGGCCGTTTAGGTATCCTTGTTTTGTTTTGTTTGTTTAACCATCGACGGTCACCAACCCCCTTTCTTTCTGACCCCTCACTGACGCATTACCCATATCCCAGCAGCAGATGCCACTACTTTACGACATCTCGAACTACATTTACGACCGACGGGTTGTGCCACTTCCGTCGTTTACGGAGACTTAACATATGAAATTTTTACCAATTAAAAACATGCACTTAAAGTGGAGTTTGGCTTTTGTGGGTTCCCCTCCTTTATTATTTAAGTATATTATAAGGTAACGTAAAATTATTTGTCATAGTACGTTTAGATTAAACCCCTTCCCATAATTTCGATTTCCTCCTATTTCGTGAGGCTTCGCCTGCCTCGGGTGTCGGTCGTCTGCGCGTCCGTGCCGCGAGCCGACTGCCACGGGAAGCAGGCCCGCCCGTCGGCCCTCGAGAGTGGGCGTCTGTCCTCCGCGGTGCACTGCCGCCCGCACCGCTTCGTCCGCTTGTGCAGCAGCCACCTCCTCTTCACGCACTCCACGCCGTCCCAGTGGCTGACCGGCGCCGTGACCGGGGTGTACATGTGCACCGGCGGGACGCAGAACCGCCGGCTGCACACGCGGCTCACCGTCCGGCGTTAGAGATAGTGGGACCTCTCAAAATTCTTTTTGCGTGCAATGGAAAAGAAGCGTCTTCGGGTTCGCGTGGTGTGTGCCATTTATTTTTCAAAACACGAGCCTTGTGGAGTTTCTCGGGTCCTAGGTCCTTTCAATCGACAGTCCAGTATGCCTGTTTTGGTTTTCTGACCCCGTAGTCGAGACCCAATGCGAGTAGGACCACGGGGAAAGAGTGGGCCTCGAGTAAGACTCAATCCTGTCCATTACGTATTACAACTCCTTTTGGACCCTTTTGCCTGATCGTTGGTTTTATTTACTCCTTTCATCTCTGACTTTTTTTACAGGACCGTCAAGACCCCCGAAGTTGTCATCGTTTTTTAGGACATCAGTTATTTGGTAAAGGAATGTTTATGTTGAAAGAGAGAATGGGGGTTAGCCCCGAGTCTTACGAGTAATCCGACTAATTCGTCACCAGGTCCCCAGTACCTGAGACTTATAGGGTTAGGTTTCCCTGTAGTTCGGTTTGAATGATGTAAAGAGACATACGAAGAATCCACCGGAGGGTCTTAATCTTCAGTTGTAGGATTTCGAAATCACCCGTTCTGGAGTGTTATACCGAGTTTTTTGTAAATTCGTAGATAAGGTCATTGTGTGTAATTTAGTTTAGTTATAAATTTGTCTATTACCGGAAAGTTCCCGTCTAAAATAAATAAATTTTCAAATCAACCGAGTTTCCCATTTATTATACGAAGTTTAAAGTTGTACCACTGTCTGGGATGATCCTTCAGACGTCCGTTATGTCGTTTTACGTACTTACGGATAACCACCAATAAAGCCCACCAGTAGACTCTTTCGACGTTCTCTTAGTACAGTTGAAGTGCAAGTGAGGCTGACCGTGTCGTGAGAAAACGAGTGTTACTCTTACAATTACTGGCCTTCTCGATGTTTCGGTTTGTGGTCGCGAGGTCTCGTGTGTCCGGGTTCAGGGGTACGTGTGTGTCAGGGTTCTGTACCATGGCGGTTCAATGGAAAGAAAGAGGTGGTACTACACACGACCCGAATCGTCCAATAAAAATAACGGTCAAGGGTCGACGGGTATGCACAATCGAGGGGTCCGTATGTCGTTCGGGAGTAGCCAATCACGATCTCATACACGTATCGGCGTCTGTTAGACGTTCATTTAAATGTACCAATGGTAGTTGTCCTCTTGTCTTCCCGTCCCCTTTGTAAATGAATTTCTAATGTCGGTCGAGGACGTCTTACGGTCAAGTAGTAGTCCACACCTGACTGTAAGAGACCTTGTAATTTTTTCGTAATCTTTTCGGACATGGACTCTGATGACCTAAAAAGGGTCATCGAAAAGTTTAATAGTTCTGGTTACACGGTCGTGGTACCGGAACGAAGAGTAGTACCCTTAAATCCCTCCTGTCTTATAATTTACACCGTCTACTTCCGTGTCCCCTGACAAGTTTTTCAGACTAATTTTCTCACTTAAAGACCCTGGAGGGATAGTCAGGTTACTAATCCTGAGGCACGAAGATGACGTCCTCCTTGTTCCAGTTAGGGACCAGGCCCTAGATTTAAGAGTGTCTATCAGGTTCAGCCTCGTCCCTTCAGTCTGTCCCTCGTCGTCGATCCTCGGGTGGTGTGCATGGACCAACTGTGTGTGTGAAACGTTTCGACGGTGAGAGTGCCCCCAGTCGACTAACGGTAACAAAGGGTTCGGCTCGACTGGTAACGGTAACATCGGGGTCGGTATGTGGAATCTCCTTCCCCCTCTTCTCCCAAAATTTTGACAACCACGTTCCTTTCTCTATTTTTACTTTGGGTAGATTTGTTTACTCTCTAAAGAAAGTGAAGGTTGTGAGTATAAGATGACTTACTCCAGGATGTTGACTAGAGGTTTGTCTTCTACAAAGTCCACACCCCTACTGTCGAGGTCTAGAATGATCGACCTATCCGAACCCGCTCAGTAATTAAGAACGAACGATGTTCTCCTTGGACTCCGAGTAATTGTTGATAATTAGTGGATGACATAAAGTCCTAAAAAACTTTTCATCATCCTTAATTTAGAAACCTGCGTCAACTTGTCCCCCTACCTGTATGCGTTAAAAAGACGTCGGTCTGTCGTTCACGATCCCATGTCTATATCAGTTCCGTAACGTCTGTCTCTCCTCTTTCCTGAATCGGTATCCTTCTTTCAATTCGAAAAAAAGTCTATCGTCTTTAGACTCGTTCCATCTACGAGTCTAGACCGACTTCCCATCTACCCCTACTTCCATAGGGTCCCTCTCCGTCCAAGTCCTCTGTTCGTCCACCCGACCGACCTGGGTGGAACCCACCGCCATCCCTTTTCTGGTCTTCCTTTTCATACCCGGTTCCCTACTTCACGGGTTTGTATCTGGTTCCTTGCACTTTACGTAGGTACCTAGACGGTGACTTTATAAGGTTTCGTCTCTAATTGTATTAATTTCAACATAAGACCTCGTTAGAACGTCCGTCGTTGTACTTCCCAACTGACGCCACTCGTTCTGGTCTCCGTCCTTCTGGACTTTATGTATTTGAGTAGAGGGTAACCGTCTGTCCACTCGAGACTACCCCCAGGTCGCTTCCGTCACTGCCGTCCTGGTGTCCTCCGCCCTGTCTCCTTTCTCCACATTCCTCCTCTGTGTCCTCTTACACCCCTGGGGAGTCTGTGGACGTCGTTCTCCCCAGTGGTGAGTTTCGTCGTCTCGGCCCGTGTCCAGACTGTCGCTCACGACTTCCGACTCTTGTCGGGCGCACCCTGTCCCACTTCAGGACCGGCCCTTGTCTGTCTTCCGGACCGAGTCTAGTCTTTGTGCGCCACACCACCGTTGTGTGGGGTCCCGTTTCGTCCGCGCCCACTCCCGGAAGGTGCAGGTCCACTTTCCCCCTTTCCCCTGTTCCGGAGTCCCACGATCGTTCCCTACCGGTCTTCGTGTGCAAGTTACAGGCTTCAGATTGTCCAAACTTGGAAGACTCCTCTTTAAACCGTTCTCGATAGGTTTTTACATTGCCATATAAGGGACTGGGTCTTTGGGATAAAGACCTTTTAATAAGATATCTTTATGAACATACACACATGTTTCTATATGTGTGTTTGTCATTGTCTTTTAGTCGTGTTGTCACAAAAATCATTGGTTTATACTTTTTTTTTTTTTCAACTTTACGGGTAGTCTTCTCAAGACCTATACCCAGTACCTTTTGCTTGTAGGTATGGTTCTTTTAAATCGTTGACAATATTATCTTCGTTGATATTTACCAGACGGTTACCTAAGACCATTTTGTAGATACGACAGTTCGTTTTTTTCCACGCTTGACCGTCTCTTTTCGCCATCCATTAATATGAGTGGACATACATTGATAAATATCTCTTTCCAGGTTTTCCTGTATGTGGTTTGGTAATTTTTGGACTCCCTGTCCGTACGTGAAAAATAAAGTGCACAGAATAAACAAAAGGAAACAACTTCATTAGTGTATTATTATTAAAGATTTAATTTAAATGAAAATTTTTATTTTTTTCGCAAAGTTTTCTCTTTCTTTAGTTTTTTCTTCACCTTTTATGACCCTACCTCCTACAACCTACTGATAGGGTTCCTTAAACCTTCAGTAGGTCGTATCATAGTCCGAACTAAGTCTCTCAGTCGATTGTCTCGACTCATGAGTCATTTGAGATGTCGTGGGAGTGTGGGGCTACGTCCTACGACATGTAAGCGCAAGTCTCTTCACAGGACCTCATTTCAAACACGTGACCCCGTGCATGTTCACCATTGTCCAGGTAAATTCATCTTCGACGGTGGTCTTGTTAAAATATCTTTATTGGTAGTCGAGTTTCCACTGGCACCAGCTCCTAGTGACTTTCCACCCAAAAAATTCTCATCGATTATTGGCAGTCCTTCTTTTTAAGAGGTAAACGTTCAACGAAGAAGGACCCCCGTTCGTAACGTCTGTTTCCGTCCGTGTCTCGGAAGTACGGGTAATCGTAGTCACGAATATTTGTGGCAGTCGGTTGAAAGTTCTCGCGTGTCGCGGAAAGTGGCAGACTCCACCGGCGTGAGAACCAGAGTAGAAGACTCTGTCCGACATAAGACAGATGCCTTACACATAGAGAGATTTATTTTTTTTTTTTCTCAGGAGAAAGTAATCTTCTTTCTCCGTTGTAGTTTGAGAAAGTAGATGATGTAATTTAGCTTTTATTTACGGACTTTCGTAGTCCGATACACTTAGACCGTTTTTGTGTAAGTTTGAAGATGAACGTCTATTTGGAACCTTGAATTTTTAAGTATTACTCCTCGCTTGTCGGACACCAATGTGGAGATAGTCGATTGATAGATACCTCGATGGTTTAGTCTCGTGAGAAGGAAGGTACTAGATTCGGGCATGGAGTATTTCTTTGCCTGTCCTCTTTCCCCCCACGCTTCTGGCGAGTGGAGTGGTAACAGGTCTTGTCGGTACCTGCTCCAGACTGGTGTCCGCTACGGCTGGTGGGAGAATTATACATTTGTCAAACAGTGAAAGGCTCCTCAACCAACTAAACGCCACCTGGGACTGGGGTGGACCGGTGTCAACAATATCGGGGTTCGTTTATGGATGTGTTGTCTTCCTCTTTTCTCTTTCTTTCTTCTCATTCCCACTTTTAAGATTGTGTGTTATTAGTAGTACAATGTATTATTAGTAGTATTTTGTTTTTATTTGGGTGACTTACTCAGGAATGTCACACGATTACCAGGATTCACGAAGTGTGTGTCCTTGGCTAGATTGGGAGTGTCATTCGGACTTTCTACTGGGACCCCAGCCATAATTATGATCATAGTAGGGGTAACCTATGCACATCTACCCTTGTGTCTCTTCAATTCACTGAACGAACTCTACGGTGTCGATCATTTATGCTAAATAATGATTATGCTTGGGTTCGTCAGATCGTCACGAGAGGTGTGACAATGTGGCGGTGACATTAAAGTCATCGAGAAATACCAAAAATCTAGACCGTAGGTTTCCTTTGCTCCAATACACGGTGCATTCATAGTCACTATACTTTTTTTTAGTCGGATTGAGAAACCCACATCAGAAAGAAAAAAGGGGGTACCTTTAGGAAGTTTTGTTATGAATGAAAGGAGATAGAGTAATTAGTAGTCACGCGCTATGATATATGGGAGGGACTACTGTGTTCGGGTGGTAGTGATATTAATAATTAGTGTCAAGGTGAAGGATTGTGTCAGTGTGAGTGTTCATAATTCCTCTACAGACAGGGATGTCCTTACTGTACCCCAACGATTCTTTGAGAAAAAGAATTAATAAAGATTGACATCGTGACGACGAAATCTTCCAACTCAACGAGACCTATTACAAAATACTCAGGAGTACCGACAGTAGAGGTTCGTCGAGGGGAGTTTACGTAGGACAAATGAAAACCGGACACTAGTCGGTGTCAGACTTTTGGTATAAGGATTACCTCTCTCTGTGTCTACCTAGAGATTCGATTTCTACTTTTTGTTTTACTTTTTAGGGAAGTTCACTTAATAATTGACTCGGACAGTTTGTCTCACACCGGTCTCTTTTCTTAGTCGGTTCCCGTCTACGACCGGTGTCTCCTCTATTGAAGGAGGTAGTGATCTTCTAGACACTCCTGGGGAGAGTCGGGGGAGTGAACGGACACCGTTCGCCAGGAGTGTGTCGGACTCAAGACCGAAGGTACTCAGAGACAAGAGAGAGGAGACAGTCGTAAAAGATGGATTCTAGTGTACAGACTCCGACGGGTGCCTGGCAGAACTTTGAGTGTGACTACAGAATTTTTCATGCACACCGTGTCCAAGTAAAGTGTCCGTTTCTTTCTTTCCTGGGACTTTCTCTAATGAAGGACAATTCACCTAAGTGTCCTGATCGATCACATTTATAAATAGAAATGGTCAAAGGGTCTCATCGTATACGAATTCCAATGTTATTTGGTCCTTGCGTCCGACGCGTTAATCGTTCAAGATTAAAGTTGGCAGCAAGAAAACGTGAAGAAAAGTTTATCGGGTTCAAGAGAAGGTTACGTCAACGGAAAACAAAAAAAAATTTTTTACCCCTGACCCCAAGGTGACTGGTTCTTTGTCTAACCCTTGCCATCTAAGGTACGTGGTCCCGATACGCGTTCCGGGCCGAGGTCGTGTAAGGTCGGTGCTTTGGAAATAGAGTGGCTCGACGAGACCAAAGAGTCGACATTGGACGGGGTGAATCACCTTAGTGAGATTGTAGAGACTTCCAGATTTGTCCCTTGTTGTCTTAGACTTAAAATAAAGTCTTCTGTGTCACCTGTCTCTTCAATATCACGTGTCAAATCTGGTTGTATTTTCGATACCCTACTCCTGACACGGCCACGCGGTCACCGATTCCGAGACGTGAGGGTCACGTCCCCCGGACTGAGACTGGGGACCAGTCCCTTGATCTAGGGTGTAGGGTGTCGAATTCAAGAACACACGACGTTGATTCCAGGCCGTGTCGGTTTATTTATTTATTGCTAAATTTTTGTCTTTTTTTTCGATAGTTTGTCTTCTCTGGTACCGTTGTCAGGTCCTCTCCCGTTTCGGGTTCGATTCCACTATCTGTACCTCTCCCTACTTTACTGTGTTCCGTGGTCCGCTGTCTTGGGCGCCCTACTCATTGTCAATTCTACACGTACCGTGAACCAACCCCCACCCCACCCCGTCCTTTAGATCGACATGTCTTGGATGACCTTACGACCATCACTACGATGTTGTAGTGATGTAAATGACTTTTTGTTTTATCTGGACCCCTCCCGTCCCCCGCCCATCTCCAGTAATTCTTTTGCTGTCATGTCCTGTGACAGTATGTGTAGACTAAACGTTAGACTCGTTTTTGGCTCTGAGTTGACGGAACTCAAGTCAGATGACAGAAGTTTTGTCACGAGGTCTAGTGTGTGACATCCGACACAATCTCTTCCTCGAACAAGAGTGTCACCAAAATCGATACATGGGTCCCGTCGATGCAAGTGTACGATAAGTCAAGTTCATGTTTATACCAGAATTCTTTTTCTTTTTTCCGTTCCGTGAAAGTGTACCGGTTTCCATCTTTACTAGGTTTACAAGTAGTTGTCTGTTTACCTATGTGTTTTGTCTATTTGTTACTTTGTGACAGTCGGACTTTTTTCCTACTTTTAGGTTGTGTACGACGGTGCACCTACTTGGAACTCCTGTAATTCACTTTATGCCACCAGTGTCACCTGTTCATGACACACTAAGGTGAGTATACTCCATGGATCTCCCCAGTTTAAGAATCTTTCGCCTTACCCCCAACGGTCCCCACCTTGACTTTCTTTCCTCTCCCAAGTACAAATTACCCGTGTCTCCAGTCAAGACGTTCTACCTTTCTCACGACACCTACCTACCACCACTACCAACGTTTTGCACTTACATGAATTACAGTGACTTGGTTTGTGAATTTTTACCAATTCTACCATTGAAAATATACAGAAAACACACACAATCAACGAGTCAGTACAGGTTGAAAGACGTTGGGGCACCTGACATCGAGTGGTACGAGGAGACAGATACCTAAGAGGTCCGTTCCTATGATCTTGCCCAACGGTAAAGGAAGAGGTCTCTTAGAAGGGTTAGGTCCTTAGTTTGGGTCCAGAGGGCGTAACGTCCGTCTAAGAAATGACAAGCTCGATGTCCCTTCATTTACTCCCCGAAGGGACCGTCAGGTCACCAACTCTGAAGCGTGGAGGTAATGTCCCTCGTGCTAGGGATCAGTCCCTTGATTCTAGAGGGTATGGAACTCCTTACCGGGGGGTTTTAATTTTTATTTATTTTCATTTTTATTTCGTATTCTCGTCCCGTGAATGGAGAGGTAGTCGACGGTCCCGGTAACTTACTACGCTCGGTGTTCGATGAAGTTGGTGAACGAACTAGTTCTCCAACCACGTCTGGACCTACCCACGGTCCGGAACCAACCAACAGGGTAAGGGTTCGACCGACATCGGTAACACCGGGGTCCGTATGTGCTGAGGTAGATGTGTTCCCCCCGGTGTGTGTGTGTTAGTCGAGTCTCTTCTCTGTCGGCTGGGCCTTGAAAGGAGGGTCTGAGACATGTTGAGCACAAGGTTGGAAATTAAGAAAATCACTGTGACGCTAAACATTCTTCATACATAAACCCGTAGGTCTAATGTTTTTATGTAACGAGAACATATAAACCAGTAGTAGGTGTCAGGGACCGAGTCTCGAGGGTTTTGGCCTCCTTAGAGGAATCTCAACTGTTACTACTCCCGCAGAAAACTATTACTCTTGTAATAGAGGACCGTAGAGACGACGGTCCTCTTGGTTGGCATTCTATTCACCCAACCTCCCCTCTCCCGACCTCCGACTTGGTTGACGGTTACGGCTACCGAATCGGCAGTACTGATACATTCCTTCGGAGGCATTCTTGGAGTCCCCTGCCAAAAGACCGGGGAAAAGTCTCACAAAGGTACAACCTCTTGGCCTTGTGACTGTGTACGGTAACACAATCCGTGGTTTGGAATGTTCCGACCTCCGAGGAAATAAGTCCGACAACTAAGTATAGGAAAATATTATTATGCAGTAGATCACTCATTTAGCTAAAAGACCTCAAGGAACTCAGTGAGGTCGTTTAATTAGGTTAGGTTTCGTGCTTAAGGGACCACCAGGTCACCAATCCTTAGACACGAAGGTGACGTCCCCCGGACTCAAACTAGGGACCCAGTCCCTGATTCTAGGGTGTACGGTACCACCTTTTGTTTTTGTTTTTGGGTGTTTCGGGTTCCTCTCTACCTCCCTTGGACCCTAAACGTCGTCCAATTAGTCTTCGTGTCCCTTGTTGGACCCGAGTTCTGGTCGGAGAGTTCACCTCCCACCACAGTATCCTGACTCGGAGAATGGACACGTTAGACTAAGATAGAGACTCATCTCTCGTAGTCTTAACACACGTTAAGGACCTGTGGGACTATTATAGATTCGTGATGAAGAACCACACCCTTACGGATATATGTGTGTGCGTGTGTCTCTAACCCAGATCCTTAATTGATTGTGAAAGAGAGACAGAAAGAGAGAGAGACAGAGAGTGAGTGTGTGTGTGACGTTGGTTCTTGAGAGATAAATCGACTACAGTCCTTACCGAGTGTCTGTAAACAAAAAACTTCTGTTTCTCTAATTTCTCGTTTCTTACTCCTTTGAAACTGAGGGCCTACCGATGGATCAGTGGCACCATGCTTTGACGTCGGCACGACACTAGTCAAGTCAGCGAGTCAACACAGGCTGAGAAACGCTGGGGTACTTGACGTCGTGCGGTCCGGAGGGACAGGTAGTGGTTTACGGCCTCAAGTGAGTTTGAGTTCAGGTACTTCAGCCACTACGGTAGGTCGGTAGAATAGGAGACAGTAGGGGAAGAGGAGGACGGGGGTTAGGGAGGGTCGTAGTCTCAGAAAAGGTTACTCAGTTCAGTTGAGAAGCGTACTCCACCGGTTTCATGACCTCAAAGTCGAAATCGTAGTAAGGAAGGTTTCTTGTGGGTCCCGACTAGAGGAACGTCAGGTTCCCTGAGGGTTCTCAGAAGAGGTTGTGGTGTCAAGTTTTCGTAGTTGAGAAGCCACGAGTCGAAAGAAGTGTCAGGTTGAGAGCGTAGGTATGTACTGGTGACCTTTTTGGTATCGGAAGTGATCTACCTGGAACCAACCGTTTCATTACAGAGACGAAAAGTTATACGACAGATCCAACCAATATTGTAAAGAAGGTTCTTCATTCGCAGAAAATTAAAGTACCGACGTTAGTGGTAGACGTCACTAAAACCTTGGGGGGTTTTGTTTCAGACTGTGACAAAGGTGACAAAGGGGTAGATAAAGGGTACTTCACTGCCCTGGTCTACGGTACTAGAAGTAAAAGACTTACGACTCGAAATTCGGTTGAAAAAGTGAGAGGTGAAAGTGAAAGTAGTTCTCCGAAAAATCAAGGAGAAGTGAAAGACGGTATTCCCACCACAGTAGACGGATAGACTCCAATAACTATAAAGAGGACCGTTAGAACTAAGGTCGAACACGCAGCAGGTCGGGTCACAAAGAGTACTACATGAGACGTATCTTCAATTTATTCGTCCCACTGTTGTATGTCGGAACAGCATGAGGAAAAGGATAAATCTTGGTCAGACAACAAGGTACAGGTCAAGATTGACAACGAAGGACTGGACGTATATTCAAAGAGTTCTCCTTTCAGTCCACCAGACCATAAGGGTTGAGAAAGTCTTAAAAGGTATCAAATAATACTAGGTGTGTCAGTTTTTAGAAATCACTAGTCAATGATTTCCAGTTTCAATAGTTACGTTAAATCTTTACCCTCATCTCGGTTGAGGATTCCTTGACCGAGTTATCTATGTATTCCTTTACGTTTCATTCTTCGTATGATTTACTTGTTAAAGGACGAATAAAGTATACATTGTCGGTTTTACTTTTAATTCACGACCCACCTCGGGAACTTCAACTAAGTTCGAGTCTAAACCCAGTTAGACTCGAAGTCGGTAAAAGGAGTTTCGACGGTTCTTTTAATACGTCCTCGTTTCCTTTCATGGAGATTATGGAGACCCAGTTGACTCTTTTATCAATTGCATCCCCTTCCCCTTTGGTTCTTTGTTGACCTCCGTCCCCCATGTCACACGTCCTTGACCGAGTAAGACTCCCGACTACAGTGGCCGAAGGACTCCTTGGAAATGACTGTGTCCGACACGCACGTTGACTACATTCCCGACACAGACACCAAAAGTTCGGACGTCCGGTCTTCTCGTACACACCCAACTCCGTCCTGGGTGACGAGAGATGACTTGGTAGTGTGTTCCGACACGCACTGGGTCCTCCAATAAGGGTTCCTTTGACGGTCCCACCACTTGACCTATTTTCAGTGCCATCACACAAATAGGACTCTTCTGCCTAAAGGGTTGAGGGCGATAATTACCGTTTACCTTGTAGGGTCTACTTCGTCGACTCTACGTTCGGCACACCCTGACACCGAAATCCTATGGACCCCATAAGTGGAGACTTATGTTTTAGTTTATCGAACTCTACGGAATAGGTTATACGATAGAGTTGAAGGGGTATACCTAGAATGTCTTTTGTACTTTCCTTAATACTTTTACCTCTTTCTGTTTCTCTCTCGTAGTTCCCTGGGTTGGGCCGTCTTATTCAGAAGTTCATGGCTCGCCCCAGTTATTTTCCCTACGACTACCTTGACTTCGGTTCCCTACGGGTACCGTGACAGTGTCAGACCACCTGGTTTCCCTGGGGTACAACCAGAGGCTGTGGCTTCCCGGGGTTTGTTCAGCTGAGATGAATAGGGTCAAAATGTCCGTAAATTTTTCGATCTTCCCGCAGGGACCACCGAGTCTACCATTTCTTACAGATATTATGTCCTCTGTGGACATAAGTTAGGGTTACCCAAGTTTCGGACCCAGCCTTTCTAGGGGACCTCTTCCTTTACCGTTGGGTGAGGTCATAAGAACTGACCTCTTAGGGTACCTGTTTCCTCGGACCACCCGACGTCAGGTACCCCAGCGTTTCTCAGTCTGTGCTGACTCGTTGGAAAGAGAAAAGTTTTTCGATCTTCCATTACTAATTCTATTCTTTTAACTAGGCCTTACGGGACCCCGCTCCTATTCCTTCTACTAGTCCTACTTGTGACTGGATTTCCGGTCCTAGAAGACCGGGGTGGCGACCGGTCCGTGGGTTTCCGTATTCGTGGACACACCCACTTTGTCGGTCCCCCCCTCTCCTGGTCGCGTGGCACGAAGGTGTCGGACGCCCACTTCAGAATTGTCGGTTCGCATCTTACCCTCCTACGCCTGTGCGTTGTCACCTGTCCTCAGTTCACCGTCAGACCTACCATTGACCCCAAAACCTTGTCTGAGACACACTCCACCAGGGTAGAGAGAATGGACTTCCATAATAACCCACCTATAATCAAGACTGACCCCTGACGAAGGGGATGGATTTTGTACTCCGCACCTTTAGGTGGGAGTCCGGTCAAAATTGACCCGCGACCGACCCTTGGGGATTTTGACGGGCTCGGGTTTGTCCACAAATTCCTCTCTTGTGGGGCACCTGTTCTTCTCGAGTGGTGACATTAAGTTCGACCCCGCGACCCTGGTTATATGAGCGACTTGCTAACTTCGAACGGTGACCCCCTTTCCATCTACCAAAGACCCCTGATTGTCGTCCGAAAAAATTTAGTGAAACCAACACATACTGCGAAACGTTGTGGTACCTGATATCTGGTGGTCCGAGGAGACAGGTACCCTAGCGGTTCCGTTCTTATAACCTCACCCAACGGTAAGGGAAGAGGTGCCCTAGAAGGGTTGGGTCCCTGACTTGGACGGAGAGGACGGACCGTCCGCCTAAGAAGTGGTGATTCGGTGGTCCCTTCGGGGTAGACGTTCTAACGTTTTCTGTCGACCTAGACTCACCCCAGGACGTACTCTCGTCCGTATAGACTCAATCGTCTCCCGCCGTCGAGAGGGTGACGATTTTCCGCCCTTCCGTGACTGAGTCTGTACTGGAACTCTTATAGGCGGGGGGTGTGAGACGTGGTCCTCGAATGTCGGTTGGACCTCGTGGAGGGTCGTCACTGGTGACCCTAAAGTTTGGTCTTTAAAGGGTCTACGACGAGTGGTAAACTCTCCTTTAGTCATCGGACCCACCATTGACTCTAAGGGAGTTACTGACTTCCTGTATTTTATTAGTACTTTGAACTCTGTAGGTGTTGTAGAACCCACCCCAACCTCTTCGTGAGATTATTCCTTCCGTCATGGGTCTCCCAAAGTATTATTTTGTCTTTACAAAATGGGTCCCCCGCACGACGACCCCTCCACGGACGGTATAGTACTTGGTCCGTCGGAGACAAGTAACTCCTGGTTGAGACCTCGGTCGACTCTTCGACGATCTTGGGAGACGGAATGTCTACACGGGATACTTCGAGATTGGTTCGCTGGTTCTCGACGACCGGAATGTCTGCGTCAAGGTTCCGTTTACCTGTGAGAGGGTAAACCTTTCACCGGTGTAATTTTGGTCACCTACCGTTCTGACTGACTTCCTCCGTTCTTGTTAGTCGAGTCACCGACTTGACGTCCGACAAAAGGGTCGTCACTACGTTCTTGATTCGTTAGCCTTTTCGGGGGACACAAACCCAGAAATGGTTGAGTGGCCGATGTCGGTTACCGGACCGACACACCAGTCTACCTACCCGTTACCTTTGACCTGACCTTTTCCCTACGGGTGTACCCCGTACCGGGATACGCTAGTGAGACCCTTAATTTCTCCGAGTAATTTCATCCTACACAGTTGCGGGTAGTGTTCTCCCACTGCCCTTAGTGGTTCACTGGCAGACCACGTGAGAGAACCCCATCGGAGGACTCCGGTATGTTACTCACCCACAGTCCCCGACGTCTCTATGTCTCTGTCCAACGGAGATCTGTAGAAGGAGAACGTGGACTCTCCGTGTTTTACGTCTGTGTTCTTGGTAAGACAGTTGTTCTCTCTGATGTCCCGATGCCCCTTTTACGGGGGCTTGTCTCGACCGTTCCCCTAATGTGACCTTGTTACGGTCGTCGGGGCCACCGACATTTGCCCGGGATGGTCCTTCTCTGGGAAATGAGACCTGACTCGAGACGGATGGTCCGTCATCTCCGTTTACGAGTTTGTGCTAATTTCCTGACCTTACCTTTTCCGACAAAACAACAACAAAACAGAAAAAACACGTCTGTTCAGTCCCTGGTTAACGGACCCCTTCTATTTCCGCAAAATTGTGCCACAGAGTTTCTGAAGAGAGTATAGGGAAAGAATTCTTCGACGATCTTTTACACAGAGTGGGTGTACTCCCATATTAGGTTCCTCCTTCTGTACCCTGTGTTTTACATCCACTGAGTCTTCCTGTTTCCACTTCCCTGAAGGCTCCTACTACCACTGTACTCCTAGATCCTGCTGCCCACACGTCGTCGGACCGCACTGGTCAGGGTCGACCTCGGCCCCCTGTCCTACTGGACCTCACCGGGCTGCCCGAGTCTCCACGGGTCTTCGTTGTGACGCTATGTCGCCTCAAGGTCGAACACGATTACTCTACCCCTCTTTTCATTCGGGTCCTTTCGTCCATCGGCACCTTCTTTCCTCTTACCGAGTCGACTCTTATTGTGAAAAGCTCGGGACCCTTACACTTTTGACTGGTACCTCTGTACCACTGTAGTGATATGACCGTCCTATTCGTCTCCCTTCCGATTAGTCCGATTAGTCTCTCACGATTAGGATAGACGACTACGTCTTTCAGGTTCCTCTTCCAGATTTTACTTTTAAGTTTTGGTTGTCGTATTCGTATAATTAAATTTTTGTGCTCTAATTTTCAGTCTTTTTGTGTGGACTTCCTCAATTTTTCCTCACCAAAAATTCTCATTCCTACCTACTTTGACGCACGACCAAAAATGATTTTCAGTATGTTGTAAACTACCAAATTTCACAAATTAACACAAACTTGATATACTGATGAACTTTGTCTATGTTTTATGTGTGTTTACATATATAATATGTATGTAATTTGTACGATATATAGTGTATAGAGTATATACAATACATGTTGCATAATGTTGTTAGTTTTTACTTAATTTTTGTTTTTCTTCTGATAAAGGTGTTCTTTTAGTCAATGAATATAAACACGAAAGACGAATAAATATAGAATTAATATTGTAAGTTCTATAAATTTTGACGTCCTAGACTTGAGGTTTTTATTAAGGTTTTCAATTGGGGGGGTTCCAGTACGTATACCAAATTATCAAACGAGAACCCCCCCCCGCCCCTTGGCGAAGTCATGAAATACCATCCTTCAGTTAACGGCGTAATTTTTTAATTACGTAATCCTTTTGTAATTTGGTAATCCAGTGTTACCTACTGTTCGACTCGGTCGGTCGTTTCTTCGTCGACGAACTTTCCCGGGTACACTACGGTCTTCCGGCCTAGTGTGTTGAGTCTTCGTCTTATTAGTGGAGTAATACGAGGTGCGGTCAATGTGAGAATGATCTATGAGTACGAGTGTAGACCTGGAGTGTCGGATTCCTTCTACGGCTCTTGGGTCGACCTAAGGTTACCCTCAGTTTCCGTTGATTTTTCGAGTTGTGATTCTGGCCACCAATGTGGGTTCCTTCGGCACTAAGGGGTCCGATCTCTGTCTTTCCGTCTCTGCGTTTTCGAGGGCACGTGGGATGTCAAATGGGTTGTTTTCGTTCTCTCTCGTCCTTGAGTACACGGGTTTGCACTTCCCTTCTTCGGCCCAATACGTACCGACTGAGTCCCGCAAGGCCCGCGGGTGCCATGTCTAGTTGTCGGACCCTTCCTGCGCCTCCGGAGAGACGACTAGAACCTCTCCGTCCTTCTTCCATGGGGTCGAAAAAAGATATACCACCGGTGCACTTACGGTCCTTTACTTGACTCTGAACTTAAGTTCTATGTCTTTACTGTGGTCATTTCGTTTTCGTCATAGTGGACACAAAAATTTTGGCATGGTTCATTTTGGACCGGCAACGGTGCGATGTCGTTTTGAGTGACCTTTTGACCCGACTTCCTGGTGCAGCAGACGACGCCAAGTAGCAGGTGTCGAAATGTCTTCAGCCGATTTTGGGGTGTTCGAACGAATTTTACTTTCAG
The DNA here is from genome assembly GCA_006410555.1 of Capra ibex. Classification (NCBI taxonomy): domain Eukaryota; kingdom Metazoa; phylum Chordata; class Mammalia; order Artiodactyla; family Bovidae; genus Capra; species Capra ibex. The sequence goes on along the minus strand of SJYO01048061.1, from coordinate 56,080,476 downwards.
TAGGCTGCCGACAAGGTTCCCCTCGGACTTCACAAATTATCGAAAGTGGACGAAATACATGAAGGCGAGTCTTTAATTCTTTGTTTAGTAAGCTTTGAGTCATACACCGGGTCGGGATGGAGGAGAATCCGATCTTAATTGGCGAGCTAAAGGGTGTTTGTCTTCTGCGACTTGAACAACGGTGAAATGGAAGGCACGACTCTTCTTGCACCCCAGGTGAGGGTATTGATTCTGAGAATTAGAAGAAAGGTGTATTCCGCAGGTCGAAAAACCCATGGTCACATGAGACCAATAGAGGTCAAGGATTTGTCAATGACATCAAGTCAGGTTTATGTTTCTGGACCCTCTGTTTGTCAAGACAGACTCAGTGAACCGGTTGTCGATGTGTTTCCCAGGGAAGAGGTGGGACTTGTATCTCCGCGAAGTCGAGTCGAACTGGTGAGTCGTCTATCCATCTCTGACTGTGCCGACAATTTTAAGTTGGAGACGACGGATGAATTCAAAATATCATAAACCGACATGGCACTTTTGAGTTACCAACCAACCGTAGTGACTGAGTTATCTCTGCCTACAGTCGTTTGAGGCCCTCTACCACTTCCTGTCCCTTCGGACCGCACGCCGTCAGGTCCCCCAGCCTGTACTGATTCGATGACTCGTTGTTCGTTACTTTGAGCTTCCCGTCGTCCCTACTGCCCATAATGTAGTTCTTTGACTTCCTTTTCTGTTTAATGTAGTTTCTGTGTGGTAGAAAGACCTAAAGTCCAAGAGGAGGACGGGAGGAAAAAAGAGTCAGACGTGTGTCGTCTGAGTTGGAGGGTCTTTCGAGATCTTCCTTCGAGACCCCAAACCCTCTCCGGGTGGAGCAGCGACAGTCACTGTATCTCGCGAAGCAACCGACTCCACGGCTTCTGCGTTCGAAAGGCCTACCTGCGCTAGAGGACTCCGCTGTCGTCTCACTTCTACCCGGTGAAAGGGTGCAGGTGGTACTGAGACCGAAGTTCACTAAGGATGTTTCCTCGGCTGTAGAGACGACATTGTTTGTCTCTCCCAAGGTCTTCTCTAATTTGTCGGTGAGCGACTTGGGCTTTTTCTGGTGCGACTATTTCTCCTTTGTCTTCGACCAAAGTCTCATTTGGTGGATGAGAGCCAATTTACCTACCGAGTGCAAGGGGTCGTGGCACAGCTTAGGAAGGAGGTGGAAGCTTCGACCCGGAACAGGACATTGCTCTTCTTGGTGACCGATCTTGGCCGACAGACAGCACGGACGAATGTTCAGTCCCGAGTTTCCAGTGCTTGTACAAAACGCACGTTAGACTGTCAGAGTAGTCCATAAAGACGGAGGTCCCATTACTCTATTTCAATTTCCAGTGTTATAAGTAAACAGATTCTCTCAATTAAGAGTAGAGTTGATCCTCTCACACTCACACACACACAATATTTTTAGTCTTAGTAAATAGAGATGGAAGGGTGAGAGGTGATGACGAGGGTCCTACTCGGTGACAAATGACTGTCTTTACCTTGTAGGGAGTTGTCGGACCCTACCCTTTTTATAATTCTTCGTCATCGGATTCTAAATGACCTACTTTGGTATTTTCTTTCATGGTATAAGTTACCCATTAAATATACTGATGGAAAAGATGTATATATGTCTGGTGTAACGTAAAGTGTAACTCTTTACAATCTGCGTGTTCCTATTCGGTTAAGTGGGAGTAGTACCACAGTCTCGACTATTGATGTCGGAAGTCCGTTCATCGTTAGTCGAATTTCTCGTAGGATATGTTCCATCTCTATACATGGTTAAAGGTATTTTGAGATGTAAACTAGACAAGTTCTTCAAAGTGTGTTTCTTAGAACCAGTATCCAGGTTAAGAGACTCCCAAGTTTTCATAAAGATCTTTAAGGTACCCCGACGTGCTTCGTGTTTTTAGATGGTTCGGAGCACTCAAAGGTAAGACCGAGAGTGGAGACCTTTGACTTTATCTTAGTTTCTCAACTATCTGTATAGGTCCCAAAGGATTACTCCGTGTCTTGAGAATTACCAGGAAGGTTGAGTGAGAGAAGAGTCTAGAGATTTTTGTCTGTGTGTTCAGTTCCAGAAAAAACCGGGGTCGTGGAGACGGTCGTTGATATCCTCTCGGGACCCAGAACCCGAATGAGTCGGTCCCGGAGTCAAAGGTGGTGGGTCCCTCCAAAACGAGTAGTGGTGGACGAACCTACTCTTCCCATTCTACGAACGTTACGGGGTTCCTAGTGTCGCGTATAAGTCATTCGTAAGTGGTGGTGGTCGTGTCCGACCAAGAATAGTGACGTGTCAACCTGGGGACCTGATTGTAAACAAGACTTTTCACACGTACTCCCACATACATGTACGCGTGTGTGCACACACACAACCACCCTCGTGTGTTTCCTGAAGTCCCTCCCCTTTTTGATTGTGAATGCGTACAATTGTAAAAAGACAAGGTCTACCATGTTTTCCTATGTCCTTTCAGTCAGAGGGATGTTGGGGAGGGACTGGGAGAGAAGTTTCCGTTGACGATGGTGGCAGCCAAGATTAAGGAAGGTCTCTGTCACGTCTTAATGTACCGTCCACACCCCCACTTTCGAGGGGGAGGGGAATTATCATGTAGAAACCTTAGTAATTGTGTACATGCAGCAGAGAGAAGTCACGAAGGTGTTCGTGTAAAGTAATATGCTTAAATTGTTAAGGTCACGGAGGGTGGTCTTTATCTATTCAGTGATGGTCAGACAACGATTGTACTTGTTGTGACTTTGATGACGAACGTATGTATGTGTAGAAAAATTATGTACAAAGATTCTGTTTAAGGATTTTCACCTTGTCGTCCCAGTTTTAGATTATCGAGAAAATGGAAATTGTCGATAAAATTGAACAGGAGACGATTTCGTCATGGATATATAAGTATATTTTCTTAGCAGGTGTATGCCGTGGTGGGAAGTGGACGTGGGAGCGAGTGTCACATAAAAGTGCACAGAGTCGAAACGAATTTGAACTTAAAGAGAATCCTACTCACTCCAACCCTATTAAAAAAAAAATGTATTAGTGTTAGTATCGTTGTCGATTGTGAAGAACTCATGACATACGGTTTATGACAGGGTTCAACAAAATGTAAATAATTAAGTAAATTAGGAGTGAACTGTCTGCTCCTTTACCTCTGTTTCCCTAAAATTCTCGAACGAGTTTGATCATTCACACACGTGGGAAGTGGAGAGCCAGAGTATACTAATTCTCTGGCTACAGTAGGGTGATGTATTTCAGTCATAAAAAAGATGACCTGAGAGTAAGAAAAGAATCAAGGACTAAATCTTCACAAGAAACGTACGATTCTTCTGTCAGAATTTCCGAAAATCTTCATTGTCTTTTCTACGGGGGGTTTACCAGACGGAACACGGGGAATGTTTTGTTCCCCTCTTTTTGTGTTCTTTACTTTGTCACCCCTATAGATGTTCCTCCCTGTATTTAAGGTTCTTTTAGGTCTGTGGTAAGAAGATCTTATACTTGATTTAGTTTTGGACATGGTTTGACACAGTTTTAAATTATGAATTACCATTATATGTTAATGTAAAATTTACTCCCCCCCTTATTAACATAGTCGGTTTTTATGTTAAGTGGTGGAAATTTTAATATTGTATTTTCCTATAATGGTAAGTTTCAGTATGTTAAAGGACTGTCGTCACGTTAATAAGACGTCAGTAATTAGTCAAATGTCCGTCGAGACGGGATTCCCAAACCATTAGACGATTTTTTTCTTTTTTTTTAGTTCGATTGCACGTATTACTATCGAGTAGTATGCTTGACTCAAATACGTACGATTTAATACACTTCGAAATACTCTATGACGAGGTTTGTGACCATTGAACTCTCAGTTATTTTTTCAGTTTCGTACATAGAAGGTACGGGTGTGAGGAGTCTTTTCGTCTTTCGTAATGGTTTATTGGGACCGGACCACCTTTCCTGACCTCGGGACTCCGGACCCAAAATCAGGGTCCAAACGAAAATTAGTTAGGTACCCTACACTATTGGCAGGATTCGGACCCAAAAGGTTTTTCGACGAGACGTTTTTAGATGTCAAGTTCTACGTTTCTTATTCGAGGTCCCTAAAGACTTGTGTTTCCGTCGCTGTGATCGGTTCGTTCGCTAAATGAGGACCATTACTTTGGTCGTTCTCGTCCTTCAGTCTTTGCTTTTCCTAGTTCCTTCCTGGACGAGACACGATCCATCGAAGTCTCGTTAAATGAGGTTCGTTCGTTAAATGAGGACCATTACTTTGGTCGGTCACGTCCTTCAGTCTTTGCTTTTCCTAGTTCCTGGACGAGACGCGATCCATCGAAGTGTCTGTAATAAAGTAAATTAGAGGTGTTATCGGAGTGTTCCTTCTCTGGTATTAGGTGCGAATGGTCCATTACTTTCTCCAAGTTTCCACTTTACTGAAGGGGTCCAGTGCCCCGTCAGTCCCCGTCAGTCCTAAGTTGTGGGTGAGGACTCTGAGAAGAATGTCTCTTGTAGTCAGGAAGTTCCCGACTTGACGAGGGTTGTGCCGAAGGAAGACAGAAATGGAACAGAGTCTGTGCATGTGATCGTAGAAAAGTTTTACGGAGTTTATATTTTCTTTAAATGGAGGTTTTTTTTTTTTAGGTAAGGGGTTAAGGGGTTTTACGGAGACAGACCTAAATGGACCAATTTGGAACCCTTACAGTAACCATGGAAGTAAGAGGGTTTTGGTGACTCTTGCGTCCGGGACTTCTGATGTACACAGGAAGTAGGAGTCTCTCCAGTGTTCTCGTACACCGTGTTTCATATGGGAACCCAACACCTGATTCCGTGCCTCACGCAGAAGTAGTCTGATCTGAGTTGGACCGGTTGACTATTGTACTTGTCCCCTAGAAGTCTTGTCTTCGTTCCAAGAGATTCTCGAGACACCTCGGTAGTTTTGGGTCCTGAACAGGACACGACGGGTACTCTGTCTAGTCAGGACTCGGACCCGAGCGCCACTCGGAAATGACTCCGTCGCGTCACGTTTACCTTTATGGTGGTCTTACAAGACTAATCGAGTCTTACTGGCGGCAGCAGTAATCAATGAAATGACACCACTCTGTAACTTAATGAGAAGAAGGACCCCCGTCACCATAGAAACGACCAATAATTCTTTTAGTATGATTCTTCGCAGTAAGATAGTTGAAGTTTCTGAATTGTAAGGTGGGAGATAGTGTTTTAATATTTTCACGATTAGGTTTTTCGGTTTCGTCCGTCTTAGTGATTTTTAATTGGTGAATTGAAAAATACTTTGGACAATAGTCTGTATGGTCCACCACGATCACCACTTCTTGGACGGACGGTTGTGTCCTCTGCTTCTCTGTGCCCAAGTTAGGGACCCAGTCTTCTAGGGCACCTCCTCCCGTCCCGTTTGGTGAGGTTAGAAGAACGGACCTCTTAGGGTGCCCGTCTCCTCGGACTACCCGATGTTAGGTATCCCAACGTTTCTCAGTCTGTGTTGACTTCGCTGAATCGTGGGTCCGTGAATAGTCTGACTTCTTGGGACACTGAAAGTTACTGACCCTTCATGTTCCTAGGTAGTGTCCTTTTCACCTTAATCAATCCTGTTACGACTACAGGACACCATAGATGATTGACACGGATTTACACTTCGTGTCCATAATGGTCAAAAATAGATTGGCATACCTAAAGTGACATCTCCTTGTATTTGTATCAAATTGATGCAAAGGAAATTTAGTAGTGAGGCCTCAAAAGTTTTTGTTTAATTTGCGAAGTTTATCGTTGAACACTTCAATAAGATGGTTACTTACCTGACTTCTACACATTGATTATCCCTTCTTAGAAGTGTGGACAATCCAAGTGATCCAGGTGAGTTGGATTCGGTGGGACCTATCCTTACATGGAACGATTCATAAGTCGCCACTAATCGGTCCCACAGGAAAAACGGAAAAATATGACAGGTACCCTAAGAGGTCCGTTCTTATAACCTCACCCAACGGTAATGGAGGAGGAACAGATACTGTTTGGATTTGTCGTATAATTTTCCGTCTTTATAGTGAAACGACTGTTTCCAGGCAGATCAGTTTCGATAGTAAAAAAGGTCATTAGTATATGTCTACACTGTCAACCTGGTATTTCTTCCGACTCGTGACTTCTCAACTACGAAAGCTTGACACCACGACCTCTTCTGAGCTCAGGGAACCTGAAGTTCCTCTCGTTTGGTCAGTTAGGATTTCCTTTAGTTGGGACTTATAAGTGACCGTCCTGACTACGACTTCACGGTTGTGAAACCGGTGGACTACGCGTTTCTTGGGTGAGTGACCTTTTCTGGGACCACGGTCCTTTCTACCTTCTGTTTTCCTCTTCCCCCACTGTCCTACTCTACCAATCTGTCGTAGTGACTGAGTTACCTGTACTTAGACTCGTTTGAGACCCTGTCACCTCCTCGGACCGCACGACGTCAGGCACTCCAGAGTTTTCTCAGCCTGTGTTGAATCGTTGACTTGTTGTTGGCACTGTTCGTCCATAGAATTCCGACTATCGGGTCACGAAAAGACGGGCTGTAGTCACCCGTGAGTCCCTTCTACGATTGTTTTCGATTTGATACGCGAGTAAAGGTTCTCTTTTTGGTTTTGTTTGGTCCTTTGGGTGTTTTTGGTTTTCGTGAGACCTTCTGAATCCATATATTATTTTGTTATACATGGTACACTTATGTTAAAATTCATATTACATATGTCTTTTTCTTATATTAAAAAATTCATAGTATACATTACATGAAGAGACCTTTCTATCTCCACTAAAAAAAACAACAAAAAACGAATTGATATAAGGTTTAAAGACATTATGTATAAAACACGATTTTTTATTTGTTCGTAAAATTTACTTTTATTATCAATAGAATTGATACAAATAGGAGGATTAGACAATGTTCAAAATTCTCCATAAACATGGAAGTTAAGTGATGGATCCTCCTGTCTTACGAAGACCGTTTAGACATTTACTTAAAAATTATATTTGAATTCATGTCTTCCACACTTACACTTTACCATGTCGGTTGCACTCAAACTCATCCGAGGTCCTCAACCACCATCCGTCCCTCCGGACCGCACGACGTCAGGTACCCCAGCGTCTCAGTCTGTGTTTACTCGCTGACTTGACTTGTCGGTTGTGCCTTTTGTAATACCTTCAAGGAGTTTTTTTTAGTTGGTGTCTTGATGGTACACTAAATCGTCGTTGGGGTGACAATCACGTATGGGGCTTCTAAACTGTCGTCCCAGCGTCCGTCGACATGTGATTACAAGTTTCGTTGTAATAAGTGTTGTTGGTTTCCTTTTAAGTTTACAGATAGTTGTCTACTTACCTATCTGTTTTATACATGGGTGACCTTACTTATTTGTACCTACTCTACCTTATAATACGTCGGAACTTTACTTTATGATTGTGTGCTACTCCTACTTGGGAATTCTGTAATACGATTCATTTTGTCCGATCTGTGTTTTCTCATTTGTGCCACACACAGGTGCATGTACTCTATGGATCTCATGAGTTTAAGTGTCTCTGTCTCTCATCTGTCTCCAACGGTCCCGGGACCCCCTCCACCCTTATCCCACAATCATTTATCCCACGTCTTAAAGTCATCTCTGCTGCTCTTGTAAGACCTGTAACTCTCACCCCTGTGACCGTACTGGTACACTTGCTGAATTACAGTAATTTGACATATGAGTCTTTACCAAAATTTTACCATTTAAATTGCAATGCGTACAAAATTGATGTTAAGAATTTTTAGTTTCTTTCCAGGGTGCCCGAAGATAGTTCGGACATAATTATTGGAGTTCGTACATAAAAATTTTCAATTTACATCTTCTCAAAGTCTTGACTTTTTATCAAATCCTTTTCCTATCAGTATTAAGACAGAGTCTTTTCGTTTGAGTCTAATCCCTTTAAGACTTACCTTGTAAAGATGAGTATTTTCTTTATGTTGGAAGAATCTTGAAAGGTCATGTATGTCGTAAAGTTTGATCTGGTTTGATTAACGATACTACTTGTCCAGGAAGGTCTTGAATTAACTATTAGTATTTCTTACTCGACATTAATCGTACGGGCAATACGATTTGTCAATGAGTACTTCAAGTTGTTCTGTCACTAAAAAAACGGTTGCAATAAAAATCGGTAATAAAATAAATCCTTTATGCAAGAGTATTTATCGTGACTATACACGTCTTACTTAATAGTAAGTGACATGTAATTATCCACTAAGTTACAAAACAAAACAAAAGAACCGATATACCTATATTTTATTTGTACTTTTTTGTTTTTTCTGTTTACCTTCGTCTCTAATCTTTTCTCAAATTGGGAGAGTTCCCGAAGGAGATACCAAGTCGACTATTTCTTAGGCGGAAGTTACGCCTTCTGGACCCACACTAGGTCCAGAACCTAACCCTTCTAGGGGACCTCTTCCTTTCCGACGGGTGAGGTCATAAGACCGGACCTCTTAAAGTTCCTGAAATGTCAGGGACCCCAGTGTTTCTTAGCTTGTGCTGGTTCGCTGAAAGTGAAAGTGTGAGAGTTTCCTATTATACGGTTGGGTGAGTCTGGAGACATAAGAGAGACGGTGATCTTTTATTATGTAGGAATTTTTTTATATATATATATATGTAGGGCACAACGGTCCCTGACTGAGACATACGTGATCATGGTGTCTAGACATAGTGTAAGGGACCCGACCGAAAAGGACCGTTGACCGTGACGGGGAGTCTCAACCACCGTACCCCTTCTTTTCCAACAAAGTAACATGAGAGACTTTCGTTTAAGTTAGTTCTCCTGTCTGTGTCTGGAAGGTTAATGTCTTTGGACGTAATCTGGACCTCTGACTCCCCACGCGTCGTCGGGTAGAAGACTAAGGGGATTCTCGTGCAGACAAAAGGAAAGGGGATTCTTGGCTCACAATTCCCTCCCACGTCCCTTCCGTAACAAAATGACTAGATCGTTTTTATATAAACTTTTACAAATCATAAAAATTTTTTGTCCTTTACCTCCTTTTATTATGTCCTTTTGAAAGTAGACTAGTTTATTACCAGAGTTATGATTTGCTATGGTCTTTAAACCCCAACGGAACATTCGGTCGGGAACCGCAGGTGTCTCTGGAGTTGGGGGCTTGAGATGAGTCTACATAAACCGTGTTTTCTCTGACTACAGTGGCTACCCTGAAGTGGGGGTGTTGGGCAGAAGACGAGTGGGCTTTCGAACGATTCCTTTGCTCTCAGATTCTCACTCTGTGGTCGTCTTGACCCGTCGAGGGTCTGAGACTGAGGGGACCGACCACAGTAGGAGGCCCGTACTTCACTCTAACGTAGTGAGAAATAGTGCCTTCGACTGTAGGAGTGTCCTTTGTCCTTCCTGAGACTCGTAACCTTGTTAGGCAGATTTTACCGGATACACAAGGCGTGGTATGGTCGGTATCGGTCCAAATCTGCTGTAGGTCTTTGTCAGTACCGTTTATACTTTGTACTAAAAAAACTTTTTAGAAATCTCGTGAATATATATTTGACTTCTAGGGATCATTTCCAAAGAGAGAAAAGTATTTGACCTACCCACTACTAAAATTAATAGTCAAATCAACGATCCGGTAGAATTTTTTCCCTAAATAAATATCAATTACTCGATAACTATTTCAGATGCTACAGAATGTTCTTTCGTGATGGTTTTTTTCTTTTTTTTCTTTCGTGATGGTAAACTATTACAGTTGTTTTACTATTATATATAAGTAAGAAGACTGGGGTGTATGGTTATTACGACCCCTTTTCGTATTTCGCTATGTTAATACTGGGGACAGAGACTCTTTGAAATCCTGATTGTCTTTCAGTTGGGATCATTCATCTTTCGATTTTACGTTTATGTTCACCTTATTGATTCATTCGTTACTCTGTTTGTGCCGTTGTGTCCGGTCCACTATGGACATTTACCTTTTTTTAAATACACGTGTCGTCAATGTTGATATATTTTTAATGTAGAGGGTCTTTGGCCAATATACTTCAAGGTCTTCAGTTTAAGAGAGGTCGCATACTGTTATACTTTCGTAAAGGAGTCACCTCGAGTAGGTCCAAAGGACGTCCTTGTTCGTAAAGAAATATCGGAGGAAAACAGGGGGCACATTCAAGGGTAAACTTGTGTTTTCTAAATCTCGCACCGGTAGAAAGGGATAAAACCTCATGTAATATAAAGTTAAGATCTTCTGAAAGTTTGTCCTTAAGATCCCGAGCCGCATTTGAAAAGACTTCGTGTTAAAATATTGAACAACACAGAACATAGATACGATGTTGTGTTCGTTAAGTTTTTTGGAGACTTCAATGTCTTCTCGGCGTACAATGAGAATGATAAAAGAAGGTGTGAATAGGACTACTCGAAAAACTCTGGGTCGTCTACGATGTTGTGACTAGAGCTGTGGTTTACATAAAGGGTCCAGGTCTGTTCGGAGGTCTCTTACTCGAGTTTTTAGAAAATTTATGTTTTTGTGAAAACAATATATTAATAAAATATGACAATCCAATTAGTACAAAGGTAGTACCGAACGTTAACATTAATAGAAAATAAAAAAACAGACCGATAATTAACTATTTTTGACTATTTATAGAAAAGACACTTTTTTTTTCAATGAATTTTAGTAAATTATGTGTATTCTTTGTAATTATTAATGGAAAGGGTCCACGGAACTAGGACCCTTTTTTTCCCGTGACCGATTTTTTAAGTTCAGTTTAATTATTCTTTAATTTTTGTTAATATTTTATTATTTAACCATAAGAAAAAATGATGAAGTGGGAAATTTTTTTATGTGAAATTTTGACAGAGTAGATAAGACTATATTTAGAACGTTTCATCGTTTCAAAGTCTCTGACCGACTCTGTGTCTACGACTTTGTCGACCTCGTTGACGGCAAGTGAAGAGAAAAGACGTCATAATGACATACCGTTCTTACTTTTAACCTCTCTCTTTACCGTTGGATGAGGTCATAGGAACCGACCCTTTTGGGTACCTGTCTCCTCGGACCATCGAATGTCAGGTACCCCAGAGGTTCTCAGCCTGTGTTGATTCGCTGAGAGTGAGTGAGTTCTTACTTTCTCATTCTTTCTTACGGGGTTTATGAACTATTTAAGGTGTTTCTGATACCCTGGGATTCTTACTTCACAAGAGGTTTCCTCAAAGACGGTAGGGAGTAGTTCTGAGGAGACACGTTCCCTGTTCCATTGGGAGGATGGAAGTAACTTCCCGGTGTACTGACGAGAGAACGTTAAAGGATTGTGTATGACGCTAAGGGAAACCGGAGTAGTCGAAGTAAGTTCAGGTAATGAGTAACTTCTTCTGTTGACAATGAAGAGTGGGTTGTCCAATGGACTAAACTTCAAGTTACACGTTATTACCGGAGTCTTTCGCTAAGAATTCGAAGTAGGAGGTTCTCCGACGTAAGTACAGTAACGTGTCTTCGAACTCCGTTAGTTAAGATCCTGTAGACCCTTAGACTGTCGGGTAAGTAACATTCACTTCTTTAGTAAAATGTCTTCGGTGTACGAGTCCAATCGTTTCGTTTGGTGGGTTCACATGTGTCGTGATCGTTGTTTTCTCCTTTTGAAGTCCCAAAACTTCAATACGACGAAAATGCTGTATGAAAATAAAAGTTTTCCTTTGTCTTTTCTTTAGAGGTACTGATGTTTATTAAAAAAAGATGCGAAGATAAGAAACAACGTAGTTCGTACGTCTAAATCGTTTTATCCGGTGCATTTTTATCTGTTCACTTATCACTTTCTTTACCTACCCAGGTTCAAGTTTAGATAGAGACCACAGTACTTGGAGAGGAGGACCCTGTAGAGATTTTACTAAAGTGGATGATGAGAGGTGACGTACTTCTCATAGGGACACGGGACACTACCGGATTTCGGTTTGATGTTAAGGTCGTTACCTACCCGTCTTTGTGTGAGATAAGTGAGACAATTCACAAATGACCTACAGGAGATCCATTTGTTCTGTGTCTCGGTTAGAGCGGGGGTCGTCTTGAAGTACCTTAGCCCCACCGTCCCCCCCCGCCAAAGCTCCGTGTCTTTATCTACGATTGGTGTCGCACCGGTGTGAACGACGTTTTTCGAACAACGATAAGTCAGTTGGGGTACCTGACGTCGTACGGTCCGAAGGGACAGGAAGTGGTAGAGGGTCTCGAGCGAACTTGATTATAGGTAGCTCAACCACTACGGTAGGTTGGTAGAGTAGGAGACAGTAGGGGAAGAGGAGGACTGGAGTTAGAAAGGTCCGTAGTCACAGAAAAGGTTACTCAGCCGAGAAGCGTATCCCACCGGCTTTTCGAATCAAATAGGTTTTCCGTTGTTCATTGATGGTTTCCTTGAATTCGTGTCTTCACCGTACTAGTCTACACACAGACACTTCCGTTGAAGCTGTCTTACGTCTCTGATCTACCCCTACTGCTTCCTCTGTGTGGGTCCCGGATTCCACCGACGCCATTGGTCCCTTCTTTCTTACCTGCAGATACGGTCCATTTGTCTTCACCTCTTTTGTTGGGTCTCTGTTTAAATTTTCGTAAGACATTGACTGACTTGCCCTCCTCCTCCGCTGTGTTCCCTTTCCCTCTCGGTTCCGAGTGTGAGTCTGCGAGCCGAGTCCGTCACTCCCTAGGAATTGTTGGTGAGTACCACCCTCTCTTGTGTCGTTCAAAGTCCCCCTCTACTCCTTAAGATGAGACCCGTAAAATCGATGGACACCCTATAGTTTCACCCATACATCTTATCTGTCTAAATATTTAGACTTCTAGTTCTCTCTCTCGACATGTCTATACATGGGTTTACATACTGGTTTAGTGACACGGCATGTGGACTTCGATTGTGACGTTTAGTTGAGATCAAGTTTTTTATTGTTATTATTAAAATTTTTCGTTCTCTAGACATAACCTCTGAACCTTTAGACCGTACTCTAGTGAGTCCTTTTTCGCACACCTCATTCTTCTCTTCTCCCAGAACCTTTTTTGAGTTTCCTTGAGGTTGTCCTTTCCCTGTTCGTCCCGAAGTACTGTCTCCGCCCTCCTTCTCCGTCGTGTCCTTCTTTTGGTTCTCCTCTCACAGTGTCCTCGGATCCCTGCGTTCTCCGTCACAGACCCAGTTTACGACGACTCTCTGGTCTGTTTCACTCCTGACTCTTTCCAGACAACCGAAATGGTTTTTAATGACCGTTGACATTCTTCGGAGTCCCTCCGTACCCACTTATGCCGGTCCAACGTTACCAAACTCTCGCACATTTTCCATTTCCTGTCTGGACTACTTTTCCTTAAATGTTCCGACCTCCATTAAAGGAAGAAATAACAGGAGAGAACCGATGACTCTCAGACGTAAAAAGTCAAGGTGGTCGTTGTATCCCCCAAGGTCAAAGAGGTAGAATAACAGACAGAAACAGTAATATTAGTGGGATCACCCACACTCCATCATAGAGTAACACCCAAACTGAACGTAGACTCTCGTAAGAGAAAGTATTTAAGAGGGACACTTGCTTCTCCCTTCCGAAAGCCGACTCTCATTCTCCCCTCCATCGTTGTTTTCTACCTCGCTTGGTTATTTTTTATTCCCATCCTGGAGGGACCTCCAGGTCACGAATTCTGGAGTGGAAGGTTACGTCCCCCACGTCCAGACTAGGGACCGGTGCCTGGATTCTAGGGTGTACGGAGTACCGGTTTTTTGGTTTTGTATTTTGTCTTAGTTATGACATTGTTTAAGTTATTTCTGAAATTTTTTTTTTTTTTTCCAGATGTAGTTTTTTTATTTTTTATTTTTTTTCTCCACCCCCCTCTGACTTCATCGGTGGTCCTTCCTACCCTTTCTGGTGACTGGTCCCTTTGGATTTTTCTACAATATGCCTCAGGTGGTCTCCGCCTCTGATAGTCAGATATTTTCGTGAGTGGACTAGAGGTTACTCTAAAAGAAGAGGTCTTTTCTCCCAAAAAACCTAAAAAAAAAAATTGACTTGGTCTTAATCTTACTTTTCGACGAGTCTACTAAAAAAAGAGTAAATTTCTGTTGTTCCCCTGAAGGGACCACCAGGTCACCGATTCTGAAGGGTTAGGGTCCCGTCTCCCGACCCCAAGGTAGGGACCAGTCCCCTGATAATTGTCTAAGGTACACGGTGTGTTGATTCTAGGACATACGGTTCTGATTCTTGAACGTACCGGTTTATTTATTTATTAATCAAATTTTCCGTCATTCTTGACGGGGACTTTTTAGGTAGTCACCTAAAAACTTCAGGATATAGTATAAGTAATCTTTACTGTCGAACGTATGTTAAGTGAGAGGAACTGGGAACTTTCGTTTCGTGAAGGGTCTGAACACAAGGGACGTCGTCTAGAATGTAGACGTGAATCCTGATGTTAGTACTCCTACGATGCAAGTAGTTCACCGTTTGAAGTTCCTTGTGGTGTGTAGGTTGTGGAGTTGTTACCCGTTAAGGAGATTTTGTACACTCTGTGACGATAGTGGTTCACAATTGAATTCTGACTAGTATATATGTTTATTATTGGTTAATGTGTTTTCTTTGACAGAAAACTGAATTGGTAGTAGATCCTCTCATGTTCTATATCGGTCGGTCCACGATACGACACGGATCACCGAGTCAACACGGGCTGAGAAAAACTGGGGTACCTGATATCGGGTGACCCGAGGAGACAGGTACCCTTAAGAGGTCCGTTCTTATGACCTCACCCATCGGATAGGGAAGAGGTCCCCTAGAAAGGTTGGGTCTTTAAGTTGGTCCAGAGGACGTGACGTCCCCCTAAGAAATGGTCGACTCGTTGGTCCCTTCGGGTCTGTATCGGTATCGGAAGTAATTTGACATGAATTAAGTTGATCACGTAGGGATACATTATACTTTATTTCTACATTAATTAACTCTCGGAATAGAAATTTCGTACGGGGACCCATACAACTGGTGTCAGAACACGAGTACCTAGGGTAGAACCCTGTCGAAATATGCGTTTGGCCTAAGTATGGGTCTCAAAGTGACGTGTTCCACGATGCGACATAGTCAATAGACAACGACTCATTGCACGGTGGGGTTTTGAGCCACCGAATTTTGTTGTCGTTAAACAATAAAGTGAGTTACGACACAAAATTCACCCGAGTCGACCCTAGTGTCCGTGACCCGCGAATTCGTCCCAACTTTGCCCGGTCCGGAACAAGTGTATTTGGAGTCCACCAGAAAGAGGTGGATCAGATCGAGTTCGGAGATATGGTCGACAACCGGGGGTTCTCTCCTTTACGAGTTCGACGGTCCGAGAATTCCTGATACAGGTCTTGACTGAGTGTCGTGAAGGTGGTGTAAATGACCAGTTTCACTCACTACACCTTTCGGATCCAAGTCTCCCTCGTCTTTGTCTGAGGTAGAGAACTCCCCTCCTCCCCGCTATTACCTCCCTACCCTATTTAACGACCGTCAGTGGAGACCTTGTGAGAAGGTGTCGACATCTGTCATAATGACTTGTAAAAGTTCTATGGTGAACTTAAGTCCTAACTTCGTAATCTCTCCCATGTCTGAAATAGATAAAGGTTTTGAGTTTGAAAAAGAATTCGTAGTTTTTCTTATAACCCCGTTTTTATAAGAAAAAAGGGGGAACCCTACGATTCGAGTGTTTTCGATACCTTAGAAGAGAAGACCCTGACACCCTACCTCTGTCTGGTAGTCTGAAGTCCTTACCAGGTTCATATTAGAAGGGATCTACGCTAAGTAGTAAAAGACTTCAGTAAAGTGTTGAATGTTATATAATGCATACGTCCCCATGTTAGAGTAAAAATTTTTTGTATAGATATGATTTATATATATATTTCTCTCCAGAGGGGTCGATAAAATTGAGAAAGATAGGTTTGAGTTCTTAGTTTATCTAAACCGATTCATGAAGTTATGAGTTTGAACGATGACCGAGAAGATCCGAGTCCTTACCTGATTTAAACTCATAGTGTCATGGAAAATGTTATACTTTAGAGTGATAGACTTGTCTCGTTAGGTCATATGGACAAAAATTTTTCTTGAATATTCCCCTAGATACATATGTATCTCGACTAAGTGAAACGACATACCATCTTTGACTGTGGTGTAACATTTCGTTGATCTGCAGTTTTTTTCAAACAAAAAAAAAAATTTCCTGAATGTGGGTTTTATAACAGGAGAAATCTACTATATTTAATGTCCACTACATGTAAGAAGGAATTACAGACGGACGTGAGCTGTAAGGAACTCCCAGGTTTGGAACAAAAGGTGCGGACAGAATGACAAGTTACGTCCTGTGTGTCTTCCTTGTCGCAGTATTACTATTATTTCCAGAAAGTGTAGGGAAGACAAAGTAAAAGGGGTGAGACTGAAAGTCTATTTCCTTCTGTGTCAGAACCTGAAGGGTCGAACTCGACGACTCATAATTCTACTTCGGTTCGAAGACAACCTGTCTCTTGTGTCTCGCTTGAGAAATTTGTTAAAATTTCTTAAAAAAAAAATTCGGCGTTTGAACTATCGTGACTAGAAATATCGATGGACGAAAGACTTCAAGAGTCTTGAACTAGCAAACCTAGTGTATTTTTAGTGACGTCTTCTTTAGAGAAATTTCTACTTATGGGAAGGAGAAGTTGTCTTTACGGCCCCTCCCATCCTTTTTTCCTGATCAGATCTTCATAATTATTTACCTGACCATAAACGTGTTACCTAATTTTCTATAGGTATGGTGTCTAATTGACGGTATAATTGTCTGAGATTTATATGGATAAGTTGGGACTTCCGTCAGGTTTCTCCACTTTAAGTGGTCACGAGTGATGTTTATCTATGAACTTTTTTAAATTTCGTGTAGTGTGTGACAACAGTCCAAGTTTAGTAGAAGGGGTAAGGAAAGTCGTAATATATGGAGCTATGAGAGTACACGATCGGGTGTTGTGTGTGGTCGAAGTCTTTGAGTCAAAAACGGAGGTTCTCGATATTAGGAGGGAGGTTTTTCTGATTCGGTTTTGGTTTATTCTGATACTTAGACCCAAAAGAATTTACAATACTTTGACGAAATATTTTGACATTAGGAGTCTACGTCTCAAGACGTCGTCTACTAAAGCCTCACAGAGTGCACGTTTATTTGTATTTTTCAGTGAATGTTCTCGTCTTATCTCGCACGGATCTGCCAGTAGAATTTATTTCGTCCGTCGAATTGGCTGCGTCCTGATCTCTTTACAGAAAAGTGAGCCAAGTAGCGTGAGGACCTGGTTTCAGGGATAATTTATTTTGGGGAAACCACCTGAGGCACAACGCCTCCTTTCCCTCTGCCACGTCGCATACCGCTGGATGACTCCGAATCCTTGTCTGCGCTTCTAGAACCGTTCCCGGCCCCCTCCTGCCGCTCTCAGCCGCCTCTCCAGAGGAGAGCGCGTCTGGTCGCGGGTCTCGGCACGGTCTGAAGTCGAGGCTCGTTTTGCAGCAGAGGCGTCGAGGGCTTTCTCTCCCTCGGCCCTTTTGAAAGGTCTCGAAGAGGGGGCGGGGCAGGGAGGAGGAGGAGCCTACTTTGCGATCGTCTCCGCGATTGCCGCGCTGCGGCCGGCGGGGTAGTGGGCGGACCGGCGTCGCGGTCTACCTGGCCCCCGGACCCCTGGGTCCGGCCCCCCTCGCGCGTCCTCCTTGCGCCGCGCGGCCGGCCCGGGCGACCCTTCCGCCTCGCTCCCCTTCCCCGGAGGCGCGCGAGCCCGGGCGCGGGTCGGAGGGGCGGGGCGGCCCCATGGACCCTCCGGTCGGCGCCGGCGCGCGGCAGGGCGGTCCGG
This sequence comes from Capra ibex, assembly GCA_006410555.1. Taxonomy (NCBI): domain Eukaryota; kingdom Metazoa; phylum Chordata; class Mammalia; order Artiodactyla; family Bovidae; genus Capra; species Capra ibex. The sequence continues at coordinate 56,062,647 of SJYO01048061.1, read as the reverse complement.
GTCGGCGGCCCTGGAGACTCCGCAGCCCCGGGCTCTTGGAGGCCGCTCACCGCCCGCTTCCCCGCCTCGACCTCCCCCGCGGCCCCCGGCCCGGCGGCCCAGTGCGCCGGGCCCGGCGGAGTGCACTGCGGCGGCGGGCGGCCGGACCCTCGGGGCTCCGAAAGCCGGCCCCGGTCGCCCGCGCCCCGAAGGGCTCTTCGGCGCACCTCGGGGGTCCGAGACGCCTCTCAGGGCCAACGAGCCACTGACGGCCGAGAGCGTCGCCGAAACAGGACGGAAAGACGAGGGCGGCGGGGGCGAGACCTACTAACGGGCATCCCTCCCCCGGTAGGTCGGTAGGCTTTCCCTGGATCCTACCTGTATAAGCCGACCTTTGGGAAGAGGGCCGGGGTTTCGCGCGGACGGGTGCCCCCGTAATGAATCCCCCACGACGGTCCCCGTTTTCCGGTCTCTACAGATAGGGGGCGTGGGGGGTTCGAGGTCCGTAGGCAGAGAGTAAATTAGATGGCCACCTGTTCGCGGATTCCGGGTCCTTATCTCTTTCACTGGGGACGTGGTTCTAGTCTTCCTTCGTCCCTCCCTCCATGTCCCGGGACCATTACCTTCCTTCCGTCTCCATGGAGCCTACGTCCGACAGTCCTACCCTTCCCTGGATTCTGCCGTTTACTGGGAAATAAACAAATAAAAACAATATTTACTTTTGTTGTTGTTGTTGTGACTCCGGCTCTCACCCATACGCTGGACGACGAGGTAGGTCGGACAGTAGGCAACACTGGTGCAGACACCAAACACACGCGCGGACGTACGAGTCATCAAGTCTGACAGGCTTAGAAACACTGGGGTACCTGACATCGGGGGTGGGGTGGGGGCGGTTCAGATACCTTAAAAGGTCCGTTCTTATGACCTCACCCAACGGTAAAGGAAGAGGTCCCTGAGAAGGGGTGGGTCCATAGGCTTTGAACATAGAGGATGTAACCGGCCGCCTAAGAAATGGTGACTCGGTGGACCCTTTCGTACCTCTGACGTCAGTGGAAATATTTCATGACGCGTCGAGACCCCTTCGAGAGACCGAGGTGTTATATTTCAGGGTTGACGAACCGTGTTGTATTGAAAGGTTTGTTAAAACAAGTTTGAATGAAAAGGGCAAATTTATCCTTTTGTATAGTAAAAAATTCGTAGTGGTTTGTCGAGTCGATTAGATGATTTTCTACGGATGAAAAGGAGTAGAAGGTCCCGATTGACTTGTGTTGAGGTACGAGACCGACGTCTCTTAAGGACGAAGGGAACTGACGAGTCAAAAGAAACCTAATGAATGAAAAGGGGGGTTCAACGAAATGAGGAGAAACAAGTAAGAAACCGGAGTCAGACTCTACGGGACTTACGGGAGAGGAGGGTATTTCTTTTGGTCTCGGGTTGTCATCAATTTCTTCATTTTTGTCTAAGACTAGTGTTCGATAACGGTGTTCCCTTAACTCAGGTCAAAATATCACTCCAAACAAAAGGGGAAACGTCATCAACGACTTATTTCAGAACAAGAATGACGAAATTGGTGACAGCTCAAGAACAATAGAAATTGTTGGGTATAGTCATGTATAGTCAGAGGATGAGTAGAAAGTTTTAGGTCCAGTTTTGGGTGAGAACAGAAGGATGGGACGTAGGAGGTGGACTACTTTGTCGTTGACTTCAAGTACGTCTCCACAGTCGACGTCAAAGGTCCTGTCACAGGGATAAGAGTATGCATTTGGAGTGTCATGAGTCTTTCCAAGGTAAGTTAAGACCATTCTTCATTTAAGAGATAGGGATAGAAGAAAGGATTTAATATTTGAGAAAATTTTGTTCTGAAGACCCGAATAAAACTACGGGAGTCATAGGGGACTCACTACTAGTCACACCATCTAGGAGTTATGGACTCACTTCCAAATATGTTTCTGGGAGTTAGACGTGACTTACTTCACCGAACTGGGGTTCCATCGTCTGTGAGTCACTCACAAGATTTTCTCCAGATGAAAAGAGTTTCTGTGGCTTCAGTCAAAGAGGACATTTTGCACAAACTCCTTTTTTACCCTCAAACCCCAGACTCAGTAGTTATGAAGGACTCGTGAGTGACGAATAGTACCCGGTCTACGACACGAAGGTCTTAGAACCTCTTACTTTTCAAATCATTCTGTACGAACACCTAAAGTTCCTTCCACATCAAACCAATAAGGTCAGGTTCTACTTTCACACTATGTCTTACGATTTACTTGTGTTTACTCCGTGGTTCTTAATCTGTACCCCAATTCTTTTTTCAAACTGGTTTAAGTCCACCTGTTCTTCATCAATCTACTTCTTCCCTTCCTTTCGGGAAGGTCTTCTCTCTCGTTACACAAGTTTCTATCCCTGCGGAGACTTTGTCACAATAAATGAATCCTTTTCACTCAGTGGGACGTATCGACCTGAGCTACTGGAACAAATGTGGACCTTGTTTCCTATGGATTAATCCAATTGTAATTCCATGAACTTTCTTAGTCTATAAATAATCCTGATAAATAACCTAACTCATTCAAAGGTAGTCTGTTTGATGTCAGAAAAGTGGATTTTAGCCGGACGCGAGACACGACCCACTAAAGAAAAAAAGGTCGAGGTTTTCGAGAGACATTGACAAAGATTTTTGTCGTTTTAATGAACAAGGTTTCCTCTAATAGAATCCCGGGAGATTTAAACGGACGTCCCGTTTTCTTGAGGTAAGTGATCATCAACAAATTCCTTCTTTGACCCGCGAATAGAGGTCTCCACCCCCGTCCCCCCTATGGGGTAGGCCCACAAGCACGATCATGTCGTGATACGACTATTCTTCACAGACAGTCATTTGATTACTTTATATCCATTACATTCCAAATTCCACCATACCCTGTATCCTCTCGGTAAGATTCGTGAGAGCCTCCAACATCTTAAAGCAAAGTTTTCAGTTAGAGAGACATTTACCCTCGAGGCTTGTAGTAGAAAACAAATGCGGGAAGGGACGGGACATGAGGAGATGAGGCTCAGAGTAAACCCAGTCCGCACCCAGTCGGTTTGGTCGGGGTGAAGGAAGTCGACCCGATAGATTACGAACTGACTTACGTGGAGAATGTGTTAAAAGAACCGGTTCCTTCAGAAGATTTCCAAGGGATCCGTCTGTGCTCAGAAAGTGTCCAGTGACCCTTCAAGAGCTATAAGTCGTTCGTTTTCATTTTCCCTAAAGTGAATGAAGGAATTTGTGAACTTATAATAAAGAGGACTCTCTTCCTTTTGTCGACCCTCGTGAGTCTAATAGAGACGGAAAAGAAGAGACCGGGAGAGAGAAGAGCACCAATCAGTTCTAAGTCTCTTTATTTGGTCCCTTGGTGGTTGAGAATATTACCAATTGATCCCTTGTAAATCCAGTGATATATTCTAACGAATGGACAAATACATTATGTGTCAGTCCTTTAGACAGACCGTAAGAGTTTTTGTTGTAGTAACAAATACTCTGAACTCTACTGTATTAAAGATCCTAACACGTTTACATTATTTTGCATCGTAAATAGATCTCCCTCTAAGAAGTTACTCGAATTGGTTCGTCCACTTACACTAGTCACTGTTGTTCGAGATGTTGGAGTCAGGAATCACTAGTTTGACGGAACCCCTATTAAAGACGAGAATGTCAACCCTACTTTTTTGTACCGCATTTTACCCCTCTTTTCGAACTCTCCTCACCATTACCTCTGCACCTTTTCTTAAAATTAAGGGAAAGTGGGAGTGGGGTCCTTGATCTGCTAAAGGGACACTAGGAGTGCGTTTGTGTAATTTATTTGTTTATTCGTGGAATCGGGACCGGCTTCCTCTACCGAGGGGACTAAGTATAGAAGGGGACACGACTTCGTCTACGAAACGACTTGTCCACCGTATTTTTCTATTTTGGACGAAGCGAGGGACCTGGTCGGTACTCTGGTCCACACTCTGACGACGAGAGGACCACAGTTGTGGTGAGGGTGTGTTCTAGTGGAAACGTATATGTTCACTAGGTTGTGAGAGACAAATCTTAACGAAGGTACAGGGACCAGTCTACTTCACTTCACTTCACTTCAGCGAGTCAGTACAGACTGAGAAACGATGGGGTACCTGACATTGGGTGGTCCGAGGAGGTAGGTACCTTAAAAGATCCGTTCTCATGACCTCACCCAACGGTAACGGAAGAGGTCCCCTAGAAGGGTTGGGTCCCTAACTTGGACCCAGAGGACGTAACGTCCATCTGGGAAATGACAGACTCGGTGGTCCCTTAGGGAACCAGTCTACTTTCTCGAAGAATTTATACTTTAGGTTACGTCCTTGGTGAAATATCGGTTCCTCCACCTGGTCACCCGTGTACCCGTACCTTAGGTCACCTGGATAGGGTACCATACCGTGGGTCTTCTCTGACCGGACCATTTGTTATCTTGTCGGCCAACTTTCGAACCGACTTAACGGTAGAACCTCTACTGTGGGACACTCCTGTTCAACGATGGGGGAGGTCCTACGTTTTACGAGATTTAGTTAGTGGTAATATACCACGACAATAGGAGTTATCCTTTGGACCTTTACTCTCGGTCACACACCTTCGTCCTCACAGGGATAAATGGTAGTTAAGACCACTGGGTGCACCCTTAAAGACGAAAGAGTAGGAGTGTTGATATTGGTATCCAAACTTCCAGAACCAAGGGTCTCCCCCTTGTAAAGATGGTCCCTTGTGTCGTTCTCAGAAGTAACTAGAAATTCGATGTGGCGAGTCCGCGAACCCCGGGGACACAGTCCCTGGTCGTCCGTTGTCATTCCAGGACCACTCCCATTGACTGAATAGTGGTTCTCCGTTACCTCGATCACGAGTCGACAATGTCACACGACACGACACGAATCAACGAGTCAGGACAGGCTGAGACGTTGGGTACCTGACGTAGGACGGTCCGAAGAGACAGGTACCCCTAAGAGGTCCGGTCTTATGACCTCGCCCATCGGAAAGGGAAGAGGTCCCCTAGAAAGGTTGGGTCCCTAGCTTGGGTCCACAGGATGCAACGTCCGTCTAACAATTGACAAACTCGGTGGTCCCTTCGGGTACCTCAGTTCTTTTGGGCATAACCCCGTGGTCTCTTAGTTGAACTTGAAGAGAATCATGACAGGACCCGTTAACACTATTGTTTACCTGTTCTCGTCACCCATGTCGGACTCTTCCCACACTATTTGTCATTGACCTTGAGTACTCAAAACTCTTAGACTCAGGGAGGTAACCCATTCAGTGGATTTGGAAGTCTCCACTATTAACTGTCACTCCTCCCTCTATTATTTCTATTTTTTGATGTCTGGAAAAGTTTAATTCTGATTCGCTTAAAAGGTGACTGTCTGGGAACGTTTTTCTTCTTTTTATTTGGCTCCTCCTTCCTAAACTTATGTCCTTAGTTATTACTCATTTCTTTAATCATCTAATGTAACCATTTAGATTCATTTGTTACGAACATCTTGTAATAATTAAAGATCTCCTATTTTGTGTGATCCTATAATGTATCGTTAGTTTAACTTCTACTTTCCGTTTAAGTCTTAATTTATAAGATTCAAGGAATACTACGTATATGTTACAATTTATGTGGATATTGAAAATTTTAAAAATTCCTTTTGTAGAATTCGTTTATACTTCTTTTCTTTTTTACTGGTTGGGGGCGAGGGTGTTTTTTTGTTTTATTCAAATTGACTAAGTCAAGTCAAGTCAAGTCAAGTCAACAGTCAGCACAGGCTGAGAAACGCTGGGGTACTTAGTGTCGTGCGGTCCGGAGGGACAGGTAGTGGTTGAGGGCCTCAAGTGAGTCTAAGTGCAGGTAGCTCAGTCACTACGGTAGGTCGGTAGAGTAGGAGACAGCAGGGGAAGAAGAGGACGGGGGTTAGGGAGGGTCGTAGTCTCAGAAAAGATTACTCAGTTGAGAAACGTACTCCACCGGTTTCATGACCTCAAAGTCGAAACCGTAGTAAGGAAGGTTTCTTTAGGGTCCCGACTAGAGGAAGTCTTACCTGACCAACCTAGAGGAACGTCAGGTTCCCCGAGAGTTCTCAGAAGAGGTTGTGGTGTCAAGTTTTCGTAGTTAAGAAGTCGCGAGTCGGAAGAAGTGTCAGGTTGAGAGTGTAGGTGTGTACTGGTGACCTTTTTAGTATCGGAACTGATTTGCCTGGAACCAACCGTTTCATTACAGAGACGAAAAGTTATACGACAGATCTAACCAGTATTGAAAAGAAGGTTCCTCATTCACAGAAAATTAAAGTACCGACGTCAGTGATAGACGTCACTAAAACCTCGGGGGGTTTTATTTCAGACTGTGACAAAGGTGACAAAGGGGTAGATAAACGGTACTTGACTACCCTGGTCTACGGTACTCGAAGTAAAAAATTACAACTCGAAATTCGGTTGAAAAAGTGAGAGGTGAAAGTGAAAGTAGTTCTCCGAAAAATCAAGGAGAAGTCAAAGACGGTATTCCCACTACAGTAGACGTATAGACTCCAATAACTATAAAGAGGGCCGTTAGAACTAAGGTCGCAGGCGAAGTAGATCGGGTCGTAAAGAGTACTAATTTCTCTAGTTACGTTTCTTTATCTCCTTTTGTTGTCTTACCCTTTCTGATCTCTAGAGAAGTTCTTTTAATCTCTGTGGTTCCCTTGTAAAGTACGTTTCTACCCGAGTTATTTCCTGTCTTTACCATACCTGGATTGTCTTCGTCTTCTATAATTCTTCTCCACCGTTCTCATGTGTCTTCTTGACATGTTTTTTCTAGAAGTACTGGTTCTATTAGTGCTACCACACTAGTGAGTGGATCTCGGTCTGTAGGACCTTACACTTCAGTTCACCCGGAATCTTTCGTAATGATGTTTGTTTCGATCACCTCCACTACCTTAAGGTCACCTCGATAAAGTTTAGGACTTTCTACTACGACACTTTCACGACGTGAGTTATACGGTCGTTTAAACCTTTTGAGTCGTCACCGGTGTCCTGACCTTTTCCAGTCAAAAGTAAGGTTAGGGTTTCTTTCCGTTACGGTTTCTTGCGAGTTTGATGGCGTGTTAACGTGAGTAGAGTGTGCGATCATTTCATTACGAGTTTTAAGAGGTTCGGTCCGAAGTCGTTATACACTTGGTACTTGAAGGACTACAAGTTCGACCAAAATCTTTTCCGTTTCCTTGGTCTCTAGTTTAAGGGTTGTAGGCGACCTAGTAGCTTTTTCGTTTCTCAAGATCTTTTGGTAGATAAAGACGTAATAACTGATACGGTTTCGGAAACTGACACACCTAGTGTTATTTGACACCTTTTAAGACTTTCTCTACCCTTGTGTCCTGGTGGACTGGACGGAGAACTCTTTGGAGATACGTCCAGTCCTTCGTTGTCAATCTTGACCTGTACCTTGTTGTCTGACCAAGGTTTATTTTTTTCCTCATGTAGTTCCGACGTATAACAGTGGGACGAATAAATTGGATATACGTCTCAAATTGACCATCATATATATTTTAGTAGGAACAAAGTTTCACCTTTTAGTCCGTAGTAACATAAGAAATATTTAAAGGAGATCGGTTTTGGTGACTGGTATTTTATGGGTGTAGATGGTGATAACAGGGGGTTGCTACTCAATCACGAGTCAACAACAAGAAGTAAGAATATTTTGAGGTACTTTCTATATATGTTTTTACAACCCCTCGTCATGAAGGGATCACCAGGCCACCAATTCTGAGACACGAGGGTTACGTCCCCCGTGTCCAAGGCAGGGACCAGGTCCTTGATTCTAGGGTGTGTGACGTGTCACCGGTTTTCTTTTTGTTTTACGATCTTCCTTAGAGTATATGATGAACCCCGAAAAAAAAAAAAAAATATGGTCACTCAGTTCATACTTATTGATAAACGTGTTGTGAGAAAAGACCAACGTTATGTTTTATTATTTTTTTCTTTTTGTGTCAGAGAGAATGGTCCATCAAATACCAGATTAATCCCTCTTCGTTCGATATATTTGGGTGGTCTTTTTTTTGAGGTGATACCACCACCTCCAAGTCAGTCATTTAGCACAGACTGAAGCACACTGGGGTACCTAACATCGGACGCCCGAGGTTTAAGTGACGTCTACCACTGACGTCGGTACTTTAATTTTCTGTGAATGAGGAACCTTCTTTTCAATACTGGTTGGATCTATCGTATAACTTTTCGTCTCTGTAATGAAACGGCTGATTCCAGGCAGATCAGTTCCGATACCAAAAAGGACACCAGCACATACCTACACTCGCAACCTGACACTTCTTTCGACTCGCGGCTTCTTAACTACGAAAACTTGACACCACAACCTCTTCTGAGAACTCTCAGGGAACCTGACGTTCCTCTAGGTTGGTCAGGTAAGACTTCCTCTAGTTGGGACCCTAAAGAAACCTNCGATTTCGACTTTGAGGTCATGAAACCGGTGGAGTACGTTTCTCAACTGAGTAATCTTTTCTGAGACTACGACCCTCCCTAACCCCCGTCCTCCTCTTCCCCTGTTGTCTCCTACTCTACCGAGCTACCTGTGCTCAGACTCACTTGAGGTCCTCAACCACTACCTGTCCCTCCGGACCGTACGACGGTAAGTACCCCAGTGTTTCTCACCCTGTGTTGACTCGCTGACTTGACTTGACTCCGAAGAGACAGGTATCCTAAAGGGTCCGTTCTCATGACCTCACCCAACGGTAAAGAAGGGGTCCCCTAGAGGACTGGGTCCCTACTTTGGGTACAAAGGTCGTAACCGTCCACCTAAGAAATGGCTGACCCGGTGGTCTCTACGGGTTGGGATGACAAGTCAAGTCAGCGAGTCAGCACAGGCTGAGAAACGTTGGGGTACCTGACGTCATGCGGTCCGGAGGGACAGGTAGTGGTTGAGGACCTCAAGTCAGTTTGAGTACAGGTAACTCAGCCACTACGGTAGGATGACATCTTCTGTCGTTTCCACTTCTCCGAACCTGACATACTGACAATGTCAAGTCACATTGATCCTAGTAAAGGTTGGTCCTACAGAACCTTTAGAAACTGACTTATACACTGTAAACTAGACCTATCTATCGTAAAGTAATCTCTTTTGACCCTTATCCGTACTAGTTTTCGTAATTTTATAGTGTTTCACAACCTCGGTTCTTTTCTATAAAAAAAAGAGTGACTACTTGACAAATAACTTAAAACTTACCCCATACATACCCCACAGAGTAATATAGAATCCTAGAGTCCTAAGTCTCTCCACCATTTCACCGTTACCACTTAAACCCTTAGACCAGAGGGTCTTCATGGACGGTGAGATGGGGACCAAGACGTTACCGACGGTCCGCCTAGTGGGGAGGTGATCTCGGTAGGGCGAGGTAACGGTTTCGCTCTCGTAACCGTCACTTGACGTCCCTAAGAAGGAACCAGTACGGAAGGGCCGTCCATCGTAGGTGTATCGGTATCTATATCCTCGAGGGTCTCGGGGCCTACCGTTTCCCGACAGCATGGTAGTATGGGGGGTACCCGTGGCTCATGTGGACAGGGGGAAGAACCCCCAGGGTCGGCCGTTACTACTAAGGACGGTAGTCCAGAAGAGCCATAGCCGTTGTGTAGAGGAATTTCTCTGACCGGCGACACACGTGGTCGCCTCCGAGTAAGTCGAGTTACGACACCTTTGGTTCGACTATTCACTGGTGTAGTCGATGACGAACCCATAGTCGACGACTCGGACTCGTCGTCGTCTTTTATGCCAGCACTTATCCCCAGTCGAACAGTCAGTGAGCTAACCGTTACATGCTGGGTCACCAACAAGACCTCAGCCGAGGATCTTGGTGCGGGGGTAGTTTAACATGCCGGTACTATCACCAGGGACACCTTTGAAGGGCCAAGAGGGTCAGCCCCCGTTATCGGAGTCCGGGGGTTCGACCACGGCCGGACCAAGGGGTTCGACAATGATCCCACCGGCGGTAGAAGGAGCTCGTTCTTTTCTATAAAAGGTCTTCTTAGAAGGGGAAGGAGGGAGGAGACTTAGGTGAACCAGATATACTAATTCTCAGTACTATAATTATTATAGATTATAATTAATTAAATAATTAATTATTTTGTTTATTTATTTTAATTAATTGTTTTCATCCTTCAGTTCTTTGTAGACCTCATTGTCCGTTGAAACCGGAACCTCATGACTTCCTTCGTCCCCTTTCCGATTATTGTAGGACGGTTCTCTTGGGTGATCAGTATCGTTTATGGGAGAAGGTTGTTGTGTTCTCTTCTGAGGTATGTACCTGTAGTGGTCTACCAGCTGTGACTTTAGTCTAACTAATATAAGAAACGTCGGTTGCTACCTCTTCTAAATATGTCAGTCGTTTTTGTTCTGACCCTCGACTGACACCGAGTCTAGTACTTGAGGAATAACGGTTTAAGTCTGACTTTAACTTCACCTCTTTTGGTGATCTAGTAAGTCCATACTGGATTTAGTTTAGGGAATACTGATATGTCACCTTCACTCTTTATCTAAATTCCCTGATCTAGACTATCTGTCTCACGGACTATTTGATACCTACCTCCATGTACTGTAACATATCCTCTGTCCTTAGTTCTGGTAGGGGTTCTTTTTCTTTACGTCTTTTGGGTTTACCGACAGATTCCTCCCGGAAGTTTATCAACACTTTTCGATGGGTAAACTTACGTCTCAAGGTTTCTTATCGTTCCTCTCTATTCTTTCGGAAGGAGTCGTTAGTTATGTCTCTGTATTTCCTTTAGTATCTCCTTTAGTGACGTTTCTGTATCTCCTTTTGTTGTCTTACCCTTTCTGATCTGATTCTTTTAATCTCTGTGGTTCCCTTGTAAAGTACGTTTCTACCCGAGCTATTTCCTGTCTTTACCATACCTGGATTGTCTTTGTCTTCTATAATTCTTCTCCACCGTTCTTATGTGTCTTCTTGACATGTTTTTTCTAGAAGTACTGGTTCTATTAGTGCTACCACACTAGTGAGTGGATCTCGGTCTGTAGAATCTTACACTTCTGTTCACCGGAATCCTTCGTAGTGATACTTGTTTCGATCACCTCCACTACCTTAAGGTCACCTCGATAAAGTTTAGGACTTTCTACTACGACAGTTTCACGACGTGAGTTATACGGTCGTTTAAACCTTTTGAGTCGTCACCGGTGTTCTGACCTTTTCCAGTCAAAAGTAAGGTTAGGGTTTCTTTCCGTTACGGTTTCTTACGAGTTTGATGGCGTGTTAACGTGAGCAGAGTGTGCGATCATTTCATTACGAGTTTTAAGAGGTTCGTTCGGAAGTCGTTATCCACTTGGCACTTGAGGGACTACAAGTTCGACCAAAATCTTTTCCGTCTCCTTGGTCTCTAGTTTAACGGTTGTAGACGACCTAGTAACTTTTTCATTCTCTCAAGGTCTTTTTGTAGATAAAGACGAAATAACTGATACGGTTTCGGAAACTGACACACCTAGTGTTATTTGACACCTTTTAAGACTTTCTCTACCCTTATGTCCTGGTGGACTGGACGGAGAACTCTTTGGACATACGTCCAATCCTTCGTTGTCAATCTTGACCTGTACCTTGTTGTCTGACCAAGGTTTATCCTTTTCCTCATACAGTTCCGACATATAACAGTGGGACGAATAAATTGAATATACGTCTCATGTAGTCCTCTTTGCGACCCGACCTCCTTCGTATTCGACCTTACTTCTAATGACCCTCTTTATAGTTATTAGAGTCTATCCGTCTACTGTGGTGGGAATACCGTCTTTCTCTTCTTCTTGATTTCTCGGAGAACTACTTTCACTTTCTCCTCTCACTTTTTCAACCGAATTTCGAGTTGTAAGTCTTTTGTTTCTAGTACCGTAGACCAGGGTAGTGAAGTACCGTTTATCTACCCCTTTGTCACCTTTGTTATCGACTGAAATAAAAACCCCCGAGGTTTTAGTGACGTCTACCACTAACGTCGGTACTTTAATTTTCTGCGAATGAGGAACCTTATTTTCGATACTGGTTGAATCTGTCGTATAATTTTTCGTCTCCGTTATGAAACGGTTGTTTCCAGACAGATCAATTCCGATACCAAAAAGATCATCAGTACACACCTACACTCTCAAACTGATATTTCTTTCGACTCGCGGCTTCTTAACTACGAAAACTTGACACCACAACCTCTTCTGAGAACTCTCAAGGAACCTGACGCTCCTCTAGGTTGATCAGATAGGATTACCTCTAGTCAGGACCCACAAGTAACCTTCCTGACTATAACTTCGAATTTGAGGTCATGAAACCGGTGGACTACGCTTCTCCACTGAGTAAACTTTTCTGGGACTACGACCCTTTCTAACTCCCGTCCTCCTCTTTCCCTGTTGTCTCCTACTCTACCAACCTACCGTAGTGGCTGAGTTACCTGTACCCAAACCCACTGAGGCCCTCAACCACTACCTGTCCCTCCGGACTGTACGACGACAAGTACGCCAGAGTTTCTCAGCCTGTACTGACTCGCTGACTTAACTTGACTTATAATTAATTCGTCCATAACACTATTCACGAAATTCACGATAAAATCAATTACTGTCGACGGTCTAATATATTTATAGTCACCTAATTGTTTTAGCTCCAAATAAAGAGTGAGTGCATTTCAGGTATTACTCACAACCATTATCCGTGCTTCGCGAGGAGATACGGTAAATTCGTGGTTTGAGGGAAGGCAAAGGATTTCCACTACCGAGACGGTAGAAATTCTTCATCGAAGGTCCCTTTAACGTCTTTAACTTTCTTGTCACTCCTAGTGTTACCCTCCAAAAACACTCGACTCGGATCTTCATCGTCCTTGGAGAAGGAGAATGTAAGGTAATCGGTCTTACACCAGTCTCCTGGTGTTAATTGACGTCCACTACTACACTTTACACCAAATCGACCGACGGGTCCTTCTTTTTCTTACTAAATTATTTGTCAAACGGGTCAGAGACGGTATGTATATAAAAGGGCGTATATTAGGATTGTTTAGGTGGACTATCCTCGTATTAAATATCAGGAAATTTCTACTCCTTAAAACTATCCGGTCCAGGGAATAGAGTGTCAATTGTTTACTGTATCAAGTCAGTCAAGTCAGTGAGTCAGTACAGGCTGAGAAACGTTGGGGTACCTGACGTCGTGCGGTCCGGAAGGACAGGTTGTGATTGAGACCTCGTACAAGTTTGAGTACAGGTAGTTCAACCACTACGGTAGGTTGGTAGACAGTAGGGGAAGAGGAGGGTGGAAGTTAGAAAGGGTCGTAGTCCCAGAAAAGTTTACTCAGTCGAGAAGCGTAGTCCACCGGTTTCCGAACCTCGAAGTCGAAGTCGTAGTCAGGAAGGTTACTTATCAGTCCTGACTAAAGGAAATCCTACCTGACCAACCTAGAGGAACGTCAGGTTCCCTGAGAGTTCTCAGAAGAGGTTGTGGTGTCAAGTTTTCGTAGTTAAGAAGTCGCAAGTTGAAAGAAGTATCTGGTTGAGAGTGTAGGTACGTACTGGTGACCTTTTTGGTATCGAAACTGATCTGTCTGGAAACAACCGTTTCATTAAGGAGACGAAAAATTATACGACAGTTCCTACCAGTGTCGAAAAGAAGGTTCCTCGTTCGTAGAAAATTAAAGTACCGATGTCAGTGGTAGACGTCACTAAAACCTCGGGTTCTTTTCAGACAGTGACAAAGGTCTTACCGTCTGATGAAGTCATAAGAACGGAACTCTTGGGGTACTTGTCATATTTACTGTTTAAGTTTAAGTTTAGATCCGTTAGATTGACTTTTCAATATAAGGAATAGTTCAGTTGACGTTATACCTACTTTAATTCTTACAAATCCGAAAGAAAATCTAAATTCTCTCCAATATTTTCCCGTCTGTAAAGGGACGGGAGAGGGACGTAAATAGTTTTATTTTTTCCATAGATTTAAACAAATTTTCCGTTAACTAATCTTAAAGGGATCACCAGGACATCAATTCTGAAACGGAAGGTTCGCCCACGTCAAACCTAGGGACCAGTCCCTCGATTCTAAGATGTACGGATCTCCTGTTTTTTAGGGGGTTTTGTAATTTGTCTTCGGTATAACATTATTTAGGTTACTTCTGAATTTTTTTTCTTTTCCTACTAAAATCTTGACATTCATTAGGTTTGGGTATGAAAATCACTACTTCTTTGACTCTAGATCTCCGTCTTACAGGACACCTTCCAACATTTCTTGTAAAATATTCTTTTGTATCAGAACTGTTTGGTTGTTGAATACGATAAGAAAGATTTTCAATTGAAGGATCTTCTACACCAAAGGACCTGAATTTAGGTTTGTAACTCTAAACGAAGTACTTGTCCTTCGCATTGTGTCTCATTCGGACGGTGGCACACCATACCCGGTTTTGAGTTGTAAACAATTTACGAAAGTGACACAACAATTACGTAAATAACACAAACGAAGATCAAATAAATTGGTTGGATCTAAACTACTACGGAAACTATTCTTTAAGTGTGAGTCGAGAGAGTTACGATATCCAAATTCATGAAAAATTAAAGTCCTATGTAAAGAAGTAGGTAAAGATTTTTGGTGACGTTAGAAAGATTAGGATGATGTCCCCACTGGTTGAAAATTTTGTACCGGATCCGTAAGAGTGTTCTCCCAATGAATGAAACCACAAGTGTTTGTTTCGTTGTTTAAATTGTTGATCCTTCTAAATAGAGTCAAATGAGGTAGACTCCGTTTCTCGGCCGAGTTGTCTTTTCTGGGACTACGACCCTTTCTCACTGCCGTCCTCCTCTTCCCCTACCTACTGTCTCCTACTCTACCAACCTACCGTAGTGACTGAGCTACCTGAACCCAAAGTCGTTTGAGACCCTCTACTACTTCCTGTCCCTTCGGTCCACACGATGTCAGGTACCCCAGCGTCTCAGTCTGTGCTAAATCGTTCCCTTGTTGTTGCTGAGTCTTCACTTAACTACTCGGTCTAATCTTCTGTCTTAAGGACTAGTACGTTACCCCTAAAGATTTCTGAGAAACTTATACCTATTGTGTAGGGACCCTTCTTCCTCACAGTCTTAAATCTGTCTCAAGTGGTAAAGGATTTCAAAGTCGTTATATGTTCGAAATATACAACATTGAGCGGTCCGTCTGTAAAGGGAGGGGACAAGGACGTAAATAGTTTTATTTTCACTATATATTTTTCTACTATAAATTTCAACAAATCCTGAAAGAACCGCCATCTCACCCATTCTTAACCCGACGGTCACGTCCCAGACTAGGGACCAGAGCCTTCTAGGACCACCGAGTCTGCCATTTCGCAGACAGATGTTACACCCTCTGGACCCAAGTCAGGGACCCAACCCTTCTAAGGGACCTCTTCCTCTACCGTTGGGTGAGGTCACGAGAACGGATCTTTTAGGGTACCTGAAGATCCGTTCCCTTCACAGGTACCCCAGTGTTTCTCAACCCGTGCTGACTCGTTGAAGTGAGTGAGACCCTTCTAGGTGTACGGAGCCTCGTTGATTCGGGCATGTAGTGTTTGTGACTTCGGACGTGCGGGACCTCGGTCCCTCGTGGTTGGCGACTCGAGTGCTCGAGTCACCTGGATCTTCGGACACATGGATCTTGTACACGAGGTGCTGTTTTCTTCGGTGGCTCTGCTCTTCGGACTCGTGGTCCCAACCGTTCATCGGGGGTGCACGGGGTTGATCTCCTTCTGGGTCGTGTCGGTTTTTACTTATTTATTTATTCTACCAATTTTTTTGGATAGGAGACACTTAATACGATTGAAGAGATACTCTTTTTGTTTACTATTGGCAAAAATACATATGGAAACTGGTATTAGATTAGACTCTCCAGGAGGTAAAAAATGATTCTCCTATAAACACGTTTTGACTGTCTTTTATAATATGACTTACTTTTGTAATCTACATAACGGAGATTTCTATCGTACCTAATTTTTTTTTATCGGTGTGTAAAAAAACATGGAGAGGATACCTGTCTACCTCAAACACATAGGAGAGAACCTTTGACCCCCCCCCGAATACTAAACGAACATTGGTTATTTTTCGTCTTCACTGGATCACACTGAAGAGTCCGACCCAATCTTTCCCACTATGTCGACGGATGAACAAGGGACCTTGAGACCGAGAGCCTTCTTTAGTTTACTACCTTACCTTATGTCTTCCGTCTTTGTAAGTTTGGGTGCGAAGGTACAGTTATATACTTAATCTTATGCTGTCTCCACTATGAAGTCAATCGGTCCTTTTTTTCTCTCGAATAAGTAATTTATCATAAATAAGTCGAGTAGATTCAACAACTAAAATAACCGTATTCCCACAGGTATTATAAGAGTAGTCTCGTAAACTCAGTCAAGATTACTCCACCCACGTGGTTCTCGGATAATATGTCCCACTTCATTCAGTCTTCTCTTTCTGTTTATAGCATATAATTGTGTATAGATACCTTAGATCTTTCTGCCATGATTACTTGGGTAAACGTCCCGTCGTTACCTCTACGTCTGTGTCTTTTGTCTGAACACCTGTGCCTCCCCTCTCTCACTCTGCTCGCCTCTTTCTTCGTACCTTTGTATGTCATAGTGCACATTTGTCTGTCGGTCACCCTTAAACGAGATACTGAGTCCCTTGAGTTTGGTCCCGAGACATTGTTGGATCTCCCCACCCTACCCCACCCTCCCTCGAAGTTCTCCCTTCCCTGTACATATGGTTACCGGCTAAGTACAACTACATACCGTCTTTGGTTGTGTTGTAACATTTCGTTAATAGGAAGTTAATTTTTATTTAAAATTTTTTAAGAGTAGTCAGGAGAATTACAGATTTTAGTTGTTACTACAGAGAAAAAAGTAAGGAGTATTAAAACAAAAAAGTAGTCAGAATAGTCGTTAAATAACTGAAATATTTAGAAAAGTTGAAAGAGTTAAAAGACAAAAAAGGTAAATTAACTAAAGGTAAGAATAAAATAATAAGGAGGATGAATAAAACAGAAATCGAACGAATGTTTATCGACACTTTTCTTCTCTTCGCTTTTCATTTGCTCTTTTCCTTTCTATATTCGTAGACTTACGTCTCAAGGTTTCTTATCGTTCTTCTCTATTCTTTCGGAAGGAGTCGTTAGTTACGCTTCTTTATCTCCTTTTGTTGTCTTACCCTTTCTGATCTCTGGANCTTTCTATATTCGTAGACTTACGTCTCAAGGTTTCTTATCGTTCTTCTCTATTCTTTCGGAAGGAGTCGTTAGTTACGCTTCTTTATCTCCTTTTGTTGTCTTACCCTTTCTGATCTCTGGAGAAGTTCTTTTAATCTATGGTTCTCTTGTAAAGTACGTTTCTACCCGAGCTATTTCCTGTCTTAACCATACGTGGATTGTCTTCGTCTTCTATAATTCTTCTCCACCGTTCTTATGTGTCTTCTTGACATGTTTTTTCTAGAAGTACTGGTTCTATTAGTGCTACCACACTAGTGAGTAGATCTCGGTCTGTAGGACCTTACACTTCAGTTCACCGGAATCTTTCGTAGTGATGTTTGTTTCGATCACCTCCACTACCTTAAGGTCAACTCGATAAAGTTTAGGACTTTCTACTACGACAGTTTCACGACGTGAGGTATACGGTCGTTTAAACCTTTTGATCCGTCACCGGTGTTCTGACCTTTTCCAGTCAAAAGTAAGACTAGGGTTTCTTTCCGGTACGGTTTCTTACGAGTTTGATGGTGTGTTAATGTGAGTAGAGTGTGCGATCATTTCATTACGAGTTTTAAGAGGTTCGTTCGGAAGTCGTTATGCACTCGGCACTTGAAGGTCTACAGGTTCAACCAAAATCTTTTCCGTCTCCTTGGTCTCTAGTTTAACGGTTGTAGACGACGTAGTAGCTTTTTCGTTCTCTCAAGGTCTTTTGGTAGATAAAGACGAAATAACTGATACGGTTTCGGAAACTGACACACCTAGTGTTATTTGATACCTTTTAAGACTTTCTCTACCCTTATGGTCTGGTGGACTGGACGGAGAACTCTTTGGAGATACGTCCAGTCCTTCGTTGTCAATCTTGACCTGTACCTTGTTGTCTGACTAAGGTTTATCCTTTTCCTCATGTAGTTCTGACATATAACAGTGGGACGAATAAATTGAAGATACGTCTCATGTAGTACTCTTTGTGACCTGACCTTCTTTGTGTTCGACCTTAGTTCTAACGGCCCTCTTTATAGTTATTGGAGTCTATACGTCTACTGTGGTGGGATACCGTCTTTCACTTCTCCTTGATTTTTTGGAGAACTACTTTCACTTTCACCTCTCACTTTTTAAACCGAATTTCGAGTTGTAAGTCTTTTGTTTCTAGCACCGTAGACCAGGGTAGCGAAGTACCCTTTATCTACCCCTTTGTCACCTTTGTCACAGTCTGAAATAAAAAACTCCGAGGTTTTAGTGACGTCTACCACTTACGTCGGTACTTTAATTTTCTGTGAATGAGGAACCTTCTTTTCAATACTGGTTGGATCTATCATATAACTTTTCGTCTCTGTAATGAAATGGTTGGTTCCAGGCAAATCAGTTCCGATACCAAAAAGGTCATCAGTACACACCTACACTCTCAACCTGACACTTCTTCCGACTCACGGCTTCTTAACTACGAAAACTTGACACCACAACCTCTTCTAAGAACTCTCAGGGAACCTGACGTTCCTCTAGGTTGGTCAGGTAAGACTTCCTCTAGTCGGGACCCTAAAGAAACCTTCCTTACTACGGTTTCGACTTTGAGGTCATGAAACCGGTGGAGTACCCTTCACAACTGAGTAATCTTTTCTGAGACTACGACCCTCCCTAACCCCCGTCCTCCTCTTCGCCTGCTGTGTCCTACTCTACCGACCTACCGTAGTGGCTGAGCTACCTGTACTCAGACCCACTTGAGGCCTTCTACCACTACATGTCCCTCCGGACCGCACGACGTTAAGTACCCCAGCGTTCCTCAGCCTGTGACTCGTTGACTTGACTTGACTTGACTTGACGAAAATAAAAAAAGAGAGTTCTGACCGCGAGTCTAGTGACTAAACATGTAGAAAGAAAAGATTATATTCGTAAAAAGGTTCCGAAAACGACATTGGGTGTTTAGGACTATATAACATAAAGTAAGCCGAGTTTTATAAAAGATTAAAGGAAACGTTAAAGAATCCACGAGGTACGCAAAAAATCTTCATACAATAAATAAATAAAAAGTAATTTTATAAGTAAATAAATAAAAACCGAAGGAACGACGCACCCGAAAAGAGCTCAACGTCGTTCTTCCCCGAGGAGAAACAACAGCATGTACCCGAAGAGTGAAGCCACCGAAGGGAACAACGACTCGTGTCCGAGACCCCGAGCACCGGAAGACATCGACGTCGAACGTCCGAGTGTTCGTGTCCGGGTCTTCACCGCCGCGACCCCGAAGCAATGAGGAGCCGCACACCCTTGAAGGACGAAGACCCTAGTCTGAGCGCAGAGGACGTGACCGTCCGACTAACGATAGGTGACGTGATGGTCCCTTCAGGGTCTTCACACAACAAATTAAAGGTTTTTACATCCCCCCAACCGCGAAAAGATGCATAACCGGGTAATGAAAGAATAACAACAAGTTAGTGATACAACACAGGTTGAGAAGACACTGGGGGACCTGACATCGGGGTTGTCCGAGGAGACAGGTACCCCAAAGGGTCCGTTCTTATGGTCCCACCCAATGGTAAAGGAAGAGGTCCCCTAGAAGGACTGGGTCCCTAACTTGCTACCGACCACCTAAGAAATGGTGATTCGGTGGACCTTACGATGGAATAAACGGGACACCAGTGTGATTCCTCATGTGAGTCACACTAAAGTTAAGAAAGTAGTAGAAAAAGAACCGACGTTCCGTGTTGAACACCCTAGAATCAAGGGTCTCGTCCCTAACTTGGGTCCGGGAACCGTCACTTTCACGTCTCAGGATTGGTGACCTGGTGGTCCCTTTAGGGGTTAAGAAAGTATTAATAACTCTGAAAAGATTATCGGGTGGTATACCCGATGCAACCACTCACAAGACACGAGGAAGTGAACCAGGGGTACATTAATAACACGTGTGACTGTTCTGTCGTAAGACGAGGTTTCACCGTTTATCCTAGGTCCCTCTTCGTCCGAGGGACGATCCTTTGTCTGACGTACGAGGGAATTTCCTTAGTCTGGGGTTGAGTTTTTTATTCTTGTACGGGGGAGACGAACAATGGTGTAAACAGAAGACTAAGTCCCAGAGGACAACAGTAAGACGAACCAAGGTACCTTTGAGTCTCTCTACTACGTTTTATTCGTACGATAAAAGTTTTTAAGTCTCTTGTTTTTACTCGGGAATTTTTATGAAATTTTTTAGTGTCTACTTTGGTCTTTTATATTGTCTTCCCAATTTTCTATTACAACTTCTTTAGAAGGTCCTTCATCTCACCTTTCCATTTCCACATTCCCTGACAGGACCACCAGGTCACCAATTCTGAGGCTCGAAGGGGAAGTCCCTCGTACCCAAGGTAGGGACCAGTCCCTTGATTCTAAGGGTTACGGTGTACCACGCGGGTTTTTTTCTCGTTTTCACATCTTTTCCTTTATAAAAAAAATTAATCTCTTATTCAGTCTCGAGTTGTTGATTTATTATTCTAAAGGTCGTTCTCTGTATTTTTAACCTCTCCTCTTAACTCTACAGGGTCTTGACTCTCATTGAGTGAAGATCCTCACCCATCGCCTCACTTCCTGGACGATTCAAAGGTCACATTACCTACTTTTCTCTGAGTATAGTTCTGTGTACTAATACTTTAGAAACTTAAGGACCTTGTTTCTCTGATACTTGTGTTTCTAAAATACTTAGAGGTCTCTCTTTTTTTCAGTGTGAATTACCTAGTTCCAGTGTGAATTACCTAGTTCCAGTGTGAATTACCTAGTTCTCAGTCAGACCAAAGCCTAAGAGTTGTCACTGTCACCTACGGCCTTGTGTTTCTTCGTTACGGAAGGTTCAAGATTCTCCCCCTGAAGGGACCACCAGGTCACCTATTCTGAGACACGAAAGCTACGTTCCCCGTGTCCAAACTAGGGACCAGTCCCTTGATTCTAAAGTGCACGGTATGTTACACCGGTTTTGTTGTTGTTGTTGGAGGGTTTTTTGTTTCAGGACTCTCCTTTATTAAGGTAGGATCTGAAAGTATAGGTAGCTGTGTGACAGTTTAGTCAACGATCTCATTTTGTTTCTATCAAAGTCTCTAAGTTCCAGAGTATTTTATCATGGAGGGTGCGTAGGTTCTTTTGCACGAGGTAGTTCTGTTGTCTCACTGGGTTCTTTCCCCTTTTGGATCTTAGGTTTCGTCTCCTACTTGTGTCCTCACTCCAGTTCCCCTAGAGGGTCCCCTACACGCCTGGTTCACCTCTCACTGGTCAAAGTTGGCTCCACCGCAATGAATCTCCGAGTCACTCCCGACAAGGGTAGTTCGAGAGACGTCGGTAGTGTGAGAGAAATGGACCTCCTTTTACGAGGGTCCGGTGGGACCGAGTCTGAGTACAGACATGGACGATCCGGAACCTACGCACGACTACTTCAGAGGGGGGAGAAGAGAGATACGGGGTGTTGGTCCTAGTCGACTGTGAGGGACTCCTGTATGGGGTTCTCCATAAGATTAAGCGGTCGAGGACTCTTGATTTTGATGTCTCGGCAGGTAAGGATCACTGGTGTCTATTGGTCTGACCGGGTGTGAATCCCGGACGGTCGATGGGGTTGGTGTCACTCGGCATACGAAGGGTTCTTCCCGACACGGGTGGTCGACGGGGTCTTCCCCGAGAATGTTTTGAGGGTTCCCTCGATTTCAGTCCAAGTCTTTGAGGTATCGAGTAGAAAGGGACCTTCGGGAGTAGATATAAGGAAGAATCACTCTAGACACGAACAAAGTATTTGATTACATCTATAGTACATACTATGTCCGCTCCCCGAATTAGTCACTATTGAGAAAAAATTTTTTGAAGTCAAATCCTTCTACAAAGGAAACTCCACACTCATATACTCACTGATACGAAACACACAAGTCCCAACATGTACGTTTCGTATTACTCCCATTTCGTTCCCGTTAAACGTAGACGGGTCCATTGTCTCCG
Organism: Capra ibex; assembly: GCA_006410555.1. Lineage (NCBI taxonomy): Eukaryota > Metazoa > Chordata > Mammalia > Artiodactyla > Bovidae > Capra > Capra ibex. Next base: position 56,040,519 of record SJYO01048061.1, on the reverse strand, counting down.
AAGGTCTCTCCCGTTGAAAGTTTAAGAACGTCTTTTTTTGACACTCTGCACTGTTCCAGGGTCTTCGAAGACTCGATACCGTCTTAGTCTCCAAAATATAGAGTATATTAAAATATATATTAAATATGGAGAAGATTAAAAAAATTTATAAAATGATACCTTTTCAAGTTTACATACGTTTTACGTTTCTGATTATGGCATATGGGGACTAGATGGAGTGAAGTGTTAAAAGTTAAATACCGGTTAGAACAATATAAATATAAGGTTCGGTGAAGAAGAGGAAACTGTTCGTTTAGAGTCTCAGTGTATTAAAGAGGACGTAAAATCATAATATGAAGAATGTCGGAAGAGTAATAAATTATTTAAGAAGAAATTTTATTATTGTCTTCTATTAATCCATCTGTTGATCCATATACCTGATTGATCATCTATTAATCCACGTACGGGTTGTACCTCTTTAGTGTCTGTGTGACAATCTACTTTATTTGTTCAACGTCTGTAGTGTTAATGAAAATTTTTTTCTGGGTTGGTTTGTTTTTACTTATTATTTTATCTGCACACGAGGTTTTATGTATTCGCATAGTATCTTGCTATTGACATTTTTACATGTAACTTGACACCTAAGATTACTAGAGACTCTTCCGCTCATCACTAATCCCCCAACTTGAACCCTTGATGTGGAACATCCGCAAATATAACAAACTGAGAGTATGTCTTCTTATATAGGTAGTAGTGAATACATTACGAAAAATTATTTTTCTTCTTTTAACTTTTTGTGAAACGACGAGCGACGGGTCTCACTGTCCTTCAGTAGACCCTTTACCTCTTCGGAGTTCACGACTAACCTCAAAGACTCTTCACTGGAAGGTGTGAGGAAGGATTAGTTCACTAAAAAAAGGACGGTTGATTTTTATGTGAGAGGTCAAGTCCTTTACACCGACTAACTTATCGTCGACGACGGTTGCTGGATGAAACGTATAATTTTGTTGGAATCTTCTTTTCATCGTTGGGGGGGTGGGGGTGGGCAGTAGTCAAGGACAAACCTGGTTCCGACTTCGAGTGGTGTACGCAGAGAGAACCGGAGGCATAATCGGAAGGACACATAAAAGTGTTCCGTCGGAGACCGGTGACATAGAAAAGGGGGATTTCACAGTCCTTTGAAGGACGTTTATAACATTTTCGTCTTCGACTTCCTCGAACTCACGCTTCGATTGTAAGAAGCCTAGAAAGAGTGTCAAAGTTTTTCGTCTAGTGGGTGACGACAAAGGAAAAGGACACACAAAAAATTCACTGTTTCTAGGTGACGGTTCTATGATAAAGACAAGTCTCGATCACTCTCTCTCGTTTCTCTCTGTCCGTGTTTTTAAAGGGGGTCGAGGTGGTACCACCTCTCTACCACAAAAGTCATTTTACTTTTGATCTTTGTACCTTTTCCAGACCTTCTACTCGACACGACATTTACATTTTGTGTTCAGTCGGTTTCACTATTGAGTTTCATGATAAACATTACGATTTATGTCTGTAAATTTCTCAGATGTTATAATATGAGATATAGATTAAGATAATGCACTATAGGGTCAGAAGTATTCGTACTCATTACAACTGGAGAGGGTAAGTATTTCGTACGTCCACGCAAAAATTTCTAAATGAAAAAAATTAACCCCTTAAGAAACCGCCAGGTCACCAATCTTACGAAAGTGAGGGTTCCCGGGCCTAAACTAGGGACCAGTCCTTTGGTTCTGAGGTGTACGACTCGTCATTTCGGTTTTTTTCCTTGTTTGTTGTTTCGGACTATCTGATATGTCTCGTGACGAGTATCGACGAGTTATTTCGCAACGTAACTTGGACGATACACCGCTACCCTCTCCTTGCACCCCCCCTTACCTATGTACATATATATGCCGACTCAAGGAAACGACAGGTGGACTTTGGTAGTGTTGTGACACTTGGTGGATGTACGGTTTCGTTTTATATTTCAAATTTTTTAGCGTAGTACAAATATCTTATAATCTCGCCTTACTTTAAATCTCTACTGGATAGGATGGAAAAACGAAATGTCTAATCTTTTGACCCCAAGCCTTTCTAATTTATTGACTGGGTTCCGTTGTGTCTATTCTTCGTCGTCTAGACCCGGGCCTTAAGGCTAGAGATCAAGGAGTTAGACGGAAGAAGGATGAGATACTACAACGGAGTGCTAAGGTCCGAGTGAGAAGACGAGAGAGAGTAAACGATCTGTCGTTCGTTCTTAATGACGTCGTAAAGGAGACTAAAGAATAGAAACCTGAACTGTTGGCTCGATGGATTCGTTGGTTCATACTTGTGAACCCTGTAAGGGGGCGGGGGGGCGGGGGCCGGTGTGTGTGTGTGTGTGTGTGTGTGTGTGTGTGTGTGTGTGACAATTAAGAGTAATTCCTGTTAGAATCTTCTTTCGTACGCGACATTCTTCTGTTGGAAGATGGTACCTTACGACCCCTTTACATATCTGCGACGACCAGTGGCTTGTGATAAGAGTGAAGGAAGAACGAATCTTATCACGTTGAAATAAGTCGATAACTCTTTGTCTCTGTCATACAAGTCTCTACTTGGGACGGACCGGTTTGGTTCAGTAAAGTAAGAGAGCCTGTTACTCTATAATCTTGACTGACCCTCCGAAACCCCCTCATAAAGGAAGGACTATTTTCCTTCCGCACCATGGGGAATGGTGTGTGTGTGTCGGGTACGTTCTGGCGCCCTCGGTGTTGGTCTGAGTGTTTTCTTGTTGTCATTGGAGTTGTTGTGTCACGACGGATCCAAAGACTAAAAAGGGTCAACGAAGGAGGATAATTTATATCGTCGGACTATCATAGTCAGTAGTGTTATTCTACGAACGGTAAATGTTTCGTGAAGGAACCACTCATTGTGCTACACTATTTTCTCTTTCTCTACTTAATATTTGGAGTCGTTCTAGTACTCGCTTAATAAATAGGGCAGACTCGGACAAAGAAGTAACCATTCTACTCTCTTAGTGTTGGGGGTCGAACCAAGGACTGTAAAATTACTTTCTTACACGGCCTTTCGCCTCAACAGTGGGTAATACTGTCGGTTTGGTGACTGCGAGGTCTAGGTTTAGTCCTAGACGACGTCTTCGTTCCCGAAGACTGACCGGTTACAAAACTTTTAAGATAAAAAGCCCCGGTAGTAAAGATGACCCTTTTTATATCACTGTGACAAGTCCTTTTTTTTTAATTCTTTCGACGAATTAGCAGGAATTAAAATTAATGTAATTGTGTCGAAATATTAAAAATTTATTTTTAAATTTGAAGATTAAAATTGTATTATCATCATCAAGTCAGTGACTCAGTACAGACTGAGAAACGCTGGGATACCTGACGTCGTGTGGTCCGAAGGGACAGGCAGTAGTTTGAGTAAATATATATATATACGTATATATATACCACCGGGTCTATCATTTCTTAGACGGGGGTTACGTCCTCTGAACCCAAATTGGGGACCCAATTTGGACCTCTTCCCTTACCGCTGGGTGAGGTCCTAGGAACGGACCTCTTAAGGTACTTGTCTCCTCGGACCACCCGATGTCAGGTACCCCAACGTTTCTCAGTCTGTGTCGATTCACTGATTTGTGAAAATGTGAAAGTGTATATTCCATTTGGTATTTTAATAGATAGATATTATTAATATATATTAATATATGTATTAAAATATAATATATATAATATATATATAACCAAATGAAAGTTGTGAAATCTGGATTAAAAATTCTTCGTGTATACCAAGGTTCGTTTGCTTTCTTAGAGGTCCGTGGTCTTTGTGTCCCTCCGTACTCGACTTTCTTTTCCAGGTCAAGAGTCGAAGGACGAACCTCCCCTAGACTCTAGGACTCTCATCCTCGTCCTCTCTTCGTCGACTTGTGCTGGGCCAAGGCTCGGTCCGCGGGCGGGAGGACGGATGCCTCAGACTCGACGTCTCTGGGTCCTCGACGCGGCTCCGAGGATTCCGTCTCGCCTTCCCGTTTCCCGTAGGACCGCCGCGGGTCCCACAGAAGAGGCCCTCGGGGCCGCCGCGGCCTCCCCCCCGAGTCTCGGCCGGGGTGGGGGCTGGGCGTGCCCTTCCTTCGTCTTTTTCCCCTTGGCCGGGGTAGCAGAGTGTGATATGATCTAAGAGTCCTGACTTTCGGCGACGGGACCCTCCTGGTGTGTCTCCCCGTCGGAGCCGGAGGGGGATCATTGAGACTCCATTAACAGTAAAAATGCGAAGATGGGGACCGGACTCCTAACTTGTCTCCCGCAGAGTAAAAGGAGGTGCCCCGTCGACTTTAGATAAGGACCCGGACTCCACAGGGAAAGGGACAAGGTCGGTTCCAAAGGGTCCTGAATTCCACCCCTGTCCAGAACCAGAATTGTGAACTCTAAGAAGTTTTTGCACACATTACAAGACCTCCACTAAATACAGCCATTCGGTGACCTCCTTTGGTGAAACGAGACTGACCAAGGAAACGGACGTCAGTCGTCCTAAATATTTATCCGTACCAATTTCTCCCCCGTCGGACCAGGACCCACCCCGTCCCCGCCCCACCAAGGTTTCCGACGTCTTCAGTGGTGGTTGGGGGACGGGTGAAGAGAGTCACGTGACTGGGGCTTTATTGAAGGGGAACCCCAAATCCGAAGGTCCACCTGTGGTCTCCGAGCTTCGGTGCCTTGTCGTTCTTAGCTTCTGTAGGAAGTCAGTGAAGACGAGTTGGTCCAAACAGATCGTCTTCACCCAACACGGAGGAACGGAATTGATGGTTCCTTACCCTCGACTGCAAGGTACAGAAGAGCCCCTCTGGGACCAGAGAAGAGACGTCGTCCGTGGGGAGGGGGGGCTGGGGGTCTCTATCCAGTCGACTACGACTGAGTGTGTCGGGAAGAAGGGACGGGAAAGTTTCGGGTCTGGACCCAAACTTTCGACTGTGACACCTGTAATGGAACCCACATCTTCGGGAAGAGGGTACCGGGTGTGCCTAAACAGAAGGAGGGCTGCTCACGTGGACCGGAAAGAAGGGATCCCAGACCGTCACCGAGGGTACCCCAGACACTCAAGAGCTTCAGTGTGCCGCCTTCGGGTCCACCACTACTACCCGGACCTGAGCCGGCCGTTCTGGTGCGAGGACATGTTTGACTTCCCGGTGGTCGACCACCTCTGGGACGGGTGGCACCCAAAGTTGCACCTCGGGGAGCTCCGGGGGCCCGTCCGTACGGAGTGGTAGACCCTGCAGCCCCCGGTCTCGGGTGAGTCCCGGTCGACCTTCCTGATGGACCTCCCGTGCCGGCAGGAGCACAAACACGACCTGTCGTGTCTACTGCGGGCGAACGGGCTCCGTCACCGACTCGAGTGCCTCCAGAACCTCCTGGGGGTGGACCTACCGCAGGGGGAGGACCACGACCGGTTGTTCGTCCTCCGTGGGGTGCGGGACGGTAACGGGCTCTAGGCTCTGTCCGATCCGGACGTCTCCAAGGGCCCCGAGACGACCCTCGACGCCCGGACGTCACGGGAGTGGCCACTCCCCGACGGACTCCGGGACCCCTCGGACTCCGCAGAGGACTCGATGGCGTCGGGGGGCTCAGAGATCCACTCACGTCCCCCGCCGACAGCCCTTTGGACTCTCGGAGTTAGAGCCGTCTCGTCGGACAGAAGAGACGAGAATGTCTGACCTTGTGGTCGATTAGGACCTCCCAAGACAAATACTTTGTTCCTTGGGAGGATCCGAGTCTGTGTTATACATTCAGAACCCTGAATAACGGTGGCCACAAACACAACGTTTAGTCGATGAGAACCTTATTACTTATGAGATTCACAAGGTCCACCAAGTCGTCGTTTCGTAGACGGACGTCACGTCCTCTGCACCCAAACTAGGGACCCAGTACTTCTAGGGGACCTCTTCCCTCACCGTCGGGTGAGGTCATAAGAACGGACCTCTTAGGGCACCTGTCTCCTCGGACCGCCAGATGTTCAGGTACCCGAGCGTTCTCTTAGCCTGTACTGAATGGCTGATTTGTTGTTTCTTTCTTTTTATGGAGTTGTATTAAACAAATCATTGAGTAGTAATGGCGCACACTTGACTCTTTGACATTATTGTCTTGTTCATCGACGGCTTATTAATTCTGGATTTAAGTGTCTCCCTTTCTCCAAAGTTTTAGTCTAGTCTTATAGTCTGAACCTACACAAGTGCTAGAATACTCACTAACAGGAATCATCGGGGGATTTAACGTTCGTCAGTCCCGGTCGTCCCAGTTCAGACGAAGGTTCTCTAGAGCCCAATCTTCAACCGACCCCGTGAGTCGGGACCTGTCTCCGACCCTCAAGGCTGGAAGGTTTTAGTTAATGGAAGAGACTGGGACTGGTCAGTAAGAGACCTCCTCCCGCACTGTTGGGTGAGGTCATAAGAACGGACCTCTTAGGGTGCCTGTCTCCTCGGACTGCCCGACATCAGGTATCCCAGCGTCTCTCAGTCTGTACTGACTTCGCTGACTCACACTTGCGTGCTTACGTGCCGGGAAGTGGAAAAACAATGGGACACGACCAGAAAAAGGTCTTGGGAAGCAACAAAAGAGAGACAAAAGGAAGAGAAAGAAGAGGAACATCACATATCTAAGGGAATTTCTAGTCTAATTAGTCAAAGTAAGTAGGTAAATAAGTAAGTGAATAAGTTTTTATACAGCTCGTACCTTAAACACCGTTTCCCGTTACTCAAAATCTATACTTCGCCCCGGAGGTCTACCCTCCGCACTTAAGACTTCTACACTTCTCGCCGTTACATGGAGAGTGATAAATGTCCCTTTCTCCTTCAACTCGTATCGTAGGATCTTCCCAAGAGTCCACTCCACTAGAAATGGATCCTAGGTTCTTCGAGGACTTTAATAAACGTTTTTCTAGTCTTTGAAAGTAATCTAAAATTTTCCGTGGACACTGAGGGATTCCCATCTTCGTGGTTGGACCAGAATAGGAAGTAGGTTGGGTCCTTATGAAGGATATTAGACTCTAAAAATGATCGTTCGACGAAGGTAAACCATGGACGAGAGCACAATTTGTCGAGATTTACAACCTATAAGAAAGGGAGAACCCAAAGGTAGTCGGAGGATTCTCGAGGACTGCCACCGAGACGGGAGACACCTCACTGTGCACTGTTGACCGGGAGCTGTGGGGAGACTACAGACTCTCCAGGGAGATGGGTTTCAGAGGGGAAGTTTGTAGTCGAATCTACACGGACAAAAAAAGGTGGAGAACGGTCAACTACACAAAGTTCTGAAGGACACAACCTGTGTCCTTTCATGTTGCTACGTCTGTTTCCCTTGTTCCGGAGGTCCGAGTCCCTCGAGACCCACCCCTTCGTCTCTTGTACTAAGGGTACTTTTCCACTCCTACCCTCAAACGACAAATGACGCGTACACGACCCCGGCCGAGACACGAGTCAGGGAATGTTCTCTACTAGAGATTGAGAGGATTAAGACGGTTCACCCATAGGAAGGGTAAAATATCCTAATCTGTGACTCCGAGTCTCTCCAACACTGAACGGACTCCGTGACGAGAATTCACTGTGAAGACCTTAAACTTGGTCTACAAGATCGGGAACTACTACGGACGTATGGAGGTGCTGTAGCACGAAGATCCTCCAAATTAGGTTCCAACTGTAAACTAACCATCTACTCTACCCCCTCGTCAGATTAGTCTCCTTTATCTAACAAACCTCCGTACTCCCTGTCATATCCTCTTGTTTATTCGGTTTTTTTTTTTTTTGTGTTTTTTGACTTTGTCCTCCAACCCCCACTCTCCACCATACATAATATTTTCCTTTGTTTTGGCTTTCCTCCCTGAAGGGATCACCAGACCACCGATTCGGAGGTGCGAGGGTTTCGTCCCCCGGGTCCAAGCTATGGACCAGTCCCTTGATCTAGGGTGTACGACTTTGTTACTGGACCGTGTCGGTTTATTTACTTGTTTACAATGGAAAAAAAAAAAAAAATTACCTCTCTTTAAAATCTAGGTTCAACTCTTCCGAAGGGACCACCAAGTCTTAGATGGACGTTACACCCTCTCGGTCCAAGGTAGGGACCCAGCCCTTTTAGGGGACCTCTTCCTTTACCGTTGGGTGAGGTTATAAGAACGGACCTCTTAGGGTACCTGTTTCCTTGGACTACCCGACATCAGGTCCCTCAGTGGTTGTCCACCTGTGCTGACTCACTGACTGTATGTGTGTGCTCTTCCGAATCTGAAAGTATTAATCCTCAACCAGAGTCTCTTCACTTCGACAGACCGAAGGTAAATTCTCCGATTAAATCACCGTCACATCCCCACTTTATTTCTCTTCGCCCTTGTGACCCTTACCTCTCCGTCCCTTAGGGTCGCCTACGGACAGCGTCAGTGTCTCCTCTCCTCTTCTAGTCTTGTGACTCTCGGTAAAAATTCTTTTTTCCGACTCTCTCCTTCTTGAACTTCTGTAAGTTCCAAAACTTTGATACACCGTCCACCCTAACCTTACTTGAGTCTTCCACCTGGGCCCTCCTCGTCCAACACTTCCCCAGCCTTGGCGACCCGAGACGACCCAGACTTACACAAAGATCGAGACAAGAGTGACCGTAATAGACGTCTGGAACCCCGTGGGTCCTGGGGGACCTCCATAGACGACCAAAGACAAGTACCTTCGAGTAGAGGAGTGCACTAGACAGGACAAAGGTAACACTCGAGTAGAAGTCGTCGCACACGAAAAGGACACACTGACGGAACACTGTCCCAAAGATGTGTCTCCCCAAAGGGTAATCGACAGATGATCTACGACCCCGAAAACTAACAAACTCTGGTCTATAATACAATCAAAGAGACGAACCCTGAGTGTCTGGAGGGTCCGTCATCTTTAGACTTGAGACATGAGTAGGTGTCCGGTCCGGGGTCTCTACGTCAAAGACTGTCTGCTGACAAAAAAAAAAAAAAAAATTAAGTATAGGGTTCTATTCTGGTAAACGAAAGTGTACGAACTGACTCGACCACTCGTCTGAAAAGATTAGGGGAAAATTCTCCTCCCACGGTGAAATTACGAGAACGAAAAAACAACTCGAGTCTCGTTTGAAAAGAGGGAGATTTGTTCTCACTCCGGTATAGAAGGTAGGGGTACGTCCACGATACTGGCGTCGGGCCAGGGATCTTAGAAGCAAACCGAAGAGATTCTACGGGAACTTGAGGTCCGAAGTGAATTGACGAAACCGATACCAAAAAGGGGAAGTAAAGACGGTGAACCTAAGGGACGGGGGGGGGCGAAAAAAATTACAAGTTACTATCGGATGTAATTTTGTAAAAAAGATTGATATCAAATGGGTTGTGAATACTGAGGTATCACCTTTTGTAGACGGTACAACGATCCGTGGACGGTCCCCGGGTCCTTTCCGACTCTTCTCTGGTCCTACCGGATTCCGTGTGTCCACCACCGACCCAAACGGAAGAGGTCCAGAGGGTAGAAAGGGGCACGAAGGTGAGGTCGGTACCGCCCAGACCTCCCTCCCACCTTGGGGTAGAAGGAAATCTTAGAAGGGACTTCTGGTATCCCATCGACCGGAACGGGTCACCTTCGTTCTCACCGTTGTCCAGTTACGACCGGCCATCCGGACCCCTAAGATGAGAGGACCGTCGACTGTTGGCCTTCCACCCCGTCAGACACCGGTCAACCTACCGGAGTCGGAAACCGAGGGGAGGACTCACTCCGGCCTCGGGTAGTCCCTGCACCTCCCCCGTCTGTCTCCCCGAAGGGAGGACGAGAAGACGAGTCTATATGTATACCTATATATATACATGAATGTGGTGTCTCGATGTTGTGTCCCCTGGAATCCTTTTTTGTTTAACACGGAAGATAAAACAACAAATTTTCCATAAGAGGAATACCCTCTCCATAAAACGCACAAAGTTCAGTGGGTGTGGAAAGTCTAGGGAGACGGAAGGTAATTGGGTACTCGTCCTCATTCCTCCACGTCCTCGACTACACCGACTTTTCGTGTACGGATAACGGAAGAATATATATTTACTCAAAAAAGAAAGACGTTTGTGACATATGCCATAAATAAAGTGCAACCTCTCGGCTAGTGGAGAAACTTATGCCCAGCTCAAAGAGGGAGAGACTGAGCGACTGAAAATAAATAAATAGACACCGACACGACCCAGAAGGAACGACGCGTCCGAAGAGAGGTCAACACTACTCGTCCCCAGTGACAGATCAACGCCGCGCGCCCGAAGAGTAACGTCCCGAAGAGAACAACACCTTGTACCCGAGAGGTCGTGTCCGAGTTGTTAACACCGAAGCAACGAGGTTCTGTCCGTCCCAGAAGGGTCCGGTCCCTATCTTGGACACAGAGGACGTGACCGTCCGTCTAAGAAATGGTCACTCAGCAGTCCCCTCGGGGAGACTGAGTCTAAGACTTCTACAAAGAGGGGGGGCCGAGAACCTGTCTTCGCTAGGAAGCTACTTTCAATGTTTGGTACCCTCGACCCAAAACCAAACCAAGACGACTCAAAGTCCAGCCCCGACAGGTAGGAGTACCTAGAGACACAATCGAAGGAGGGCGACCCCGACCCCTGTCGACACAGGAGATTTCACCCGGTCTGGGGGGAGGGCTCGTGTACCCACTAGGCCCTGGAACGGAAGGAAGAGCAGGAGGCAGTGGGGGTCGCAGAGTCGACGTCGGACTCCAGTACGCCACGTCAACGGAGCTATTTCTGAGCAGAAGGAAGTATCGGGTGGACTCCGTTGAGTTCTGGTCACCCCCAGGGTGTGTCTTCGGGGGCGGGGGCGTCTGTCTGTCTACGTTCAGTCAGTCATCCTTACTACTCTGACAAGTCCGGTACGGAGAGTGCCGTCTCCGACTCGGTTCTACCCTCTCAGGACTCACTCGCCCTCCTTCTAGGGGACCTTCTCCCGCACCGTTGGGTGAAGTCACAAGGACGGACCTCTTAGGGTTCCTATCTCCTCGGACCGCCCGATGTCAAGTCTCCCAGCGTTTCTCAACCTGTGCTGACTTCGTTGAATCGTGTAGCATGTGAAAGTCGACCCGAAGACGCACATTTTCCTGTTGCAGTACTGGGTTCGTCTTTTTCTAGTTTTAAGACACCCGGATTAGGAAACCGGTGGACTACTCTTCTCGGTTGAGTAAACTTTTCAAGGACTCCGACCCTTTCTAACTTCCGTCCTCTTCTTCCCCCACTGTCTCCTACTCTACCAAGCTATTGTACTCTACCAATCAGTACAGTGACTGAGTTACCTGTACTCAAACTCGTCTGAGACCCTCTGTCACTTCCTGTCCCTTCGGACCACACGATGTCAGTTGCCCCAGCGTCTCAGGATATGTTGAATCACTGAATTGTTGTTGATAGGACGGACCCCTCTTTAAGATAATTTGGTCGTAAGGTTTGAGAAGTTCCTTCAGTACACGTCTCCACGGGGAAAGATGGTGAAACTTCTGTTCTAGCTCAAGAGACCCAGATAGTCCACTAGGGGTCCTTAGTTCTCGAGACCCACCACCCCGTCTCTTCGACCGACCGACAGTCCAAGACAGTGTCGGTGCCCAGTGCTCCAAAAATGTGTTCGAAGTCCCACCTGGGTAGTGTGTGGGAAGGAAGGGGAGTCAGTCACAACTACTGAGTCCCCTAAAGTCTTTCCTCGAGTACCCTGTACGTTGGTCGTCCAAGTAGGGTTCCGCGAAGAATCGCAAAAGATCCGTCTTGAAATCCTCGACCTAGGTGTGGACTCATTCTTCGGACCGTAAACGAGGGGGTCGAGACGGACGATATCAGAGTCCGGTCTGATACTGCTTACATGATGGACCCCCTCGACGAAGTCCTCTCTGTTTCTTTCGTTCGTTCGACAACTCGGGACACCGAGGTGCAACACTTTTCGTGTATCTGTGTGCTGAGATGGTAGAGGGGTATTGTCTGTCCTCCCTGTTATTTCCCTAAAAAAAAAAATTGTGGTTTCGGGTGTCCCTGTTTCTTTCGTCTTCACTTAGACCCTCCGAACTCTGTCGTGATTCTAATGTCTTCTATCTTTCACTAAGTGTCTGGTTTCTTTCACCCTTATATTCAACGACCCCCAACCCTACATACATACATACACACACATACATACAAGTCAGCTTCCTGAGTGAGACACGGCCCGTGACCAGATTCAAGTTCCACATAATTAGGGGGTTGTTACACTCTCAAAGATTGGACTAGACCCCCTACTCCGTGTCTCTCCAATTTGTTGAACAGGGTCCAGTGTGTCGTCTTGAACTTGGAGACGTCTTCACACCGGGTCTTTGGAACCAGATGTGTCGGAGTGCGTCGTTCAGGAAGACTGTGTTTGGGATCGTGTAGAGTCCTGAACCCAAGAGTACTTCGTTGTTTCCTTTGCATTGAACACCTTTCAGACATACTTCTCTGTATAGGAGTCTGAGGGAACGACAAAATAAGTCAGACCTGGTGACCTACGAAAGTCAAATAAGAGACCTCCACAATGGTCAACTCCTACTCTACTCTGTAGACAATTTTTTTTTTCGGAACTTTCACACACTTACCTGATCACTCCGACGGACCTGGGAGGGCGAAGGTCGAGGGTCCCCGACCGTCCCTCCAAATGTGTCCCTCCACCCTTGACCCCCGGGGGGAGATCCTTGACCGACCGACCTCTCTTCTGTGTTTGTTGTGACTGTAGACTTCCAGGGGCCTACTTGGTCGACCGAGTGGTCGACTGCTCGGGACGGAGGGTACTCGGTCCTGAGTGTGCTCGAAGATCTTCGAAAGACCATAGAAAGAGAAAGGAGGTGGATGTAAAAATAATACCTTTTACATTTATATGTCTTTTCGACTTTTTTTTTTATGATATTACTTGTGGGTATACGGGTGGAGAATTCATGATGTTAACGATTGTGGAACCTTACAAACAAAATAGAAATCTATTTCCATACATGTATATCATATAAAGACTTGGTAAACTTCTACTGACGTCTGCAATATAAAATGGATCTGTATAAGTCATAGAGATCAGTTTCTTATTCCTGGTGTAGTCGAGATTGGGTGTACGTAATAGTGTGGACTCTTTTAAAGTTTATCAAGGGTTCATGTAAGGTTATGAGTTAGGTATAAGTTTAAAGGGTGTGACAGGGATCTTATAGTAACGTAGACCAATAATACAGAGAAATAGGAGGAAGGTAAACAGACGGGGTGTCACAACTATAAAACTTCCCTGGTCCAGTAAGTAATTTCGTCGTAGAGTCTCGACTACACAGACTGACCCAGCACACAGTAAATTAACCAGGGGCATAGTGAACATTTGCGACAGTTCACCTTCAGTCCAGATTTCCACGCTGCGCTAAGTCTAGTCTACAAAAACCACTGTGTCCCTTCACTGTAAGAGATGAAGTACGACGTAGAGTAGTCCCCTGTTGCAAACTAATAGAGTGATCAGCCCTTCGACTTCCGTCACTCACTACCAAGCGAGGTCACACTTCTTCACTATCACGGAATAAGTTTATCCTTGTCTATAATTTCCTGCTGTCCTGTAGGCTCTTTTTCAGAGATCACACTCTCTCTCTTTCCTTTTTTGTTGAGTCTCCTTTCTCCTCTTTCTCTAGTAAAGTCCTTCGTTTTCTTTTGAAGGGGGTTTACTATTTAGAGGAATCTTTATTCTCTGCTAGAGTGTAGGTACTTCGTTCTACCGATATTTTTTTTTAAATCTTTGGTTCTTTCGCGAGAACCTTTAGATGTGACTTTAGGTCATGTTTCAACCTTCTGTCTCATCTTCGTTTTTAGAGGATTTTCCATCTTGTTTTTCTATTTCCTCCTTTTTGACCCTTAATTTTGTATTCTTTTGATCTCCTAATCAGAGTTTCAAATCGTAACCCTATTACTATAGGGTCTTTTGAGTCTTTCTCACTCTTTCTTCTCCCCACTTAATAGTCTATTTATATATTTTGTTCTTGTAAAAAGTCTTGTGTACTCAAAGGTCGGACTTTTTCAGATGCCTCAACGGGTTATGTTTACGTACAATATTTGTAGTCGTGTTATGACAAGTTAAAGTCTTGTAGGATTTTTACTGTCCAGTGTATGATTTCCAGTTCTTGGTCTTAGTGTAATTTGAATTGTCGTTATGATTTTGGATTTCCTATTACCTTGTTTCGGAAGTTATAAGTCTCCCGTTAAACTTGTTAACTTTTACCATACTATTGGGGATCCTATTTTCTTTATAGTTACTCACGTACGACTATGTTTATTGATTCACTTACTGATTTACGTACCTCCTCTTCCTTGTCGAAGTAGAATGTTTTCTTAAAGTAATTACTGACATTTTCTTTACTCCGTTTATCTTTTAATGATAATTCGTGTAATATAATTATTGAGAAATATCCATTCTAAGTGGTTACCTACGATTTTAAACTATTCACTTTCAGACTCCTGTTTGTCCCATAAACACAATAGAATCTCTTACAGATGGTTATAAAAATGACTAATATTTTCCTTTTTATTATTACTCTTACTCTTCGGATCGTACTTGATGAATCGGTTCACTACTTCTACCTGTAGAACTCCTCACGCATATCGTAGTGGTACCTCGGGACTATACTCCGTCCTTCTACCCGTGTAGCAGAGCCACCGTAAGAGTGGGGTTTCAGGTATTCGAGTTGGCTTAGTACTATTTTGTAGTCTTTTTAGGTTTGGCTCCCTGTAAAATGTTTTATTAACTGGTCATGAGAAGTTTTACCAATTCGAGTACTTTCTCTGTCTGACTCCTGGCCAAGTCTACCTCCTCTGCTTCTTCTAAATCGTTGAGCCCTATTACACTCCAGGATCTAACCTAGGACCTTTTATTTTGCTGTAATAACTTTGACCACTCTAGGTTTCAGACGGTGAAACAATTGTGCCACATGACTTCAATTAACGAATCAACGGAGAAAAAAAAAAAAAAAAAAAACTACATGTGAAGACGCACGTAGGGCCGATACATTCTACAATCGTAATCCCCTTCGATCCATTTCCGCAATCGGTCTTGAGACCTTACAAATGTGTTAAAAGACATTCAGCTTTTAATAAAGTTTTACCTTTCAATTCTCTTTTGTAAGACTCCCTTTTAATAAAAGGGGGATCTTAAAATGTGGGTTCGTTCGATAGTTAGTAAATACTCCTGTCTTACAGTAAAAGTCTATTTGCTCTTACGCACGTAGAAAAGAATCTTCCCATGACCAGTAGTGCGAGGAAGTTCTCTTATTTGACTTTACTTCTAGTCCCTGCGTCCGTGACACTCTAAGTGGTGGTCTCCCTTCGTCTCCTCAAAACTCTTGTGGTCGAGACACTACCGGAGGTCTCGTTAATCATGTCTTCTCTTGTTCTCTTACGTACCAAGGGCCTTCCTACAACGTCTATTTGGATGGTTTTTTGGGTCACCGAAGGAGAATAGATAAGCTAACGTAGTCACTTTAGGCGTTAAGACTGTCAAATCCCGACATAATAACTATTCGTAAATAGTTCTCTTTTGGTTCATTTGTCTGTCTTGTTTTGTTTGTTTGTTTTTGAGAACCCCTTTGTTTTCAACGTGGTTTTCCTTTATATTAGTATCATATGGTTTACCGAGTCAACACTTTTCAAAAATGTATTCAGTATTATTATATTCATGATTTTATAAGTAAATTGGTTTTACAGAGATGACCCTCCTACCTTCTTCCTTTTATACACACACCCACCTCGTACCCTCTTTCACACTCTCCCAATCTAAGAAGAGAAGGTTCCATCCTTTTGTCTGCTACACCTTCCAACCTTTTAGTTCCTTGTCGTTGTATTTACACCCCCCTTTATATCTCTTTTATACTGTTCTGTGTCGATTTTGTAGACGAAGACCCCTCTTCATTAATTCTGAACCATAGCCTCTTCCGTTACCGTGGGGTGAGGTCATGAGAACGGACCTTTTAGGGCACCTACCTCCTCGGACCATCCGACGTCAGGTACCCCAGCACTTCTCAGCCTGTACTGACTCACTGAAGTGAAAGTGAAAAGTGAAAGTACGTAACCTCTTCCTTTACCGTTGGGTGAGGTCACAAGAACGGACCTCTTAGGGTCCCTGTCCCCTCGGACCACCCGACGGCACATAACCCAGCGTGTCTCAGCCTGTGCTGACTTCGCTGAATCGTCGTCGTCGTCATTGTCGTCGTCCCTCTGACACACACAATCTCCGAGTCAGTGTACACTGAGAGACGTTGGGGTATCTGTCGTCGGGCGGTCCGAGGAGACAGGTACCCTAAGAGGTCCGTTCTTATGACCTCACCCAACGGTACGGGAGGAGGTCCCCTAGAAGGGTTGGGTCCCTAGCTTGGGGTCAGAGGACGTAACATCCGTCTAAGAAATGACAGACTCGGTGATCCCTTCGGGGTTCGTCCTCTGACGACAAAGGGTAATATCCGGAGACCCAAAATAAAGTGAAGAATTTGATCTGTGGACATATTAAAAATATTTTTACTTTTGATGTAAAATTTATTATTTATTCCGTTCTCGTTGGTCTTGTAGTGCCTATTGAAACGAAGTCAAGTCAAGTCAGGTCAGTGAGTCAGCACAGGCTGAGAAACGTTGGGGTACCTGACGTCGTGCGGTCCGGAGGGACAGATAGTGGTTGAGGGCCTCAAGTGAGTTTGAGTACAGGTACTCAGCTCCTACGGTAGGTTGGTAGAGTAGAAGACAGTAGGGGAAGAGGAGGACGGAAGTCAGAAAGGGTCGTAGTTCCAGAAAAGGTTACTCAGTTGAGAAGCGTAGTCCACCGGTCTCATAACCTCAAAGTCGAAGTTGAAGTCAGGAAGGTTACTTGTGGGTCCTGACTAGAGGAAATCCTATCTGACCGACCTAGAGGAACGTCAGGTTGCCTGAGAGTTCTCAGAAGAGCTTGTGGTGTCAAATTTTCGTAGTTAAGAAGCCGTGAGTCGAAAGAAATATCGGGTTGAGAGTGTAGGTATGTACTGATGACCTTTTTAGTATGGGAACTGATCTGCCTGGAAACAACTGTTTCATTACAGAGACGAAAAATTATACGACAGGTCCAACCAGTATTGAAAGGAAGGTTCCTCATTCGCAGAAAATTAAAGTACCGACGTTAGTGGTAGACGTCACTAAAACCTCAGGGGAGTTTATTTCAGTCGGTGAATTAAATTCGTAGATTTGGGTTGATTGACATCCCGAGCTCAGTCCCAGAGTTGGAACGGATAAACCATAAGGAAGAACAGGTATAAAGCCGATCGCGACCGGAAGTGGACCGACCGGGTCTCCGAGACGGTAGACGAAAGGAACCGCAGTTACGGAGTCTCGTATCGCCAAACGTGGGAACTCGACACCTTCTCAAGAAGCCAACAGACGAGACAAGAGATGTGGAGACGACTGACGAGGGAGGAGTAGACCGGAGGGCCCGACGGGAGAGGGTGGTCTTCGACTGAACCTAAATCGTCCCACCAGTGGACCAAGAGACTGGTGTCCCTCGGACACTCGACAATTTGAAAGGTTTCAAAGGGTCTTGACCGACCCGAGGAACTTCGTGGAAACGTTGTTTTGCGACGATCGTCGTTGACCGGCTTCTTCGGGAAATAGCAACAGAACACACGGTGGTCGCTCGTGCCACCATAATAACCGGGGCTAAGAAGTGAGGAAAGAGGTAGGTGTGTAAACGACACCGAAGTAACACCTACCTCCCAGGAAAACAGCTGTGACCCCAACTAGTCCACTGAAAGAAACCGGTCACCCGACAGTCGTCTATCTGTGTTCGTCCCCAAACTTATCACAAACGTACGTCCCCAAAGGGAGACGACTGAGACGGTAGTCTTCTTGTTCGAAGCCGATCGGACGACAGGCTCCTCCTCTCCTCCTCTCCGTACTCTCGTTTTGGTGGTTCCTGAAGGGATCACCAATTCTCAGGTGGACGGTCGCGTCCCCTACACCCAAGCTAGGGACGAGGCCCTCCTAGGGTGTACTGTTCGCCGTTGATTCGGGTACTTGGTGTTGAGGATTCGGACACGGGAGCTCGGGTACGAGACGTAGTTCTCTTCGGTGGCGTTACTCTTTGGGAGCGTGGTGTCACTCTCTCGTGGGGGACGGGTGACGTTGACCTTCTTTCGGACTCGTATCGTCGTTTCTGGGTCGTGTCGGTTTCTGTTTTATTAAAATTTTGTTTGTTTTCGGATGATTCATCAGGTCTCTGGACTTCGGTGCCGTCGGGTTCGCCTCTACCGGTCGACTCCGGTCAGCCCTAGTCGGTCTAGGACCAGGGGGTGTCCCGAGGTTTGTGTTACGAATGGTGACGTACGGTGACTCTTCTGACACACAGAAAGGGGGCGTCACGACCCACTGATTATGTCCGTGATTTACCACCTTTGGTGGATAGATATCAAAATATGGTACTAAAGTGACCAAATATTTTATTACGAGATCCCACCATAGGGTTCCAGCTTAGTATTTTTCTCGAACTCAGAACTTAGTAAATGCTCAATTCTTTTCTTGATTGGAGTCTGTCCCCACCACCTACCGTTTACAAGATGTTTGAACCGCACACGAAACTGTAAAAATGTCTCCTGTCAGACTGTACTTGTACCAGTGCGGTCCCCGCATACCTACAACTCTCCCTTTTACGTCACCATTATCGATGAAGAGTCAAAACACACTTTGACGAAGAACCTTAAGAATTCTAAGGAACCAAAAGGCTAAAGTGCTAAAGTGTACGAGGGTCGTCAGCAGGGCCCGGTATTTTGAGAGAAGGTAGAACACCCACAAGTCAACTAAGATTGAATTACACTTGTATACCTAATCTACGATACGACTCTCGTCCAAAATCAATTCTTACCTCTCGTCCGTTACCCAAGACCTTCGGTCTCTAAGACCTTACCTGAATCTCTAAGGATATGTTACAACTAGTTTCGTCTCTCCTTCTTCTGTCGTACGTCGGCTCCCCCTCACGTGGAGTCGACCGTCCTGGAGACCCTAAATTAGCGTGAGTCAGGACATTGTTTGGGGAAGCGAGAAGGACGTCTTGGTAGAGACGAACCTTACCCCGACGGTTCACCCTCTCTGAGTTGGGTTTTGCACCCCCAGACGCCTACACTTCTCCTCCCTTTGGTCCCTACTTCCTGGTCAAGTGTCTAAGTTTCCGACACCAAGTGTAGAACGAACCTAAATTACCCCTTTTTTTTTTTTCCATTATGTAAGAGTCTTACGGTCGGTCCCATCGGTCCCGACTTCAGAAGGTTCAGTCCTGACACCCTGACTAAGTGAATTATTTTCAAAGGAGGGTCCGGGTCCCCGAAGGGACCACCGAGTCTGTCATTTCATAGACGGGTGTTACGTCCTCTGGGTCCAAACTAGGGACCCACCCCTTCTAGGGGACCTCTTCCCTTACCGTTGGGTGAGGTCATAAGAACGGACCTTTTAGGGGTACCTGTCTCCTCGGACCGACCGATGTCAGGCACCCCAGTGTTTCTCAGTCCACACTGACTCGCCGATTGTGAAAGTGAAAGAAAGGGTCCGGGTCCCGTAAGGTTCGTCTACAACCCCTTGTGTCCTACTCTTGAGTCTTCCGTCTTTCGTTCTCTTTCGTTCTTCTAACGACAGATTCCCCGAGGACCGGAGTTTCGTTCGTCGTGGGAGACCCACGACTAGACCCCACCCCCGCCCCTCCCCTCGTGCTCCTTCTCCTAACGTTGTCTACACCTCCGTACCCCCCGGGGAGAGAGGGGACGACGGAGGGTTACCAAGCCGATGGTCCGTCCGACCCTCCACAACCTCTCGCTCGCACCTCTCCCTAATCCTGACCCCGTTACCAGGTCCGCCCTGACTGAGTGCTACTCGAGTCCAAGTGAAAACCCTCGTTGACCGTAGGTTCCTCTACGGTAGACCCCACGCCTACGTCGGTGCTCAGCTCCGTCGACCGTCGAGAGTGCTACACCGACACCGTACACCCGGTCGTGAGGGGTTCGGACCCAGACACTTGGTGGCCAAGGTTTCCAACACTTCCCGACAACCGGACTTTTCTCCCAAGACACCAGGTTGTTCGAACCCTCCACGATCCAAATTACCTTAATGTGTCCAAAGAGGTGACGTCCTGTAGAGTTTCGGGAATTATACTACTGTCCTTATCGGTCCGAGATTTCGTTCTTGACACCACAACCTCTTCTGAGAACTCTCATGGAACCTGATGTACCTCTAGTTTGGTCAGGTAGGACTTCCTTTAGTTGGGACTTATAAGTAACCTGCCTGACTACGACTTCGAGGTTATGAAACCGGTGGACTACACTTCTCGGCTGAGTAACCTTTTCTGGGACTACGACCCTTTATAACTCCCGTCCTCCTCTTCCCCTGCTGTCTCCTACTCTACCAACCTACCGTAGTGGCTGAGTTACCTGTACTCGGACTCGTTCGAGGCCCTCTGCCACTTCCTGTCTCTTCGGGTCGCACGACGTCACGTACCCCAGTGTTTCTCAGTCTGTGCTGACTCGCCGACTTGTTGTTCTTTTAGTTCCGTCCGTCTTACTCTCCTATGTCCAAAACTAGTACTAGTGCCTTGGGAAAGACGTGTCTTGTCTTGAAGCCCGATCACTTGATGACTGTGAAAGGTCTCACCCTGTGATTTTTATGGGGTCGGTGGACTACGGGTTCGCCCGTCATTTAGTGACCGGACGTTCGAGGTCTTACGTCCGGTCCGGACGGGATGGATGGTACCGGCGACCGCCGACTGGGAACGGTCTACCGGGTTCAGGTGAAGAAACGTGGGTCCGTCGGTCACCCCGATCCTCCTCTCCCCGGGGGTCCTCCGTCCTTCGACGACGTCCACGTAGGACCCACACCCCACCAATCTCCACCCACACAGTACCCTCCTTTGCCCCAAGGGGCCCTTTCCCGTCACCGAAGGTGTCACTGTTAACGAAATGATAATTAGTTATGTTAGCCCCGTAGGGTAGTCTTGGGTGTCTAGTCGGAGAGTTTAATGGGGTGCCGGCGGTCTACAGCGACAACGCCCCTCGTACTTAAACGCCAGGATAGAGGGATGTCCGTTACTGAAATGGCTCTGTCAAGTTTAACACCCGCGAGGCTTCGGGTACTCTGGGTGGGTTAAGGACGCTGAGTTGACCCACTCTGGGACGAAGGTCAAGAATCACTAATCTAGGGTGGAGGTCGTGGGGACCCTGGTTTTCGTCAGACTGAGGGTCTTACATTGGTTCTTTACGGTTTTTAGACACGGGTCAAGGAAAATCGTGTTTTGTCGTTTAGTCTTTACTCTCCGGTTCTGTCTTATAAATAAAAAAATTGATTTTACGTAGTAGTCGTTTGTGTCTTGTTACTTTAACTCTCCGAGGAGTTCATATTACTTATCTGGGTCTACTAGTTTTTACATGACTCCAACTTAAAAAAACTGGTAATTTTTTAGGTGTTTTGACTTACTAAAAGTATCGAACGTCCGAAGACCGTTGTACAGATTGTTCCAACCTGAACTTTTTCATGAATAAACTACACCTCGTAGAAAATTCAGAAACAACTTGAACAATGTTTTAACGATGTAAAATACAAAAGATCCTCCGGGTACCTTAGAATCGAGGTCCGGTCCCTATTTTGGACGTGGGTGACGTAGTCTTCCACTTCTGAATTGGTTACCGGAGGGTCCCTTCAGGGATTTTCATGAAATTCACTTGAGTCAAGATAAAGTGATTTTTCGATACACCTGAACCCGTCCAATAGGTTGGAGAGACTCGGAATCAGAGGAACACACACTTGACTTGGATGGGTCCGGGGTGGGGCGAAAATTTTGTAAAAATAACCTTATATCAACGAAATGTTACAACAATCAAAGACGACATGTTGTTTCACTAAGTCAATATATGTGTGTGTGTGTGTGTATATATGTGTGTAGGTAAAAAATCTAAAGGAAGGGTAAATCCAGTGGTGTCTTGTGACGCAACGGGTACGATATGTCGTCCAAGAGTAGTCAGTAGATAAAATATATATCCTCATATTTACAGTTAGGGTTAGAGGGTTAAAGAGAAGGGGATGAGGGGCGAGTTCCGGGGAAATTTGTTATATACTCAGATCCTAAGATTCACACCGGAACTTCCCGGGTACACGTCGACCCTTCCACCTGTAGTTTTTATTGTTTTGTTATGCTCCGGTGAATTCACTGTGTCTGTTCCCGACGTTCTTACGTCTCAGGAGGAGAAGACTGACCCCCTGACTCTCTCCGAAGGTTTCCCCTTCCCTAAGTTGTGGACTTTGCATCGTGACGTCGTGCGAGTCGTGTGAACTAGGGAGGGAACTTCTCGACCCTCCGCCGGTTAGGTTATAAAATTCTACAGTTGAACTAGACACACCTGTGTTTGTAGATTCCTTTGACCAAAGGTTTTTATTTACTATTGACGATGGATAGTCAGAGGCACTCGCGCACTTAAAGAGTGCCTACCCCCGTACAAGACATTGAGGTAGGTCGACCAAGCCACACCTGTTCATATCATACGACGATCAAGGACCTACCATTTAGACCCGGTTCCCTCTCTCTCCTTCCCTCGCCCCTCCAATTTCGGGAAGAAGTGTACAATCTTCACAGGAGAGGGTGGGTACAATTGTGTGCGTGTCCGTTGTCGAACTCTTTACCTTTGATTTAAACATTATCGCTAGGATAGACTACTATGACCCCCAATTTATAAAAAGAAAAACGAATAGACCTAAGAGGTAAAAAATAGTCACCCGTACCTAGTTAACGTAAAAAAATTACGTTTATATAGGCCCTTCCTACTATGTGGGTTGGTGATAGTCAATGATCGTGGAATTATACTTAATTTCCTACACTAGACACAGGATGTCACTTCGTCACCAAAACAATATAGCCCAGCCGGCCTCACAGTTCCGTCACCTTTCCCTCTCTTCTACATCTCAAAGATTTTCCTGTCACTCATCTCCTCCGGACGGTCCCACAAATACCTGGAACTCCCTCAAAATGTTCTCATTCCTGTCGTTGTCAATTGGAAAGAGTTCCGAAATAGGTTAATAAGAGTAATATTTAATAAAAATCTAGGTTTGAGGTCGAAGGTATTGCTTGTTGCCATGTACCTAAAATTCTTATGAAACTTTTCTTTCTTTTGTTTCCTAAGAAGAGGTTTGAAACACGCAAAACCAAAGACAGTTCGGAAAAAACCTGTTTCAAAATACTTTACCAATCTATCGTAGAAACGCTGGGGTACCCCACGACGTCAGGTACCCCGACGTTTGTCTGCGCTGACTCGTTGACTTGACTTGACTCTGTCGTAGTGGCTGTATTACCTGTACTTTAACTCGTTAGAGACTCTCTGTGACCTACTGTCTCCTCGTCACCGATGTCAGGCACCCCGACGTTTCTTACCTTGTACTAAGTCGCTGACTTGTTGTAACGTCGGACATCTGAACAGGATTTCGGAGTCACGATCGTGAAGTCCTGACATCTCGGCTGTATTAATTTATGTTCTCTTCCAGTAGTAAATCTGAGACTAAAACCTACCTAATACGACTATAAACGGAGTTGTAATGAACCTTTCCTTCTCGCGTGTCTCCTTTAAATACCATCTTTGTGACTCTTTCCTACCTGTCAAACGTCCTTAGATCGACGGAAATTATATTCGTTAAGTATTGAGTGACGTTTAGTAAACTATCCGTTTAGTAGTTTTATACGGAAGATACCTGTCGAGGATCCTTTGTTTACACTATCTTACCCCCACGCCCCCACCCCGTCTATAACCTCATTTACTAAGGATTCTAGGGTTCATTTTAAATCTGAAATCTGTAAACTTAGGTTCATCAACCTCTATAAGTGTGAACTTCTCTCCTTGTTATAACTTCCATCACTGAATAAATTAACTCAGATTCTACGGTATCCCGAAGGGACCCCCGAGTCGACTATTTCTTAGGTGACGTTACGTCCTCTGGACCCAAACTAGGGACCCAACCCTTCTCGGGGACCTCTTCCCTCACCGATGGGTGAGGTCATAAGACCGGACCTCTTCAGGTACCTGACCTATCAGGTACCCCAGCGTTTCTCAGTCTGTACTGATTGAAAGTGAAAGTTCTACGCTAATATCTACTAATATAAAAACTTTGTTTTTTGTGCCAGATCAGTCAATACTGTGTCGACATTTTACGTAAGAGTAAAATTTTTACAATTTTACACCCACTTTTATAGATAGAATCTCAATTACTTTATGTCATAATGGGCACAGTGGAACGGGGATTGAGGGACAGTGGCCCTCTGTCCGAAAACAAGTCACTGGACAATCTGAAGTATATCCCTGTGGTTAGGAAGGGTAAGTGACTTCCCAATTTTGTAAGTCCAGGAATGAACCGTCATTTTACATAGACAGGACGTCCCAGGACAGTCTCAGATATTGGAGGTAAAGAGAGGGTAGGTTATGAGTCGTTTTCGAGTCAACTCTTTTCAGTATAAAAATCCTGACGGACGTGCTATACATTCGGGCAGGTAAAAAGAGATGAGACAAATGGGCACCGAACTCGGTCTAGTCGTCTCTCGTTTCATGACCTTTGTTGATCATTAGGGAGTATCTTTCCGACTAGGTTTGAGAGAGACCGTAGGACGGAAGTCGGGTGCACCCCCTGTGACAATCTTGTCGGGGTCAGCATGAGTTTGACGACAGTTCCTGTGTCGTAAGAGAAGTGCTCCTGGATCCCCTCTGTAAAAAGTCCAGAAATATGGTCCTTAGAGTTGTTTATTTGAAAAATTCAACTTCATATTGTATGTATCTGTTTTCATGTGGTAAGTATGTCCATGTCGACTTACTTAATAGTGTTTAATATTGTTGGTGAGTTTACTTTTTTTATTTTGTAATGGTCGTAGAGTCTTCGGGGAAGCACTGAAGAGGGGTAGTGATAGGGGTGGGAGAAGGGGTCTCCGTTGGAGACAGGACTAAAGGTTGTGGTGTCAAAATAGGTAAAAAATTTTTAATTAAAAATAACCCCATATCGACGAAATGTTACAATCAAAAATGACATGTCGTCTCACTTAGACGATATGTGTATGTATATAGGGGAGAAAAAGCCTTAAAGGAAGTTACATCTATCTCAAGAAGCAAGAGTAATCAATAAAGAAAATATGTATCTCTACCCTTAACTGTACATATGTGAAAAAAATAAAAAAATGTGAAAAAAGGATTACACGCCAAACACTCTAGAATCAAGGACTGGTCCTTGACTTGGGAGGTCGAGTCGCCACTTTCGTTCCGCAGGACCTGACGGTCCCTTAAGGGGATCAAATAGATGAAAACTTCGAATGTCTTTAACTTAGTATGTTATACATGGGAGAACGAGACCGAAGAAAATGAATATTGAAAAAAACACATTACGTAGGTACAATGATACTTCATCCAATTAAACAATTAAAAGTATAACCTTAAAAGTGACATGCATAGATGTCAGGTAATATATACATATAGGGTGTCAAATAAGTAAATCCAACCAAGACCAAACCCCAATACTACTTACGACGACGGCAAGACCGTGTGTTCTCAGTCGTGAAGACACTTCGTACGGATTCGACCCAAAGTCCCGTACGTGTGCGAGTCAAGGTAAAGTTTGGTCAAGAGGTGAAATGTGAGGTGGTCGTCACGTACTCTTCCGGCCACCAAGACGTAGGAGTGGTCGTGAGTAGTAACAGTCAGAAGGGTAAAAATCGGTAAAATTGTCCGGAGACCATCGAGTCATCCATTTCTTACGCGGACGTCACACCCTCTGGACCCAAACTAGGGACCCAACCCTTCTAGGGGACCTCCTCCCGCACCGTTGGGTAAGGTCCTAGGTACCCCTGTCTCCTCGGACCACCGGATGTCTGGTACCCCGACTTTTCTCAGTCTGTACTGACTCACTGATTGGTGTCGTCGTGTGTCGTTGTAGAACACCGGAATTAATAGTAAGGGGTTTAGGGAAGAGAAAACACTTCATAAATCAGTTTAATAGAGTAGTTGAAAAGAGATAATTTAACGTACAGAAGCAGATTGACTAAATGAGTAACCCTATCCAGAAGACAGTCGATATACATGATGTTTACAGAAGGTGGAAGACCGAAGGAAAAAAAAAGAGAATTACCATCTAAAACTATTAGGTTTCATAGTTGTGAACTAAAATTTCATCAGTTTGAATAACGACCAAAACTTAGAAAAATTTCCGATATAAGAGGATAAAAAAGAAGGACTTCGAAATAATAAACGGAAAGTATAATTTGAGTTGTTAAGTAGACCTCAACTATAATACGTACCACACTCCATTCCTAGTTTTAGGTATAAGGGGTGTACCTATACGTTGACTGGGTCGTGGTAAATGACTTTTCTAATAGGAGAGCGGTAACGAGACGTCACCGTGGAAGCAGGATTTAGGTCTCAGGTATGTCCTTCCAGACAAAGACCAGAGAGGTCAGACGAAGTACCCAGACAGACGAGTGACCAGAAGGATATGGTTGCGGTGTAACGACATTAATGACGTCGAAATGTGACTCTGACTTACAGACCATCTCTTTCAGGAGGTCGAGACTCGAGAGTGTTGCAACAGAAGCGGAAGAACCGGGAAACGTAACGGTATTTTACAGAATTTTAGTTGAATAAATTTTTTACCGTTTGTCTATTTAGGCAACCCTAAAATTAACCCTAATGTACCTTAGATATCTAGTTAATTTAAGACTTTCTCTACCCTTATAGTCTGGTGGACTGGACGGAGAACTCTTTGGATATACGTCCAGTCCTTCGTTGTCAATCTTGACCTGTACCTTGTTATCTGACCAAGGTTTAACCCTTTCCTCATACAGTCCCGACATATAACAGTGGGACGAATAAATTGAGTATATGTCTCATGTAGTACTCTTTGTGACCCGACCTTCTTCGTGTTCGACCTTAGTTCTAACGACCCTCTTTATAGTTATTGGAGCCTATACGTCTACTGTGGTGGGAATACCGTCTTTCACTTCTCCTTGAGTTTTCGGAGAACTATTTTCACTTTCTCCTCTGACTTTTTAAACCGAATTTCGAGGTGTAAGTCTTTTGCTTCTAGTACCGTAGACCAGGGTAGTGAAGTACCGTTTATCTACCCCTTTGTCACCTTAGTCACAGTCTGAATAAAAAACCCCGAGGTTTTAGTGACGTCTACCACTGACGTCGGTACTTTAATTTTCTACGAACGAGGAACCTTCTTTTCGATACTGGTTGGATCTATCGTATAACTTTTCGTCGCTGTAATGAAACGGTTGTTTCCAGGTAGATCAGTTCCGATACCAAAAAGGAACCAGTACATACCTACACTCTCAACCTGACACTTCTTCCGACTCGCGGTTTCTTAACTACGCAAACTTGACACCACAACCTCTTCTGAGAACTCTCAGGGAACCTGACGTTCCTCTAGGTTGGTCAGGTAAGACTTCCTCTAGTCGGGACCCCAAAGAAACCTTCCTTACTACGATTTCGACTTTGAGGTCATGAAACCGGTGGAGTACGCTTCTCGACTGAGTAACCTTTTCTGAGACTACGACCCTCCCTAACCCCCGTCCTCCTCTTCCCCTGTGGGCTCCTACTCTACCGACCTACCGTAGTGACTGAGCTACCTGCACTCAGACTCACTTGAGACCCTCAACTACTATCTGTCCCTCCGGACCACACGACGCTAAGTACCCCAGCGTTTCTCAGCCTGTGCTGACTCACTGACTTGACTTGACTTGAAAAATGTTGTAATTCGGAAGGTTAGGTACTTGTACGTAGAGAGAGAACGAATAAATCCAGAATAAATTGAAGAGAGTCACAAAACATCAACAGAAACGAAAGACACATTCTGAACTTATAGAAAGACAAAAGGGGATTTATAATCTTACGATATGGTTTACTGTAAAAAATTTTACGATGAAATTAATAAATGACCAAACAAAAATTAGAGTAATTTAACCTGACAATGAGTCTCGAAGGGGGATGGACTACAAGGTACTTTGTTGGTAGGGTGAACAATTGCACCAGACTATATACAACCCCTTTCAACCCGAATTGTTTAATTAGAGCGAAGTATGACGTCTTGAAGGGTTCAGAAATTACACGAGTATATTATAAGGAGTTGGTATGAACGGGTATAAGTAAGTCATAAGTGGTTTATAGCATCAGTTCATAGTAAGTACTATATTCGTATCTTTTTGTCACTAATGAGATCCATAAAATACGTCCTCTTAAGGTATCTGTAAGGGACAGTGGCCTCTTGTCTTTTTGTTGTCACTTTTCCTTGTCGACTTTTGCCAGAGGTACGACAGTGGGAAGTTTGGAGAGTGTTTATGGAGTTTGCCACTTTGCGTAAACCGTAGGTCCTGACATAGACGTCGAGAGACGTGCTACTCTCCTTTGGATCTATCTCCACCTTGTGTCCGACTCGACTTACTGTCGTCGGCGTCACCGGTTCGTTCACAGACCACATACATACACGGTCCGTTGGGAGGGTCCGTTCTCTCATGTAGGACGTGGTTCTCCGGTATTCTTTTCGTCCACGACTTGCTCAATTCCGCTCATGGGCCAGGGGTGGAACCTGTCTTGGCGACGCTGTAGACGGCTTTACTCACACCGGACGCCGTCGCGCACCGTCGCAAAGGGAGAACCACGACTTCCTTTTACAGTCTAAATACACAGTGAACATAGTCAATGTGTGCTGTAGTACCGTACGGAAAGACGCATAATTGAAACGGAAGTAGAATAATAAAGAGTGAGAATGAAAGGGATACAGGGATAAAGGACTAAATGAAAAATAGCATAAAAACATTCCATAAAGTTGAGAAGGAGGAACGTTCTCTTGTCCATATTTAATTAGTCGACAGCCACTTTGGGGTCACAGGTGGGTACTCCTCAATTGGGTGAGTATTTGAGGAAGATGACAGCACAAAAAACAACCGAAGTGTTTAAACGATGTCATGTTTGTGATTTGTCTTCGTAAGTAAAGTAAAGACCAAAGTGAAATCATTAGTTTTCTGACCACCCTTCTAGTCTTCAACTTCGTTGTTATTCAAGAAACTTTATATTTTAATTATATTGTACGAGATGCCGTAAAGTACTATTAACCGAAATAATTGCATGTTGTTAATTACAATCGGTATTTTCCTATATTAATTTACACAAAATAAGACAAATTTTAAATAAGACAAGGGACATAACGGTAAATTACCCTTTTTTTGTTGTTGTCGTTTTTGAACAGTTGGAATGTCAGGTAAACTTTAACTAAGGTGACTTTAGTTAATCCAACGAGGTTTTACTGTTACTTTTTTTCTTTTCGTGTCTGACCTTACGTAATGTAAAACCGGGTTGTTTTTCCTAAGTAAGGTATTTCGTTCGACTGTCACAAATACTGAAACTTTTAAGTGACTTTAAAAAACGCACTTAATCTAGGAAACACTACGTAAAAGAACTCAAGATGGGTACTGACGGTGTCATTGTCGGGACCCTAGTCTTGGGTTTATGGTAAGTTTTTATGGTCTATCTGGGTTTTCATCTCGGTTGACAACCACAACTCCAACCCCGAAGGGTATTCGGTCAGACCCGTCTTCCAGTAGGTGGGCGGTATGTTAAGTGTGTGTGAGTCCCATTAGACGTGCTTTACGGACAATCTCTCTTTCTCTGTCGCTACTTTGACGGTCGACATGGTTGTAGTAGAGGGTGTCGTCTAGTGGAGGGACTTCACCCTGGAGACCCAAGTGTGTCCCGAGGGAACTACCCCGTTCAACTAGTGACTACTTCTGGGTACGAAAGTAAAAGGAAACCTCTTCTTTTACCTTTGGGTGAGGCCCTAAGAACGGGCCTCTTAGGGTACCCGTCTCTTTAACCACCCGATGTCAGGCACCCCAGTGTTTCTCAGCCTGTGTTCCTTCTCTGTGAGAGGAGCCTCTTCGTTGTCATGGGAGAGATCTGATACGAGCCTCAATTTCTTCCAGAGAACCCATAGGTCAGGATAGGGAACCTTCCAAATCACTTCAGTGCTTTCTCTCTGGACCTACACTTGAATCCTCGAGGTTAGAGTGGACAACCTTTTCCCGATTATTATCAGGGAAGGAACTCATTACGAAGCGACCACCGATCGACCGTTTTTTAAGTGGACTGTTACGTCCCCTGACCCCAAGCTAGGGACCCAGCCCTTCTAGACCTCCTCCCTTACCGTTGAGCGACGTCATAACACCGGACCTTTTAGGGTATCTGTCTCCTCCGGACCGTCCGATGTCGGGTACCCCAGACATCTCAGTCTGTACTGAATCGCTGATTTGTTGGTGGTGGAGTTTATTATGACACCTCTAATTTACTCTATGCATCTATTTCGTGCACGGACCATGTATAAGTCGTTACGTATGCACACTTTTACAAACTTTATTATGTGTGTACCCATTTGCATCGTTTGGGTGTCGGTGCTAGTACCTGTACATTCCACGGGTCTTCGTTCGAGGTCCTCTGCCACTTCCTGTCCCCTCGGACCGTGCGACGTCAAGTACGCCAGTGTTTCTCAGCCTGTGTTGACTCGCTGACTTGTTGTTGATGTCCGCGGGTCTTCCTTTGAAGGGGATGGTTGAGAGATTCATTTTAGCCCGCCCCCGCTCATCTCATTTACTGAAAACTCCAAAGAAAGTTCAGACTTTAAAGTACTGCTTCAAAATGTGTCTGAAGAAACTAGGTTCTATCACCTTTTACCTTACGGTGACACGGGTCGACTGTACTCAGATTTTGGTAAGGGACCCTGAGTAAGGGTCCTTTCGCTAGACAAGCAGGGTCCAGTGAGACAGGGATTCCTCCTCTCCTTCCCTTGTCTCCCTCCCCCGCCTCAAGTGTCAAAGTCCCGGACTGACTACCTACCGATTAGACGGCAGAAAGAGGAGATAGAGGGGTGAGAAGACGGAAGGGGTATGGAAGATTTCCGACGGAGACTTTTCTGGATAAATAGAACGTACAGGTGGAGTCTTAATGGATTCTCTGAAGAGAAACACTGTGCACCTTCTCTTCAAAGATCTTACTAAACCCCCGCCTTCTACTTTTATTGATGGAAAACTAAGAGGTGTTATGACCACCGGTCAGTGGGTTTCGACGATCGGGACACGAACAGATATGCCACAGCTCCGACAGTGACGGTAGTATAAAGATCACCAAAAATAAAACTGGCTAGGCTTTAATGTGCTGTAGTTTACTGAAAGATGAGATGAAAGGCAGGTTGTTTGTTGCCACCAGCAGTAGGTGCGGTGTACTGTGACACCGTAGCCCTGTCGACCACAAAGAGGAGAAAGGTCGGCCTCTCCCCTCTCGTGAATGGCTATTACGAAGAGAAACTGCTACCGTATTTACTCCTGGTCACGGTCTCTGGGTGGGTCCTGCTGTCAGTCTTAAAGGTGTCTGTGCTACCGACCTAGTTTTAATTCGGTAGAACGTAGTCGAAAGGGTATAAGAAAGGGATTTTTGTTTATGTAAAACAATGAGTAGACCGTTAATAAAAATACTGTCAACCACCTTTACTGGGGGGGGGGGGTAAACCTCCTCTATTTTTCTTATTGACTTGGCGGTAAGAGAGATGTCAGAAGTACTACGGAATCACCTTCCTTCCTCCCCAGGACTCTGTTTTTGGGTCATGGGGACCTGTGGTCATGACTATTGTTGTAGTGCAATATAAACATTTTGCCACACGTAAAAGGTTTCACGAAAGTGTCCGCACCGAAGAAGTGGAGGAGGAAAAAGTAACATTCGTCGTCTTAAGATTTAGTCAAACTGTGTCAGTCTGAAACGTTTCTATTAGAAATCATTAATAGAACCATGCACGTAATATTAAGGATTGAATTTTTAAAGTTATATTTCAAACATAATCAGTCTACACCCTTTTAATGACAAGTCCTCTACAAATATTTTTGTGCAAATAATTATTGACTTCTCCTTAACTCACAACTCCCCGGTCGTTCCTCCCCTCCCCCCGTTGTGTCGGACCTGATACCTTACTTAGACTTTACCTGTTTCCCCCGTAAAGTCAGACGATGTCTCATAAGTAGTTGTTGTCGGTGGTGCTTTCGGAGTCAACACGACTGGACCCCCATCCACACGTGATTCTTTGGAAAAGTCTGGGGTAATAGTCCTACCAAAGAAGCTCTTTCGTGATACTCCAGTCTGTCAGAAAAATCACGATCTGGCGCCCGGAACACACTTCAGTATAAAGGAAGGGAGCAGAGAAGAAAGGAAGGAGGAGGAGAGGAAGAGACAGAAATAGAGAAAGAAAAGGACAAATGGTTTCATTATGTACGACCAGGATTCTAGAGTGTATTGGTCACCCCCCTTTTTTCTTGGGTTGCGGGGGTGGAGAAATGAAGTGAGAGAAACACCCACTGGGGACGAGGGTGTCAAGAGTGTATTGAATCCTTTCGATACTTACCAGGTTTTAATCGATGTACTAGACTGACTAAACCAGACTTGTCGTGTTTTGTTGTCAGAGAATTACCAATCTCAATCCCAGAGAGGCCCCGACCCCTGTCTCCAAAGACTACTTTCCGACAGGAGTCCTTTTCCTGTCCGGTCATTTGTCTCACTCGATAATTTACTCTATTGTGTCTCTGTGTGCGACTCGCCTCTAAGACACTCGCCGTCTGTGTTGGCCGTCTCCGCAGGTCGGACAGGAATCGACTGACGGTCGGCGCTGGAGTGGTCCTTTGTTGATTGTCACTTTCATTTACAAAAGGGAAATTTAAATTTGTGTCTATGTTGTCCACCTTATGTGGTGGATCACATGGGGTTTAGATTCTTTTATAGTGTTCACTTTCCAGTGACGAAATCCTCGCTTCTCTAATCACCCATAAGTCTGTAAGTGTTTTTATTGGGATAGGTAAGTAATTTTTTTTTTTAATAAATAAACCGACATCGACCAGAATCCCGTGTTCCCTAGACGTCCGAAACAACGTCGTGCGCCCTAGAAATCCTCGTCGCGCCCTTGAGGATTAACGTAGTGCTCGTAGATCACGGGACTGGCCCCTGACTTGGGCCCCGGAGTCCTCGTCCCGCAGAATCGGTGACCTGGTGGTCCCTTCAGGGATAAAGGAAGAAATTAAGTTGTGAAAAAACATCGTATATCTGCGGAGACACGATCTGGAGTTCTTACGGATCGTGTCTTGTGCTTCAGACGGACGACCACCGAGTGCGTCACGCACTGTCCCTGTCTCTTACCCCGGTCCCTCCCCTCCGTGACGCGTCTGGTCCTCGCCTCCCCAAGACTAATGGAGGAGAAGTGGGATGTCCCCTCCCTCCGCAGTGGGACCCGAGTACCCCTCCGAGTCGTGTGTTGTCCGCCCGCTGTGACCTGCCTACTCCGACTGCCGGCGAGGGACCACCACACTGTGAGCGTCCGACCCTCTCCTCCTGTGCCCGGTGCCCCCGGTTCCCCCCGCGGCGTGATCCTGGGCCTCCCTGCCCCTCCCCGACACGCTCCGCCCGAGGTGTGATTGTGGTCGCACCCACTCGGGACGAGGGTGCCCGTTGCACCGACCGGACGACGTCATTGAGTCCCGACCGTCCCGTGACTTCGGCCGAGGAGTCCCTGTGTGTCCGCGGACGACCAGGCGCTCGGCCCTCCCGTACCCCCACCCCCCGACGAACAGATAATATGTCCGTTCGTCCCACCCCTCCCCGACACGTGACTCCCGCAAACTCCCGGAGACCTAAAATGGTCCTCAGTTCCGTGTGCGTTGGGACCCAGAATTAGAGTCCGAGAAGAGAGTGAGGGTCTGGAAGGTGACAACCACAAGTCAACGAGTCAACGTAAGCTGAGACACTGGGATGCCCGACGTCCTGCGGTCCGAAGGGACAGGAAGTGGTAGAGGGCCTCAAACGAGTGTGAGCACAGGTAACTCAGCTTCTACGGTAGGTTGACGGTCGTTAGTTCCGCTACCTCACTCCTATTCGTGGGGTGTCTAGTCACCGGTCGGGTGGTACGCAAAGACAGGGTTTTCCATGGGCCAGGTGAGAGTTCCCGGTCAATCTCCTCCCCCAGTAAATTGTGCTCGGGGTGTACCTGGGAGCTCACCACGCGGTCAACGGGGGTGGAACCCTTCACACATACTTGACTTTGTGTCGAGAATGAGGGATTTGGTTTACCGGAGAAGACCTTGAACACGATTCTTTATTAGACTTAATGTCTTTATTTCACGTAAAGTACCTCTTTGTTGTTGTTTTTGTAGAGTCCAGAATTTAGTGTCCTCCGCTCGGGACTTATCCCCTCCCTCTCCACAAAGTCCCCATTTCAAACTCGTTTTCGGGCCCCGACTCTCACGAACCACACAGACTTTGATGTCCATTAAGTCGTTCAACTTCCTCTGTCCTACACACGGGCGCGCACGCACGCACGCACACATTCACCCCGGACCCCTCGCCGCCCCCGTCGTATTTGCGACCTCTCCTTCCGCCCCACCCTTCCCCTTCATCCGGGACGATAGACGGGCGGGGTCACATGGTCTGGAGACCGGAGAGTAGATAGCGAATTGAAACTGGTAGAGAAACGTCCAAGTTACGGATATTTCCCTCCCTTTCCTGTTGGTCTCGTAATTGTTTGGATTACACTAGGAACAGGAAATAGGACACTGACTGGCGGTCCGAGCCCGTCTCCAAATCTCTTTCTCCGTGTCCGCCTCGACCTCCTCCGTGGGTCCTCGGTTCGCTGCCGGCACCGGAAACGGTGTCGCGTCTCCACTCCTGCGTTCCCCGCCGCTGAGAAAGAATTGGCCGGGGTCGTGGAACCCAAGACGCGAGCCGGGTTCTTAGGACGACTCATTGGAATCACTAAATAAGAGAGTTGTCGAAATATTTACGGTGTGTCGTCACAATTAACATAACTGACACAGTATGTAATGTAGGGATCATTCTTAAATAACATATTAATCTTCAGACATGGAAAACTTGTAGAAGTAGCTTAAGGCGGTGAGGGGTCGGGGACGGAGACCATTGGTGTTTAGACTAGGAAGAGATTTTACTCAAAGTCCAAAAGTTTAAGGTGTATTTTTACTCTATAACATCAAAAGTAAAAAAAGACAGATCAAAGATAGTGAACCGTATTACAAGAAGTTTCGGGTAGACACAGTAGTGTTTGACGTCCTAAAGGAAGAAAAATGCCGACTTATTATAAGACGAAGGGACCACCGAGTCCGCCATTTCTTAGGTGGACGTTACGTCCTCTGGGTCCAAGCTAGGTACCCTTCCCTTCTAGGGGACCTCTTCCCGTACCGTTGGGTGAGGTCATAAGAACGGTCTTAAGGTAACTGTCTCCTCGGACCGCCCGATGTCAGGTACCCCAACTTCTCAGCCTATTTATGTTACGTCCAACAAATAGGTGAGTAGACAGTTACCTGTGAGTCCAACAAAGTACGGAACCGACACCATACTATCTATGACGACGATATTTGTCTCTCGCGTCTAATGGTTAGTGACGACTATAACTTAGATTAAGGAGTAGGGGGTGGGAAGTATAGTTATGGGACCGGACGGAAATCGTTCCTAGGACAACTCAGATAGTAGTCAGGGGGTCGGAACTACAAAGAAGAATTATTAAAAGGTAGGTGACAGAGACTGGGACAAGGGTCGGATATTTAGAGGTGGATAGGGACATAGATCCCGAAGTGACCGCCGAGTCTATCATTTCTTAGGTGGACGTTACCTCCTCTGGGCCCAAGTTAGGGACCCAGTCCTTCTAGGTGACCTCTTCTTTTACCATCGGGAGTGGTCGTAAGAACGGGTCTCTTAAGGTAAAACCCCGAAGGGTCCACCTTGATCACCCTTCCTTGGACGGACGGTTACGTCCTCTACATTCTGTACACTCAAACTAGGGACCCAACCCTTCTCGGGGACCTCCTCCCGCACCGGTGGGTGAGGTCATAAGACCGGACCTCACAGGGTACCTGTCTCCTCGGACCGTCCGATGTGAGGTACCCCAACGTTTCTCAGCCTGTACGGACTGACTTGTACTTGTGTACAGGGACTAATTCCCAACTCGGTTAGAGAGAGGGTGACGACACCAGAGACACCTTATTTCAGAAGGAATGGTAGAAATTGTTCAAGATGTAGGACCACTTAGTTTCCTGTCAGGAGTCTAGTTATAGGTCCTCCGGATTGGGATCTGGGAGACTTAGTCTTAGACGTAAAATTGTTCTTGGGGTTCGTTAGACGCAGGAAACCAAACCGACACGACCCAGACACAACGCCGTGTGTCTGAATCAACAAGACTCTGTATTCCCTAGAATCAAGAGGTTGGTCCGTAGCCTGGACACAGGGGACGTGACCTTCCACCTAAGAACTGGTGACCTAGTGAGTCCTTTTGATCAATTATAGAGACGTCTCGTCTCTAAAGACCTTTAATAGATGTTCTTATATATATACATTGACGTCGGGTGGTCCGAGGAGACAGGTACCTTACGAGGTCCATTCTTATGACCTCACCCAACAGTACGGGAAGAGGTCCCCTAGAAGGACTGGGCCCCTAGCTTGGGTCCAGAGGGAGTAACGTCCGTCTAAGAAATGGTAGACTCGGTGGACTCTTCGGACATGTTATATATATGTAAATATATGTTTATTTACAACTTTCATACCTTTTGTGGGTCAAATTTATGACGTCTGAGGAGTTAGACGTGAGTCACGTTTGTAAAATTTTATATGGAAATAACTCTATATTAGGTACACGGTCCAGACAAAAAAAGAATTTGGACAAATTTCACATGTTGAGTTGTTCAAAATCATGTAAGGGTCTAAACTTAATGGTGTTGGAGTGAAATGTAATCAAAGACGAAGCGTTTTCTTTGGACATGGGTGACAATCAGTAAGGGGTAAAGACCGGTTTAGGGCGAGGGAAGGACGTGGGGGTCCGTGGGTGATTAGACAGCAGACAGAGGTACCTAGACAGCGAAGGTCTGTAACGTACGTTTGTCTTACCATGTTGCACCCCATGTCCATGAGCAAATTACCTGTCGGCATGCCTTGACTGGGGAGTTTACGCCGTTCACGGTCGCAAAGTGTAATGAGTGTGTTACCTCGCTAGTTCCGTAGACTCAGACACTACAAAGGGTGGTATCTGTTCATCTGCATTCCCGGAAGGACCTCTCTTCTTTTCCTTTTGTACGAGATTAAGTCGTAGTGTGGGCCCTCTACCGTGGCCCCCGTGTGGGGGCACGTCCGTCGTGGGGAACGGGTCTCACGTCCTCGTGTGTAGGGCCGGTCGTGGAGTCAGGGCGTGGAGCGTTAGGGTCACACGTGCCCGCCCCCGCCCACTCCCGGCTGGAACCTTTACCTAGGTGGGTGTCACTCACAAACATATCATTTACGATCATAAGTCACTGACCGTAAGATTTTAGTCTCCACACAAGTCTGCCTCTTTTTTTTATTCGACTTTTAAAACAGGTTCTCAGATTTACAATATCATTTATTTGATTTAAGACCTAATTAGGTCTTCATGAAGTCTCATGAAGTAGCACAGAGTGGAGGTTTTTTGCGGTTCTAGAGAGAATTGTTTGCACCGTAAATTCATAGTGATAGTCTCGTCATTGATCAAAAAAGGAGGACGTATTCCCGTTTAAATCCTTTTAATTTTTACGAATGTCCGATATAAATTTTAAAACCCATTCCTTTAGAGACGTTAACATAAATCGTAAAGGAGTAGTCTCTTTACAAGGAAACGGATTTTAAAGTTTTTGACCTAATTGATCCTAAGAGATTCTATAGACTAATACAACAAGGAAATTTTTTTAAAACAACGAATAGTTATGTTGAATAAATAAAGAAAAATGGTTTTGTTAGTGTATGTACTGTAGTCTTGTCACAGAGACGGATTTGGGATTCGAGTGAAGATCATGTTTTGAAGGGTCTCCGATGGTCAAAATTGGTGAAGATTGACATCAAGACCGTTGTTAGAAATATGAATTTGATGATAAAGATAATGATAAAGAAACACGAATCAGCTAGTCAGTACAGGCTGAGCAACGCTGGGGTACCTGACATCGGGTAGTCC
This sequence comes from Capra ibex, assembly GCA_006410555.1. Classification (NCBI taxonomy): domain Eukaryota; kingdom Metazoa; phylum Chordata; class Mammalia; order Artiodactyla; family Bovidae; genus Capra; species Capra ibex. The sequence continues at coordinate 56,002,488 of SJYO01048061.1, read as the reverse complement.
GAGGAAACAGGTGTCCCTAAGAGGTCCGTTCTTATGACCTCACCCATCGAATGGGGAAGAGGTCCCTTAGAAGGGCTGGGTCCTTAGATTGACCCCAGAGGACGTAACGTTCACCTAATAAATGATGGACTCGATGACCCCTTCCGGGTGATAATTGACGGGTAGGACTTTTTAATTGCTATATTTACTATCAAAGGGGAAGGGAAGGGAGGTAGGTTAAAAACTACTACATCCCCTCCTCTTTGAAGAAGGAGGGGAGAATCCAAGACATTCGACCAAATTCTTAATTAACTGTATTTACCTAATTTTTCTTTTCGTATGTGTAAACTAAATGATACAACTGTGCATGTACCCTTGGAAGTTTTCCTTTTACTGGACTTATTCGACAGTCCGGGGTTTTGAGTATGCGGACAAATGGGCTTCTGGTCATTGACGTCCCTACACTTCTCTGGTCCCCCGGACCCGACTCGTCATGACAGGGGTCGTTTATGCGCCCCTCTTTGATTACCTTCTGTTCCCAATGAAGTCAGCCCGATAAGCGTGCCCTGGCAAAGTCGTGACTGAGGGTCAGGGGTCACTTTACTTGTAAGAAAAGGGGGACCATTTTCCTCTCGTGGAAAGAGTTCCCTTTAAGTTTCTGGACTAAACTCGATCTTTCCCCCCTCTAGTCTCACGGGAGGTGTAGATGACAAGAGTTGACGGAAGACAAGTTTTAGTTACGTAGTTTCACCGTATTAAACCTCACCGCACAAGACTTGAGGAAATTGTCGATGTACTCAAGAGAAATTAAGAAGACAATCAATAGGGCTTAAACATTGAAGTCCTTATTCGAAGTTTGGAGTGGACTGAGGAGGTAGTCACGACACGTCATATGCCTGAAGACACTATAGTCCGCTCATACTCTTGGGGGTCGTTCGAGAGAGGGCGAGGAGGGGTGCAGAGAGTCGGAGACAGGTGAAACATGTAACGACTCTAACTAGTGTAAAAGGTAAGAACAAGACATTTGTATAAACAGAAGGGGTAAAATAGACATTCATCTAAGAGTTTCGACTTTTCAGTTAGCTACGAGATAACTGTTATACCACTAATATTTTTCACAAGTGACCTTCTCCGGTGTTGCAGAATGAGATGTTTAGTCATGAAGACAGTGAATTCTTCTTACACCGTTTACCTTGTCAGGACGAATGGAAGTATGTAGAGAGTTTTAGTACGATGTAAAATCGAAGGAAGCTGAAACCCGGTCCTGAAAGAACATTCTATAAAACCAAGTACGGTGTCAAACATTAACGGAAAGAAAAAGAGATTAACTCTCTTCTTTGGGATGAAAGAGGGGTAGAGTAATTGTATTAGAATGTCGAAGAACAGGTAAGGTTAGAAACGACTTGTCTCCGAACTTCGACCAAAGAGAAAAGAAGGAAAAAAATTTTCTAAATAAATACGTAAATAAATACCGACAAGTCCCAGTAGTAACGACACGAGCCCAAAAGAGGTCAACGGGCTCGGGGGGCGGAGCCCAAAAGAGGTCGGGGGGTCGCTCGCCCCCGATGAGAGAGAACTCCGTACTCCCGAAGAGTGACGTCGCCAAAGAGAACAACGGCCCGTGTCCGAGATGCATGTGCCCGGAGTCAGCGACGTCACGCACCTGAGTCGTGGACACCCCGTGTCCGAATTAACAAGGTGTCGTTTCACCTTAGAAGAACCTAGTCCCTGGCTTGGTCACAGGGACGTAACCGTCCGCCTAAGAAGTGGTGACTCGGTGGTCCCTTCGGGATAAAAGGGAAAAGAATTGTAAGACATTCAATGGATCGTCCATTCACACCAAATACAGTCTCGTATCTACTTTTAGGATAAGGAATTTCCTCTAAAAATTTTTAATGTGCTCTAGTACAAAAATTTGTTCTGCATGAGGGACAGATGAAACATCGAGGAATAAGAGTGGTCGACTAAAAAATAAAAATCGTCTCGGTGTCCTTCAGGTGTAGTGAAGGGACCGTACCGACCCCTTGAAAGATCTGTTTTTATGTAGACGACCTGACCGGTCATCCCCGTTACTCCGACTCGACTTATACTGGGAGACACCCCGAGTCAGGTGGATAGACACTCTATTTCCCGAAGGGTTTTAATCTGACAACCAGAGTACTGAAGGTGCTCGTTGGAGAAGTCGACCTCGGTAGACGTTTGGGCCTGGGACTGTAGGACACACCAAGAAAGGAGTCCTCGTTAAGACACCCATTTGCGTCCTACCCCTGGACCTAGATTCTAGTTCTAGTTTCAGTGACCTTTGTAATCAATGATAAAGGGTTCTCGTTTTTAATGGACACCTTAAACTGTCTTACCTTTATCTGAATGAAGGAGGGTACTTAAGTATAAAATATAGTTTACTTGGTGTTTCACGAAAAAGAAGGGACAATTTTAATAAAAGTCCGAGACCTTCTACTTTAAATATGATTAAATGTCTTATTTGAACCTTCCAATAGTCGAGGTTTTCAGAAATTAGTATGATATACCACTTCTTGATCGGTCGGTCTTGATTTTAAGGACAAACTCGAGTTGTCGATGGACCTCTAAAATCCCTAGTCTTCTTTCCACGAACCATTCGTCGTTTCCGGTAGTCACCCCACAACGAATTGACCCTTCCTCCCGGACTTGTCCACCTCCCCATTCGCGGGACACGACGTCCGACCTCTAGACCCACCCGAACTCGTTTTTTTTTTTTTTTATATATATATATATATATGTCGTATAAAATAAAGAATATAAGGGACGATGGAACTGGAGAGACTCAAAGTTGAGGGAGTAGTTACATTTCATTGTCTCATTTCGAGAGTTGTCTACAACCTACTTACTTCTGGACTCACTTACTCTCTCATTACTCGTCTCAATCCGATCTGGAAGTGGAAAGTGTCACAGAGAACGACTGACCTTCGGGACTCACACTGTGAACCAGGTGACTGGAGTGACTCGCCACCGGGTCCGCCTCACGGACAGTCACCTCCCGGTCCGCACCTCCTTCCCCGGGGGTACCTCCCGACGCCCCAGTCTCGGAAAACTCGGGGTCGGCAAGTTCATCCTCACCCGACACGCAGGGTGTGGACGGTGACCAGTAGTCAGTACCCTTCCGGTTCGAGCACCGTCGGGGGTCCCGTCTGAGGGACCGACTGAGTGACCCGCACTCTGACAACAGTTCTTAAAACCTCACTCACGTTAATAAGGATGGTGACAGACTCTCCGTCTGTGGACAGGGGATTCTTCGTGTCGGACTTAAAAATGTCTCTTTGAGTGAGTCCTACATCCCCGTTGTACTGTCCTCCAGACCCAAGGGAACTTTTATGAAGTCGTTATTACTTTCTTTTTCCTCCCCTCCCTCCTCCCTCCCTCTTTTTCTTTTTGTTCCCTGTTTACTTCGTTCACGTCGTTTTAAACTTTTGTGGCTTGGACGAGTAATGTCATCAGAGAGATGTAGACGCGCACAAATTTTAAAAAGTGTCATCTCGAACTAAATTTTTTTCTATGTGCCCTACACGGACTACCAGGTCCCCGATCCTGAGACGTACGAGGGTGAGTCCCCCGGGTCTAAACTAGGGACCAGTCCCTTGATCACCTCTTCCGCTACCGTGCGGTGAGGTCATGAGAACGGACCTTTTAAGGTACCTGCCTCCTCGGACCACCCGACGTCACGTACCCCAGCGATTCTCAGCCTGTGCTGACTCGTCGAAGGGAAAGTGAAAAGTGAAAGTACGTAACCTCTTCCTTTGCCGTTGGGTAAGGTCACAAGAACGGACCTCTTAGGGTCCCTGCCCCCTCGGACCACCTGACGGCAAATACCCCAGCGTGTCTCAGCCTGTGCTGACTTCGCTGGATCGTCGTCATCGTCCCTTGATCTAGAGTGTACGGTGTCGGTTCTGGACCATGTTGGTTTATGTATTTTATTTATTTATGAAATTTATATATATATATATCGTGGAAAAGTATGACAAGTACCAATCTGTCGTAGTGACTGAGTGACCTGTACTCAAACTCGTTTGAGGACCTCTACCACTTCCTGTGTCTTCGGACCTCACGACGTCAGGTAGCCCAACGTTTCTCAACCTGTGCTGACTGACTGGTTGTATGTCGTGAACCAGTTTGACGACAGGGAACGCAAAGACCTAAGGGCCGAGTCCTGGGTACCAGGGTCTCCAGGAGACGGGAGTGTGAAGAGTGGTCGGGGTTACACAGGAGATGTGTGTGTGTGTGTGTGTGTGTGTGTGTGTCTGTGTCTGTGTCTGTGTCTGTGTGTCTGTGTGTGTGTGTCTGTGTGTGTGTGTGGTGTGTGTGGGGGGCGGGGGGGGTTCCTATTTTTCGTTCCTCTCGGTTACCGGTACTGGCGTCTTTCTTTCCCTTTTGTCAGAACCACAAGCGTGTGGAAAAAGTTTAATCGACACGGGAAGACCACTTGCTTGTCGGTGACTGTACGATCGGGGACAGGAGGACCGAGGCCACTGTGCGACTCACTTAAGAGGCACAACAGGTCAATTCGGACGTCTCTTCGACGTCCCACCCGAAGGCGAGGGAGACACACACGTACGGTTCAATGAAGTCAGCGCAGGTTGAGAAACACTGAGGTGCCTGACATCGGGTGGTCCGAAGAGACAGGCACCCTAAAGGGTCCGTTCTTATGACGTCACCGAACGGTACGGAAGGAGGTCCCCTAGAAGGGCTGGGACGCTAGTATAGGCGCAGAGAACGTAGAGGACATAACCGTCCGGTCCAGAAGTGACGATCCCGAGTGGGACTATCCCGAGAAAAGGACAATGTTGAGTGGACAGGAACGGGGTGTAGCCACGAGGGTTGGGGGTGTCGTACGACTAAAAGGTAGTGTGAAAACAAATGAGAAGGCTGTAGGAAAGACCACCACATGGAAATGGTAAAATTGATAATTTTTAATAACTTCACTATGTACGACATTCAATTTTTTTTAAATGTTTTTCGATATTCCATTTTCCATTTTCAGAGAAAGAGCGGATTAGGGGTTAGAGTGGGGGGTCTCTATAGTGACGAACTCAAGGTATCATCGGAAGTCCTTTAAAAAGTACATATACAATAATGTATCGATATTTATAAATTTTATGAAAGAGGGACGGTAATCAAAAGGATGATAGTTGGATCTCCCACTATTCCTGTTAAGATGTTACAAATAACTGAATTTTCTAAAATGCAAGTTACATAGTCCTTAAAACCAAATTTTTGTAAATTAAGTATAATTTACGTGATTTTACACTGACCTGATATGGCAGAGTAACTCGACGATTGTTTTAGTTGAATTTTCGATTTTACTTAGTACCGTTTATTTAATTCTTTGTTTCCGTTCTAAAGGGACCACCAAGTCACCAATTATGAGGCATAAAGGTTACAAGTTAAGAACCAGTCCCTTGATTCTAGAGTACACGGAACTTCACCCCCCTTTTTTTCCGACCAGAGTAGAGTAAAAAGTGAATTACACAAGGTCTGTACATCAAGATTGTTACGTAAAATATCTGAAACTCTGTCGATGTTCAGTTTCGAGTCTAAAATTTTTGTACGAACTCGACCCGTTCAAAGACGATAAATATTGAGTTACTGGTTAACCATTTCTTACGAGTTAAATGAGTAAAGTGGGAATTTCTTTTTAAAAATATTCGGAAATATCCGAAATATCTTTATTTTCTCTTGTATGTAAAAGAAGAAACATTAAACACAAACACAAACATTTCCGACTTAAATATCAATTTATATAAACGTTCCAATTTTTTTTTCACAAACTTACTTCTCGGTCTTTTTGACGTTACGTAATTCTCACCCTCTTATTTCACCTCGTTCTTATCTTAGTTATGTACTTAGGACAGTTTCACATAATCGTAAATGACTAGACTGAGTATTTTGGAGTCGGATTAGCCTGAACTAAAAAGGTACAGTACCGCTGTCGTGTATAGCAACAAAGACCTTCCTAGTCGACGAAGTCGGAGGATGTCGGGGAGTTACTGTTCCGAAATAACTGAAGTATTTATATACGACGGGTCGACAGTAGGCGAATTACTCCGCTACTGAAGGTAAGCTACCTTGGTAAGGTGAGCCAGGATCGTCCGCCCGACAACGGACTATAATTGTTACCTGGTACGACCGGGAAAGTCTTCAAGCCCATGGTGTGTCGGTGTGTTCAAGATAACAAGGATGTTGTACCATCGAATCACAAACGAAATCCTGAATTTTTGGTGAAGAGGGGAAATTTCTTATATGGGAGGAAACGACTCCGTCAATGAAGAATCTAGACTTTGGAAGGTTCCGAGTAAAAATAATCTGTACACATATTAGTGTAATAATGAATCCCTGTCCTACTTCTAATTTTGAATTAGGTTCATTCTTCCTACCACTCCTCCCCAGTGTTTTCCCTGTCTTCTTCCTACTTGTAATTGACTTGAGACGATTCGAGGCCCGTGACACGGGTCACGGGACGTAGGAACGATGAGTATATGCCAGGTACCCGGTGTCGAGTCCGTGGTCGACCCTCGAACACACCTGACAGTCTGGGATCGGGTCTGAATGCCTCTAAGGACCCGCGTCAGTTCAAACTCTTCTGGGCGGGATTTAATGTTTCAAATAAATTAGGAAAGTTGTTGGTAAGCTTCTTTTATAATCAAGGTATGAAATACAGATGTTTAAACCCCATCTGTAGAGTTTAAACCCAGGACTAGAGCCTGAAGGTCCGAGGTTTTGATACTCTTTCTTTAAAGACAACAAATATTCGGTGGGTCACACACCGTAAAACAACGTCGTCGGATGTCTCTGATTGGGTTATTCCTTTGGGTCTTTCTTTCAAAGGAAAGAGGGAAGGAATTTTTTTGTGTGCGTGTGTATAATAAAACGAAAAATAAAGAGAAGCGACGGTTCTCAAATTACGTTTTATGTTCATACTCATTTGTTACTTTAATTATTAAAGGGGTCACGAATCTTCATTTCTTAGACGGGAACTATATCCTTGACGTCCTCTGAGTCCAAACTAGGGACCCAACCGTTCTAGGGGACCTCCTCCCGTACCGTTGGATGAGATCATAAGAACCGACCCTTTAGGGTACCTGCCTCCTCGGACCGTCCGATGTCAGGTACCTCAACGTCTCAGTCTGTGCTGACTTCACTGAATCGTCGTCGTCATTTGCCCCCTTTAGTGACATCACTCTTAAAACCAAAAAGACATATACGAGACGTTTCGGAGGAGTCGGACATAAAGAGTGTGTATAAATTACGTGTAAGGGACCACCGAGTCTACCATTTCTTAGGCGGACGTTACGTCCTCTGGACCCAAACTAGGGACCCAACCCTTCTAGGGGACCTTTTCCCTTACCGTTGGACGAGGTCATGAGAACGGACCTTTTAAGGTACCTGTCTCCTCGGACCGTCCGAGGTCAGGTACCTCAGTGTTTCTCAGCCTGTCTTGACTCAGTGATTTAGTGGTACTATACAGTATTACGTGTATATAAAGAAGGAAGGGGAGACGTAGTGTCCTTCCTAAAGGTCACCCTTTTCCCCGTGACGGGTCCTAAAGTGTCCACCCCTTTCTGTCTCGGCCGACGTGGTCGTGTGCACAGCCTGGGGTTTCGGGTACGAGGCAGGCGGAAGGGTGAGGCGGGGCCCAAAGGACTCAGTCTCGAGGAGACCCTGTTGCGGCTCATTGGTCGTGAACTTTCCGTCGGACACCACACTCACTCCCACGCACTGTCCCTCCTTTTCTCGGTCCTTTGGTGCGGCACCCTTAGCCGCCTCGACGTCGAGTCGGAGGGAAACCCGATGTCTTCTGCCGTGTTCATCCTGGGTTTCTTTAGTGTTCCCCCGATCAGAGTCGGGTTGCATTCCGTTGGGAAAGAACATCGGTCTCGATAAGACAAACCCTTTCTACCGTGGGTGACTTGCAAAAGTTCGTGTCCACCGACTGGGCTCCCGCAGACAGACCTGATACTCTGTTCAGGATAAAGTTCCCCTCTGACCCGATGAACCGAGGACTTGTGGCGAGGGTCTGTATGATACCGTCGCAAGAGTGAAAGGTGTGCACCGTGGCCCGCAAGGAGACCTACACACCCCGTGCTACGTGTGACACGGGCGGTGCCGGACCCGGGCCCAGATGTGACGCTGTCGGCGAGGAAACCGACGTCCACGGGCCTAGGGTCCTAGTCCTCCCTGTTCCTCCGTCGGTCGCGTACCCGACCGCCGACCGGATGTTTCGTCGGGAACGGTTTGTAGTGTTGGACTTGTCTGGGTTCGACCCGGGCACTGTTGTAAGAATAAGAGGTTCTCGTGGTTAAGTCTTTCTCCCGTACTTAGGTTAGACTAAGACTGTTAATTATGCATCCTCTCCGGTCGTCTCCGGGTCTTGTTTAACGGTGAGACTTATTTCAGTTCAATGGTCCTTCGTCCACATCAGTAACCTAACCCGACGGTGTCTTTTCATGATGTCTAGCCCACCGAATTTTGGTGTTTGTGACTTGACACGGTGTCAAGACCTCCGACCACACGTCCTAGTTGGACACTCGTCCCGGTCAAAGAAGGGTCCCGACGTCCGTCTTAGCCAGAGCACGGGGAGAGGGGATGTGGAAGGTCCGTAAACTACCATGAGAAACCACGCGGAACCGTACTTCCTCGGAGTGAGACTAGCTGTGGAAGTTCAAGTGTACCGCAAGAGAGGGACACAGGTTTAAGGGAGGAAATATTCCTTGGTCAGCAATAACCCTCTTCCAGGTACGAGTACTGGAGTGAAATTCACTCCTTCATAATATGACATAAGATGATGAAAGTACCCCTACCGACAGGGTTCCTCCGTCTCCTCCCCTTTACCCCGGTTCCTCTCCGCACTTAGTCCATACTCCGATGTAATCACCCAAATCGTCGAATCATTTCGACGAATCCTTGTTCGATTGACTACAGAGTTAGAATGTGAACAGGTTTCTGACATACTAGATAACGAAGAAACCCCTCAAGGAGAACCCACTCCTTCCTTCTTAAATAGGACACCAAGGGTTTTTGGTAACAGTTTTCAAGTAGGCACCCGTCCCCACACCCTCGACTCACCCTGGGGTCCTGGAATGTGGACTCACCGTACACTCCCCGGACCCCGTCCCCGACCTTCGTCTTCGACGGACCTACCCTGGGTCACTTCGACCTCAACCAACGGTAGTACCACCGTCTTCGTCTCGTTTGACAGTTCCCAGTCTACTTCGGTTCTACTAGACTCTTCATGGACTATGTTAGAACGATAGAGGATGACCTGCTGACCCTGTTTCATCGACTACCCTGATGTTCACCCCTAGTGCAAAGACCCTAGAAGTTTGTGACCGAAGGGAACCAAATCAACGTTTCAACACAGACTGAGAACACTGGGGTACCTGACATCGGACGGTCCGAGGAGACAGGTGTCGTAAAGGGTCCGTTCTTATGACCTCACCAAAAGGTAAAGGAAGAGGTCCCCTAGAAGGGTTGGGTCTCTAGTTTGGGCCCAGAGGACGTGACGTCCGTCTAAGAAATGGTTGACTTGGTGGTCCCTTTGAGAATCGAAGGGAATCTCGTTCGTTGATATGAAAAGTCCTAAGTAGGACTCATTTGTGAATTCTGTTCACATATTTTTACATGTCTCTTGTAAGATATATTAACGGTCGTTGACCCTTTTCGGACATTCAGGTTGTTACATCCCAACCACTTTTTCTAATATGTACTGCATATAACCTTAGGATTCGTCAATAAATTTAAATACTCCATAATTATCAAGTTCTCTGAGTATGTCTACCGGTGACTTGTGTCGATGTACTTTTTTTCGTTGTTTCTTACTTATTATACTAGGGTAAAAAAGTTTTTCCTAGGACTTTTTATAAATATACCTATATATATAAGTATATTTAAGACCTTCTGATAAAAATTCTTATGATTGTTATTAATAGAGATCCATTAAAATTGAAAAGAAGGAACATCTACAATAAAAAAAATGTTAATAACATCTTTATTTACTAAGTTTGTTTAAAACAAAATTTTCTGACAGACTGTATCTTTTTCTTGACTGTAAAATTGGTGAAAAAAAAAAAACGGAACACCGTATACCTTAGAATCAAGGGACTGGTCCCTAACTTGTTTACTGGGGACGTGACCCTCCCGTGTCAGAATTGGTGACCTGGTGCTTCCTTCAGGTTCTTGACTGTAAAATCTATAGACTCGTTAGTCTCCGAATGTTACATTTACCGTCTACGACGATTTTTAATTTACCTTTCTTAGTGAGAAGGTAAGTAAGTCATAATTGTTTATAAGGTCGTATCGAGGATGTTTGGTCCGTGGTCCGGTCCAAGACCTCTGTCTTCTTCAGTTTTGTCAATGTTTAACACAAATCACAATATTTTCTTTTTTCTATAAAGGGACCTTATAAAAATAAAGTTTCCTTCATTCAAATCAACGTAATTTTAAAAAACTTCATAAATGTCCGAAAGAGGAAAATGTTTTCTAAAATCCAATTAATGTTGTTTTTGTAAAGTGACTTACCATTTTGTATGTATTGTTAAACCTAGCCCCTGTTATTTTTGTAGATATACATCTGATAGAAAACAATAATATCTCGAATTTATACCAAGACTCGTAGGTTCGTCGGTTTCGCTTTTCCTCTTGGTAAATAAAACAAGAACGGTAGTCTCTCTATCTCTGGTTAAAAAAATTTTCTTTGATTCGAAGAGGATCGGGAATAGACGTTTCCTTTAAAGAGTATACTCTTTAAAGAGTATAACTCACTGTAATTATTTATAATTATAAATATAATTGTTTATAATAAAAGGTGTACTTTATTATTCTTTTTTAGACGATTAGGTATTTGAGACTCTCCTGTTCCCAGTAGCTAAAACAAACATAGATCTGTGTCCACGGGGTCGTCCGTGCGTTTAAAACACCTTTCCTCCTTGTCATACAGTAAGACTCTACACCGATGCATCTGTCGGTAGGGTTAACGATTCCTTGTAAGAAGTAGTACAATCTTTTGTCTGACTTAGGACTAGACGTCTTCATGCTCCTGACAGATGGTGGGATTTATTACCTGTCGCCGAGTAAGACCCTCGATAAGAAATCCGAAACTGTGGGATTTGTCGTGGTAGTCCTCTAATCTACACATGGATTTAAAGACAGATATATACAGATATATAGATAGATGGATCTGAATAGTATTCCTTGACCGAATTCGTTAATACTTCCGACTGTTCAGGGTACTGGACTCCAACTCAGTCGTTCGACCTCTGGGTTCTTTCGGTTACCTCGAGATTGGGTTGGTCTCCGGACTCTTCTCTGCCTTGAGTCACCATGTCTAGGTCAGGTTTCCGGTCGTCCGAACCCTAAGTCCTTTTCAGGAACGAAGTCAAGCTGAGTTTTCCGTCATTTTTCGGTCACAGGGTCGTACTTACAGAGGGTCCATCCTCTGAAAGAGAGACTGAACTCCCTTTTGGTCCAAAAACAAGGTCAGTCCTGTGGTTCCTCTAGGTTGGTCAGTTAGGATTTCCTTTAGTCAGGACTTATAAGTGACCTTCCTGACTACGACATTGACTTCGAGGTTATGAAACCGGTGGACTACGCTTCTCGACTGAGTAACCTTTTCTGAGACTATGACCCTTTCTAAGTCCCGTCCTCCTCTTCCCCTGCCGTCTCCTACTCTACCAACCTACCGTAGTGACTTAGTCACCTGTACTCAACTCGTTCGAGGCCCTCTACCACTTCCTGTCCCTTCGGACCGCACGACGTCAGGTACCCCAACGTCTCAGTCTTGCGGTTTCGCTGACTTGTTGTCCGGAAGTCAACTGCCCTACTCCGGGTGAGCACAATGTCTCCCGTAAGACGAAAGGGTTACATTTATAATTGAAGTAGGTTTTGTAGAAGTGTCTTTGTGGGTCTTATTGCAAACAGGTTTATAGACCCGTGGGGTACCAGGTCGTTCCACTGTGTGTTTTAATTGGTTGTACTTGGTAATGAGAATTATGTGTCGATTTGGTTGACACTAAGTGGTCCGAATGGTTTGTCGTGTTCCTGATATTTAAGTAAATGGTCTCTCCTATAGGTAGAATCTTATTTTGACTACTTCTATTACTACGGTTTTTACCTTTCCTTTTGTCCTCGGTCGTTGTCTGCCTCTTCATTTTCCGTTGAAGTCTGGAGTACTGCTTCATCGCCCTCCTTCTGTTAAAATCTTTCAGGGTTCTAGTCTCCGACTTCAATGACGGCACTTCCGTTTCTTGTCTACCGTTGCACTTTGCCTTTTCCCATTACAGGTTTTATGTGGTTAATTATCCCTCCCTTCGTCGGAGTCCTAAAGAAAAAAAAAAAAAATTAAAATAAAAAATAAAAAATTTAAAATTTTAGAAATTAAGAATGTACGCAAGGGTTTGTACTTGGGGGGAGGGTGGAGGGAGGGGTTCCTAAAGAACTTCTTTCTGTGAACCCGCAATTCCGTCTTACTTACCTCTCTGAATGTCTCGGGTCTACAAGGCACTGTTGGCAGGACGTCGGACTACCTGTTCGGGTTCACGACGAGGCGTCAGTACTTTCCCACCCTTACCGATCGGATCCCCAGACTCGTCTCCTGGTCACCGTCTCAGTCCGTGTAGGTTAAGGGGAGCCAAGGGAGCCGGTCCGTTGTGGTCTGCTGTGCACCCGGGCGCGTGTCGAGACGGCAGGTGGGAGGGGACCTGGTCCCAGGACGAGCGTGTACGCGCGTCCGGAAGGGTGGAATTTGGGGTTCAGGGACCGAGAACGGCATAGAAAACTTGAAAAGAAACATTTGTTGCTTCTTATTTCCCACAACGAGTCGTGGGTCGAGATACGCCTACTTCAGTTGTTGGTGACGTCAACGACACGAGGGACTCTCCTTGAACCCCACTTTACGTCCTACTCTGTGTGACACGAAGTCTTTTTGTCCGGGGTCTCTAACATCCTACGTGCAGAGTCCTCCTTAAAAGTACTCGGGTCTAAGTTCGTAGAAGTGTATATACCGACCTGTTCGTGACTATAACAATGGAACTCTACAGAACAAAAAAAAACACTGGTCGTCACTGAAAAAAATAGCTCCTGCACACGAACTGACGTACAGAAGGGATCGGTTTTGGGTATATATTCGAGAAGGTACCGTTGGGTGAGGTCATAAGAACGGACCTCTTAAGGTGCCTGTCTCCTCGGACCACCCAGTGTCTCAGTCTGTGTTGACTCACTGAAAGAAGAAAGAAAAGGGGATAGAAGACCCCCGTCGAAGAAGACTCGAGGACTCTCGGACAGAGGACCTGGTGAGTGTCAGGAGTCATTCCAGGGACTTAATTTTGAATCTGAGTGTCTGAAGGGACCACCAGGACGCCAGTTCTTAAGTAGGCAGTTACGCCCCCTGTACCCAAGCTAGGGACCAACCCCTTCTGCGGCACACGACACCCCGTTGATTCGGGTGTGCGGATCTCGGGCTCGAGGGGTCATTCTCTTCGGACGCGTGCGGTCGATCTCTCATCGGGGGCGAGAGACGTTGATCTCTTTCGGGTGCGTCGTTGTCTCTGGGTCACGTCGATTTTTTTTATGGAGATATATAATTTATTTAATTTTTTTTTTTGTTGAATGTGAGTGTCGAGAATTCAGACAGGTAAAAAGAAGTTCAACCGTGTGAGGACGTGAGAGGAAGGAGGGTGGTGGTTTAGAGGACGTTCAGACCGTATGTGACTCAGGTGAAGGGGAGACGGGGTGGACGATTCGGGAACGGAGGTCGACGGCTACGAGGGTAAGTTCGTTACGGTCGATGTAGGTGAAGGACTGGCGACCAGGGTTTTCCGAGTCGGAAGTGGCAAAAACTTGAAAAATAAAAACATTGTCACGACGTGTAAAGTGCCACTAGGACTTTAAGGGAAGAAACCGAGGGTCCTGGGTCGTGACATAGAACAAGAACCGGAACGGGGGTTCTAGGAAGGACCTAGAAGGAGAAGGACTGACAAGTTATCGTTATAGTTTTCTGAGACGACAGTAGGGGGTCCGAAAAGAGGTAACAAAGGAGAAGAAGTCTTCAGTGAGAGGGGTCCCGAAGGATGACAGAGGAGGTCAGGTCCCTCCTTGAAGGTTGAGAGACAAGGTGGGACTGAGACAGAGAGGTTACCCAGAGTGTAAAAGTCGCGGAAGGTTGGTAAAGGGGAGTTAATGTGGGATCTCAGGGTCTAAGTGTCAAGATTTTAGTCTGAAAGAACAGGAACAATTGTAATAGTTGTAATAGGTTCGGCCGGTTTAAGATTTGGGGTTCTAGTAGAGGTGAGGGCTACATATTCACCAATGAGACTGAGTATTTTAAGAAGGAAAGCGGAAGGAGGAGTAAAATTGAAAGTAGTGATGGGCTCGAGTCGAAAGAAGAGTAAGGATTTTATGACGTTAGCGAAAATCGACTAGAAGAACGGGACTTGATAGGAAAGGTTAGGTGGGACGTAGACAATCCTTGGTTAAAAGGTATTTCTAGAGGATAAGAACGTTACAGACCGACCCCACGGATTCGTGTCAGTAATTGTGATTAAATTCTTATAAAGACCACCAGAGCACCAATTCTTAGACGCAACGTCACGTCTCCTACACCCAAACTAGGGACTAGTCCCTTGATTCTAGGGTGGACGACACCTCGTTAATTCGGGTCACGGCGTTGAAGACTCGGATTCGTGATTTGAAGATGATTTCGGATACCCGGGACCTACGTTGATGACTTCGGGTACCCGGGACCGCGGGCATGCGGTGTTGATCTCGAGTACGTGGTGTTGCTTCTAGGGACCCACCCCTTCTAGGGGACCTCTTCCCTTACCGTTGGGTGAGGTCATATGGACGGACCTCTTGGGGTACCTGTCTCCTCGGACCACCCGATATCAGGTACCCCAGCCTGACAGGTTTCCCAACCTGTACTGACTCGTTGATTGTGACGTTGATCTCTTTTTCGGACGTGTCGTTGTTTCTGGGTCGTGTCGCGTTTTGTTTTAATAAGATTTTTCTTTTTGTACATTTTTTTTTATTAGATAATTTTTTTTTTTCTTATACGTACGTTCCTCTGTAAGGTATCATCATCCCGAATCTCTGGAGAGGAAGGACTCTACAAAGTCCCATTACTTCTATTTCTAGAATGGAGGAGAAGGAGTCCCTAGACAAATGTAAAGACTCATTTCTATTCCAGAAAGAGGTCTCTCTTCATCCTCGTCCAGGGGTCGTCGAGGTGTCTTCTACCCTTGGATTAAACCCCCAACAAGGAGAGGACATTACGCGGGGAGGTCCGACACGTTCGTGGTAGACCGGGAGTGACGGAACGGGACACCTCGAACCTGTTAGTTGTTCCGATTGAAGTGAACTTCTTTCCATTTTAGAGTCTGGGGAATGGGACACTGAATTGTGTTGTGGTTGTTTAATAGAAGACTTTCTAGGTGAGACCGGTCGAGTGAAGGAACTAACTTTGTGAAGGTACCGAAGGAACGTGTCTTATTTTGAGATTCGGAATAGACATTAGGTTCAAGAGAAAGGTCAAACAGGGGGAAGAAATATATTCCCTGGATTCTTAAACACCAAAACTCATAGGGTACCCCAATACCTTCGTTAGGTGGTATTTACGACTGTCTCCTGATAGTCATATCAGGAGACAGAGAAAGAGATTTCTTTCTCTTTAGTTTCGGATGCTATTAGTAGATCCAGACGTCTACCGTCGACCTGTACCCAACGGACTCAGAATGGGATACATTTAGAAGGCAAGATTAGTTGGACCTGAAGGTGTACAAGGGGTTTGTCCGTATATGTGGGACGGAGGTCGAGACCGGTGCGGACACGAGTCAGTGAGTGATCAAAAGTCGAGAAACGCTGGAGTATCTGACATCGGGTGGTCCGAGGAGACAGGTACTCTAAGAGGTCCTTTCTTATGCCCTCGTCCAACGGTAAAGGATAAGGTCCCCTAGAAGGACTGTGTCCCTGACTTGGACCCAGACACAGAGGACGTAACCGTCTGTCTAAGAAATGGTAATCACGGTGGACCCTTCGGGGGACCGGTGCGGATCTTACGGTATGAGTCTAGTGTCTACTCCCTTTTGGGTACTTCGTGGTCCCGTTCTTTGTGGGTATCGTGGAAAACTCGTTACCACTCGGTCTAGTGACTGAAGAAGTACCTACAGTGGTACTGGGGGTAGTCTGTCCTTTGGTCGGTCGGGAGGTAGGGCCGGTATTAGCTACTTGACGTCCGGTCTCGACGTCGGGGTCCACTGGTCCCAGACTGACCTGTAGTCCCTCGACTTGGTAGAGACCGTTACGAACCAACTTAGAGACACGTTGTCCCCTCGAGCCGTCAAATACCACCGGTTGTCTGGGTCTGTCGAGGAGGTAAACTCTTCAGTTCAGTTTTCCCCACTCCTCTCCGTCGAGTCCAAGGTCACCCTTCTTCGCTCGACCCCAAAGTCTGGAGAAAGTCAGAAAGATGAGTTTAGAATCGAGGTGGGTGTAAAGACCCATAAGAGCGTTGTTTAAGGGTTAGTAGAGTTTCTATTATACCTGTACGTAAACAGACCATCCGGAGTTGGTGAATTCTCGGGAAGAGTGTCAGAGTTTCTATACACATGGTTCTGCGACCAACTTCGCAACACACATTTATCAGTTGAATTGGTCTGTAATAATTACCCGCACGAAATTAGATAGTATAAAGTAATAGTTGACTTTCTATGTTGGATTAAGGTCTCTGTATTTTATAGTCCCTGAAGGGACCACTAGGTCACCGACACTAAGGCGTGAGAGGTACGTTTCCGGGGTCCAAGCTAGGGACCAGTCCCTTGATCTAGGGTGTACGACGAGTTTATCAAGGTTGCGGTGTTCACTTTCTGCGGTCCACGACGTTGATTCTCCACCACGTCAGTCTGTTTACTTATGTATAAAAAATCACCACCATATCACCGATTAACACAGACTGAGAACTTTGGGGTACCTGACATCGGGTCGTCCGAGGAGACAGGAACCCTAAAGGGTCCGTTCTTATAACCTCACCGAACGGTAAAGAAAGAGGTCCCCTATAAGAACTGGGTCCCTAGCTTAGACCCAGAGAACGTAAGGTCCATCTAAGAAATGACTGACTCGGTATTCCTTCGATTTTTTATATAAATAAATAAATAAATAAATTTTATATATAAAATTATATAGTTATTTTATTGGGTGTCACCAATACGGTGACTGACAACATTGTATGTTTTTTTTTTTTTTCACGGAAAATCTTAATTCTCTAATAACATACATAAGTTCCATACATAAGTCCAGGGGCCACCGAGTCTACCGTTTCTTGGACGGATGTTAATCCTCTACGCCCTCTGTGCCCAAACTAGAGACCCAACCCTTCTAGGGAACCTCTTCCCTTTCCGTTGGCTGAGGTCATGAGAACAGACCTCTTAATATTCTTGTCTCCTCGAACCGTCCGATATCTGGTACCCCAGTGTCTCAGCCTGTGCTGGTTCACTGTTTGTGAAAGTGAAGTTCCATACATACCATGCCATGTGAGTTTGTCACCCTACAAAACGTCGACTCTGTCCATTTGTCGTGTTCTACCCAGGTACCCACCACCACCCCCCTTCTTAAAGGAAGTCTTATTTCCTCCTCTCACCCCGTATGCACCCCGATGTGGAGTTCCACGGTTCACCTCAACATAGGTCACGAAGGACCGTCAGCCACGAACTTTTCGTCTGAAATTAAAATTTGATCCACGACTTGTACACCCAGATACAAAATCACAAAAATATGGGAAGAACACACAGATTTTATATTATGTGAAATTCACTCGGAACATTGGACAAAACAACGGGGATAAGGAGCCTATGGAACACAAGTCGTTACCGGATTTTTAAGAAATCTCTGAGGGGACCACCAGGTTACGTCCCCCGGTGCCAAACTAAGGACCAACCCTTTGATCTAGGACGTACGGCGTTGATTCTCAAGTGTACGGCGTTGATTTCTAGGACGTACGACGTTGCTTCTGGCTTCTAGGGTACACGACGTTGACTCTGGGGTACGTCGTTTTTTTTTTTTTTTTTAGTTAAGATATTTATGTCCTCAACTCCCTTGACAAATGACAGAAGTTGGAGGTGTTCGACTGATAATCCTTTCTTCCTTAAAGCAGTGAGGTGAGTCGTCATAGACTATACACGTGTATAGGTTGACTATTTGTAGACGTGGGATCCGCTGTCAGGTTTTGAGTCGAGAAAGAGTTATAAGGTCAGGAGGGAGTCTGTCCGTGACAAAGGGTCCGTACGGTTTTGGGTGTTTACGAGTTCAGTTAGACATTTTTACCACATCATAAACGTATATTGGCCTGTCGTAGGGGATCCGAAATTTAGTAGAGAGTCAAGTCAAGTCAGCGAGTCAGCACAGGCTGAGAAACACTGGGGTACTTAACGTCGTGCGGTCCGGAGGGACAGGTAGTGATTGGGGGACTCAAGTGAGTCTAATTACAGGTAACTCAGGCACTACGGTAGGTCGGTAGAGTAGGAGCCCGCAGGGGAAGAGGAGGACGGGCGTTAGGGAGGGTCGTAGTCTCAGAAAAGGTTTCTCAGTTGAGAAGCGTACTCCACCGGTTTCATGACCTCAAAGTCGAAATCGTAGTCAGGAAGGTTTCTTTAGGGTCCCGACTAGAGGAAGTCTTAACTGACCAACCTAGAGGAACGTTAGGTTCCCTGAGAGTTCTCAGAAGAGGTTGTGGTGTCAAGTTTTCGTAGTTAAGAAACCACGAGTCGGAAGAAGTGTCAGGTTGAGAGTGTAGGTATGTACCGGTGTCCTTTTTGGTATCGGAGCTGATCTGCCTGGAATCAGCCGTTTCATTACAGAGACGAAAACTTATACGATAGATCCAACCAGTATTGAAAAGAAGGTTCCTCATTCGCAGAAAATTAAAGTACCGACGTTAGTGGTAGACGTCACTAAAACCTCGGGTTTTTTTATTTCAGACTGTGACAAAGGGGTAGATAAAGGGTACTTCACTACCCTGGTCTACGGTACTAGAAGTAAAAGACTTACAACTCGAAATTCGGTTGAAAAAGTGAGAGGAGAAAGTGAAAGTAGTTCTCCGAAAAATCAAGGAAAAGTGAAAGACGGTATTCCCACCACAGTAGACGTAATAGACTCCAATAACTATAAAGAGGGTCGTTAGATCTAAGGTCGAACACAAAGAAGGTCAGGTCGCAAAGAGTACTACATGAGACGTGTCTTCAATTTATTCGTCCCACTGTTATATGTCGGAACTGCATTAGGAAAAGGATAAACCTTGGTCAGACAACAAGGTACAGGTCAAGATTGATAACGAAGGACTGGACGTATGTCTAAAGAGTTCTCCGTCCAGTCCACCAGACCATAAGGGTAGAGAATGTCTTAAAAGGTGTCAAATAACACTAGGTGTGTCAGTTTCCGAAACCGTATCAGTTATTCCGTCTTTATCTACAAAAAGACCTTGAGACAACGAAAAAGGTACTAGGTCGTCTACAACCGTTAAACTAGAGACCAAGGAGACGGAAAAGATTTTGGTCGAACTTGTAGCCCTTAAAGTGCCAAGTGCATAACGACTTCCGAACGAACCTCTTAAAACTCGTAAAGAAATGATCGTACACTCTACTCACGTTAACACACCATCAAACTCGTAAGAAACCGTAACGGAAAGAAACCCTAACCTTACTTTTGACTGGAAAAGGTCAGGACACCGGTGACGACTCAAAGGGTTTAAACGACCGTATACCTCACGTCGTGAAAGTGTCGTAGTAGAAAGTCCTAAACTTTATCGAGTTGACCTTAAGGAAGTGGAGGTGATCGAAACAAGTATCACTACGAAAGATTCCGGGTGAACTGAAGTATAAGGTCCTACAGACCGAGATCTACTCACTAGTGTGGTAGCACTAATTGGCTCAGCACTTCAAAAACATGTCAACAAGACACATAAGAACGGTGGAGAAGAATTATAGAAGACGAAGACAATCCAGGTATGGCAAAGACAGGAAATAGTTCGGGTAGAAACGTACTTTACAAGGGAACCATAGAGATTAAAAGAACTTCTCTAGAGATCAGAAAGGGTAAGACAACAAAAGGAGATAAAGAAACGTAACTAGCGACTTCTTCCGAAAGAATAGAGAAGAACGATAAGAAACCTTGAGACGTAAGTCTACGAATATAGAAAGGAAAAGAGGAAACGAAAAGCGGAGAGAAGAAAAGTGTCGATAAACATTCCGGTGGGGTCTCTCGGTAAAACGAAAAAACGTAAAGAAAAGGTACCCCTACCAGAACTAGGGACAGAGGACATGTTACAGTACTTGGAGTAAGGTATCAAGTAGTCCGTGAGATAGATAGTCTAGATCCGGGAATTCAGATAAAGAGTGAAGGTCGCATATTAGTATTCCCTAAACTAAATCCAGTATGGTATGCGTGTCTTTTGATCAGTTATATTAGTGTGATCCTGGTGTCGGAACAGATTGAGTTACTTTGATTCGGTACGGGCGCCCCGTTGGGTTCTACCCGTCCAGTACCACCTCTCCAGACTGTCTTACACCAGGTGACCTCTTCCCTTACCGTTTGGTGAAGTCATAAGAACGGAACTCTTGGGGTACTTGTCATACTTTTCCGTTTTTCTATCCTATGACTTTCTCCTTGAGGGGTCCAGTCATCCACGGGTTATACGATGACCTCCAGTCACCTCTTTATTGAGGTCTTTCTTACTTCGCTACCTCGGTTTCGTTTTTGTTATGGGTCAACACCTACACTGACCACTATCTTCGTTCCAGGCTACGACATTTCTCGTTATAACGTATCCTTGGACCTTACAGTCCAGGTACTTAGTTCCGTTTAACCTTCACCAGTTTGTTCTCTACCGTTCTCACTTGCAGCTGTAAGATCCTTAGTCGCTTGATTCCTGACCTTACCCACTTAAATTGAGTCTACTGGTAATATAGACGATGACACCCGTCCTTAGGGAATCTTCTTTACCTCTTCGGTAGTACCAGTTCTCTTCTCAGGCTTTACGTCATGAACCTACGTCAGAGTTTTTGCTGTCTTACTAGAGACAAGTAAAGGTTCCGTTTGGTAAGTTATAGTGTCATTAGGTTCAGATACGGGGTTGGTCATTGCGACTTCTTCGACTTCGACTTGTCAAGATACTTCTGGATCTTCTGAAAAATCTTGACTGTGGGTTTTTTCTACAGGAAAAGTAATATCCCCTGACCTTACGTTTTCATCCTTCAGTTCTTTGTGGACCTCATTGTCCGTTTAAACCGAAACCTTACTCCTTACTTCGTCCCGTTTCTGATTATCTCAAAACGGTTCTTTTACGTGACCAGTATCGTTTGTGGAAGAAGGTTGTTGTGTTCTCTTCTGAGATGTGTACCTGTAGTGGTCTACCAGTTGTGGCTTTAGTCTAACTAATATAAGAAACGTCGGTTTCTACCTCTTCGACATATGTCAGTTGTTTTTGTTCTGGTCCTCGACTGACACCGAGTCTAGTACTTGAGGAATAACGGTTTAAGTCTCAAATTAACTTCTTTCATCCCTTTTGGCGATATGGTAAGTCCATACTGGATTTATTTTATTAGAGATCGAGTGGAAATTATGGGTTGGGATACATTTATGATGTATTCATCGACATTTATGTCCCATTTATGGTACATTGATCAACACCCACTCCTCCCCCTCAACGTCTCCGCCCGTTTAAGTAGAACCTTTAAAGACCTTAAAAAAAAGAACATAAAAGACAGGAGGCAACTAACTTTGGTGCCCTATCCCTCCTCTTGGCTAACATCTCTGGGACCGAAGTGTAATCGAAACCCAAAGGGATCTAAATTGGTTCCAGTTTAACCGTTTTTTTCCTTTTTCTATAAAACGGATCAAATTGTTTTCCGAAATTCTTCTCACACGCGTGTCCTTCACCCCCGTAAAAGTTTTCTTAGGGAATTTTCGTTGACAGGACCGGTATGTTTTTCACTCAACTTCAAAATTCTTGTCCAAAGGATTTCGGACCGTACTTTATTTCACGTTCGAAACCTCAGTCTGATTAATTATTTTCAATAAGGCTTTTAGTGCGGTCGACACACCGTGACACTTCAGTAGATTGAAACGTCCGAACAAAGAGACATTTTACCCCTGTCATTCTTCACTGAATACCCCACAATCCAGTCTTTAAAATTTGTCTCATGACCCGGACGTATGTCATCAATGGATTATTTACCACTAATGATAAACCCTCGTCCAAACCCCAAAACCAAGTCCGGGGTCGCATAGAGTAGTGGGGAGGGACGACGGAGACCCAGTAAGTTTTTGAGAGTTAATAGAATTTGTAGATACACGTCCAATTCTTCAGTTCGTTTGGTTCCGGAAAGGCGTCAATGTTAGGCTGATTGTCGTAGTATCTCCCTATTGTTACAAGCCGAAAAGGACCAAATCAAAATTAGACCATCTCTTTGACCGTGGTGATCCCTTCGACGCGATACCGGAACCCTGGAGCCTCTTTACGTCATAGACCGGTTTCCGGTGCCCGGAGGTCCACTAAGGGCCCAGAGGGCGGTATTCCGGGCCCCGCCGGTTCCGCAGGGACCGCAGGCGCAGGAAAGGACCTTGGATCTCCCTTCCCAGAGTTCTCTCCGCCGCAGGTAGGCGCAAAAGCCCCGGGTCTGCTCCTGCGAATGAATGGTCGCGCTTTACGTGGTCCCGCAACTTCGTCTCGGTCCGCTCGTTGGGCGCCAGGCGGCAGGGGGCGGGGGCCGGGTCCGCGTCCGGGTCGCGCGTCGGGTGACGGTCGTCGCTCCGCTTGTCGTTGTCGCTCGGCGGGCGGCTCCGCGGGTCGAGGGTCGGGCGCACGTACGAAGGTCGAGGCTCGCGTCTGACGGGCGTGGACCCGACCCTAGAGGGGCGCTCGACACTCGCCCTTCCGCCCCGACGCGCCGCTCCTCCGCCCCGACGCGCCGCTCCTCCGCCCCGACGCTCCGCCCGCCCACCCCGCTTTCCTCCGAAATGGGAGGGCGGGGCGACGGGGCGCCTCAGGGATGTGACGTCTCGGTCTGCAAAAGAGTTGAGTCCAAGTACGAGTAGTTAAAAGAATTGACGGCTTTGGTCTGGATAGGGGTCAAGACAAGTGAGTCAGCATAGGCTGAGAAACGCTGGGGTACTTAGCGTCGTGCGGTCCGGAGGGACAGGTAGTGGTTGAGGGCCTCAAACGAGTCTGAGGACAGGTAGCTCAGTCACTATGGTAGGTCGGTAGAGTAGGAGACAGCAGGGAAAGAAGAGTCGGAAGTTAGAAAGGGTCGTAGTCCCAGAAAAGTTTACTCAGTTGAGAAGCGTACTCCACCGGTTTGTTAACCTCAAAGTCGAAGTTGTAGTCAGGAAGGTTACTTGTGTGTCCTGACTAGAAATCCTACCTGACCAACCTAGAGGAACGTCAGGTTCCCTGAGAGTTCAGAAGAGGTTGTGGTGTCAAGTTTTCGTAGTTAAGAAGTCGCGAGTCGAAAGAAGTGTCAGGTTGAGAGTGTAGGTATGTACTGGTGACCTTTTTGGCATCGGAACTGATCTGGCTGGAAACTACCGTTTCATTACAGAGACGAAAAATTATATGACAGATCCAACCAGTATTGAAAGGAAGGTTCCTCATTCACATTCGGTGGATAAGGGTCTGGTACGGGTTTTCGGACCTCTTTCCCGGTGTGGAAAACTACGTCACACTAACAATTGTCCCAAGTTTCGGAATTCGGTCCTTCACTTCAGATCGACAACCTTAAAAACGGTTATCGGACGTCATCTCCTTCCCTCCTCCATCCCCCACACCGCCCCCTCTTAAAATCCCTGTTTTATAAGATTAATTCGGAACGTTCGTTGGTAGTCATCTGTAATACCGAATGAGATTGTGATAGGAATTTCTAGGTTTTCGTCGCATTCATACCCGCTCTCCTCGTCATCCAGTGTCGTCAAACCATGGTCTATTAAATGGACACCATAAAATACAACATGAATGACACAACGACAAATCAACGAGTCAGCACAAACTCAGAAACGGTGAGGTCCCTGACATCGGGTGGTTCGAAGAGACAAGATGACTTCACCCAACGCAGAAGAAAGAGGTCTCCTTAGAAGGACTGGGTCCCTACCTTAGACAGAGGACGTAACCGTCCGTCTAAGAAATGTCGACTCAGTCGAGTACACCATAAAATAGAAAGAAATGTTGGGACCCTGAGTCACACACAGGGGGATAAAATGTTTACACCTTTGTCCGAGTTTATTGTCTAAATTTATTGAACAGATTCCTGAGAGTCACAGACCCGCCTCCGGTCTTGGGTGCTCACTCACAAGGGTTCCGGAAACGAAAAACTGGGAACTCATCCACGAATTGTCTGTTGATGTCAGTCGGCCCAACCTGCTTCGGTGTTCGACCTTAGTTCTAACGACCCTCTTTATAGTTATTGGAGTCTATACGTCTACTGTGGTGGGAATACCGTCTTTCGCTTCTTGATTTCTCGGAGAACTTTCACTTTCTCCTCTCACTTTTTCAACCGAATTTTGAGTTGTAAGTCTTTTGATTCTAGTACCGTAGGCCAGGGTAGTGAAGTACCGTTTATCTACCCCTTTGTTACCTTTGTCACTGTCTGATAAAAAACCCGAGGTTTCAGTGACGTCTACCACTGACGTCGGTACTTTAACCTTCTACGAACGAGGAACCTTCTTTCCGATACTGGTTGGATCTGTCGTATAATTTTTCGTCTCTGTAATGAAACGGCTGATTCCAGGTAGATCAGTTCCGATACCAAAAGGGTCATCAGTACATACCTACACTCTCAACCTGATACTTCTTTCGACTCGCGACTTTTTAACTACGAAATCTTGACACCACGACCTCTTCTGAGAACGTTCAGGGAACCTGACGTTCCTCTCGGTTAGTTAGGATTTCCTTTAGTCAGGACTTACATGTAATCTTCCTGACTACGACTTCGACTTTGAGGCTATGAAACCTGAGGACTACCCTTCTTGACTGAGGAACCTTTTCTGGGACTACGACCCTTTCTAACTTCCGTCTTCACCTACTGTCTCCTACTCTACCAACCTACCGTAGTGGCTGCGCTACTTGTACTCAAACTCATCCGAAACCTTCAACCACTACCTGTCTCTCCGGACCACACGACGTCAGGTACCCCACCTTTTCTCAACCTGTGCTGACTCGTTGACTTGACTTGACTTGTCAGTCGAGAACTTAGGCGTCTATCCTTCCCGTTTGATTACTCTGAACTTGTAGGCACCTAAGACCATGTGTGTCCCCGAAGACCTTGTTTACGGGGTACCTATGGGTCCCTACTGGACGTGAAGGACAAAATTATTAGGGGTTTTGTCTCCTAAGTCTAGAGATCACGAACGGGAGAGGAGACTCGGGGTCATAAATGTCACAACTGGTAGTAAACGCAACACAGGTGAGTTGAGTTGGACTTGACTTGAGTAGTGGGAGATGAGGTGCGTAGACTGAGAGATGACAACGAGAAAAAAGAAGACTGACGTGACACTCCGAAAGTACAAGAAACAAGGAGGTGGTCTCTAACTAGGAGTCGGTGTCGTCACTTTCGTGATTCAGGATTGGTTACTTAGTCCCTTGAGGGGGAGTCACAACGAATAATAGAAAATACGGTGAATTATAAGTAGTCAATATCGTTGGGTCTTTGTGTCTTTAGTAGGAACTATAGAAGGAGAGTTAAGGACTAGATTCGAAGCGAACGAGGACAAAATCAACGGTCATAGAGACCTAAGGTGGACCACCGAGTCTACCATTTCTTAGACGGGTGCTACGATCTCTGGGTCCAAGCTAGGGACCTAACCTTTCTAGGGGACGTCTTCCCGTACCGTTGGGTGAGGTCATAAGAACGGACCCTTTAGGGTGTCTGTCCCCTCCGACCGATGTGAGGTACCCCAGCACTTCTCAACCTGTGAAAGAAAGTAGGTGAAGTACCTGGTTGGACAAGTGGTAGAAAACGAAATCCCGAAGTGTGAGTGATAAAGTTGGACATGTGTAATGATTTGAGTTTCATGTAAAGGACGGGAACGGGATGGTCGATTACTAACAATAATTTGTGTTATGAAGATAGTAGTGAGAACAAATTACTTCTACTAAATGGCAACGAACATCTTATAGTTTTGAAGAAACATACGGAACGTCCACCCCCAGACCGTGGACGGAGAGAGAAGTCGGGAGGGGACGGGGACCGTCGGGAGGGAAGTGCTAGTAAAACCGAGGTCGACATGAAGGAAAGTGATGGACCTGAGGGTACGAGGAAGGATGAAACATGACAAAGAAGACGGTCTTTTCGAAAAGGTCACTTAGACGGGTTAATTGAGGACGAAAAGGAAGTGGTAATAGTCGACACATTAAAAACCTCTGAAATTGACGACAGACGGACTATTATTCTTAGAAGTAGTGTCTCTACAACTCCTGGTTCAACCATGAAGAATTCGTGAGCATGGTCACCGACCGTAAATGACTCTTGAGTGACGGTCGGACTAATAGTGGAAGGATTGGTCCGGTTGAGGGAGATAATGTATAGTAACACATAGAGATTGTAGACTGGATTGAAAATGAAATTAAGCACACACGCACCTGGAACGTGGGATCGTGCCCTGGACCGTCCCCTATCCTACGAGTTCTTCATAAGCTTACAAGAATTTGCGAATCAAAGTTTTAAGAATAAATATTTTTTTACTGACTTCGTACCTTTTCTATGTATGTCTATACCTTACAAGAATAATACTTCTTTTGACTCGACTTTAGTTTATTTCACTTTAAATATCTAAGATAATTCCAAACTTTTGATATTTGTGGTTTGATGACCTAACTTTTCTCGACTTTTGTTTCCCTTGACTCCGACAATGGAAAAAAAAAAAAAAAAACTCCGACAATGGACTAGTGTTTAGATTACTACTACTTCGACCATTTCATTGACTTTGTCAGGGAAGGTGCAATTGTCTTAATTTACCGGTCTATTACTTTACAAGGGTAAGGTAACATAGGTCTTTGATCGGTTTCGTGTGAAATATGTGTCCCAGGAACCTTACGTACTTCGGTTCTCCTTGGTCCAGGTCCTTCCTGAAATTTCGTCCTACCGACTTTACGTACCTCACAAGTCCAACTCTTTCCTTCAATTATTTTTGTCTAGACAGAGAAGACGATATGCCCTTATTAATTTTCAGATATGAACTTTAATTCTTGTCAAGTAAACATTACTACCAAGAAATTCTCACCACTGAAAATAAGTTATAATTCTGAGTCAGTGTTACGTTCGATCAGGTATTCGTCTAGCTGAACCCTCACGTAAACGAAGAGGTTGAGAAGACTGAGGATCGGACGTCTTTACACAGGTGTTTTACCAGACGGAGTTTTTGTTTTGGACTAAAACAGAAATTTTGTAATACGTTTTACACAGGAAATGAGAGATTGTGGTTCCAAACATCATGGTATCTTGAAAGAATATAGTTCATTTTGGTGACGGGACACTTCTACGGACCAAAGGGAACTCCGAAGTGTGTAGTGAACCGTGTTCCGGGGTAAATAGAGGTCCTTGGTGTCAAAATTTCTTAATGAGTTCTTCCGTCTACCATCCGTCAAGAAGTCCCGACCCTTTTACCTACAACGTATTCTTTCCGGGACGTCCCTTGTGTATGAAATATCTTGTCGGTATCTAGGGGACGAAAATCAGTATAAATTATTTGGACACTTCATAGGACTACTCCGGTTAGAGAGTATTACGAAATGTTTGATACGATCCCTAAAGAGACGAGGTTGGGGTCGAGGGGGTCTTTTGAAGTTCGAGAAGTTGGCCTTCACAGAGTGTGTGTAACGATGTCCCTTCACATCTCTTTTGTTTCCCGTCAGGTGTGTAGACCAACGGAGTGTGTTGGAAATCCCGACAGGACCATCGAGTCGCCATTTCTTAGGTGGAAGTTACGTCCTCTGTGTCCCGTACGACAAAGTTAGGGACCGAACCCTTCTAGGGGACCTCCTCTTTTACCGTTGGGTGAGGTCATTAGAACGGACCGTTTGAGGTACCTGTTTCCTCGGACCACCGGACGTCAGATGTCATACCGTTTCTTAACCTACGTTGACCCATTTGACCCGAAGGGATCACCACGCGCGTGTGTGTTGAAGAAAATCGGTGTCCTACGTACACTCTCTCGTTGCACGGGTAAGGAGGATTCGCGAAGCGTCATCTGTCCGAGTCCTGACGGTCCTCAGGAGTGTACCCTAGACCCTTTACACGATTCGACTAAAGAGGATTTTGACTCTTACTTCTTTTAAGTGAAAAAAAAACCGTCCCCACCCTTCCCCCAAAGGAGAAAAATAGAAGACAAAGGCCCCCACCCCCCACCCTCTGGACCGTGACAAGTATCTTGTCTTCCGTACTAAATCCGACAGAGTAAACTCACCTCTTCAAAGGATCGACTTAACTAAATCCGGTTAGCAAGTGCGTACCCCGTCAAGACCGGGGGTCCTTTGTGCACCGACACAGAACTCTGTAAAAAGTGACAGGACTGACCCTTCGCGTCTCTACGATGTTTCAGAGCACCCGTCTCGGATTACTACGTTGATTTGTGTGATGTTATGTGTCCTGTCGGAGGGTGTCAGTTTGTGATGGGTCGGATTTTACAGGTAAAAAGAAAAAACCCCCGGTGAGGAGTTCCGGACGTCCTAGAATCAAAGGACTGGTCCCTAGCGTGGACCAGGGAGCCGTCACATTCACGTCTCAGGATTGGTGACCTGGTGGTCCCTTAAGGGTTTTTACAGGTATGACTTCCCAAACTCTTTGGGACTATATGCACAATCGACTCCCTAAAGTACCCATTTATCTCACGTAGTGTACTTTACGGTCCGACCTACTGAGTGTTCGACCTTAGTGTTGACGGCCCTCTTTATAGTTGCACTATACGTCTACTATGGTGAGATACCGTATTTCACTTCTCCTCCATTTGTCGGGACACTATTCTCAGTCTCTCCTGCCACTTTTTCGACCGAACTTTGAGGTGTAAGTTTTTTGATTCTAGTGCCGTAGGTAAGGATGGTGAAGTACCATTTATCTACCCTTTTTTTACCTTCGTCACTGTCTGAAATAAAAGGACCCGAGGTTTTAGTGACGTCTGCCACTGACGTCGGTACTTTAATTTTCTACGAACGAGGAATCTTCTTTTCGATACTGTTTAGATCCGGCACATAATTTTTCGTCTCTACAATGAAACGGATGTTTCCAGGTATATCAGTTTCGATACCAAAAAGATCATCAGTACATACCTACAGTCTCAATCTGGTATTTCCGACTCCGACTCGTGGCTTCTTAACTACGAAAACTTGACACGAAGACCTCTTCTGAGAACTCAGGAAACCTGATGTTCCTCTAGTTTGGTCAGTTAGTTATTTCCTTTAGTTAGGACTTATAAGTAGTCTTCCTGTCTACGACGTCGGCTTTGAGGTTATGAGACCGGTGGACTACGTTTCTGGACTGAGTAACCTTTTCTGAGACTACGACTCTTTTTGACTTTTTCTAGGGTTCAGTTGGGTAATTACTCGTGTCTCAATTTCCAATACGGTCGTCGGTCATTTTAACTCAAATAACCCTTCATTGTCTCCCTAAGAGATGGTCCCTTCGAAGGGACTACCGAGTCTACCATTTCTTAAGCGGACGTTACGTCCTCTGGGCCTACCTAAGGACCCAGTCCTTCTAGGGGACCTCTTCCCTATCCGATGGGAGAGGTCATAAAAACCCGAAGGGACCACCGAGTCGACCATTTCTTAGACTGACATTACGTCCTCTGGACCCGACCCTTCTAGGGGACCTCCTCCCGTACCGTTGGGTAAGGTCACGAGAACGAACTTCTTAGGGTTACCTCTCTCGTCGGACCGTCCGATGTCAGGTACCCCAGCGTTTCTCAACCTGTACTGTCTTCACTGATTCGTGTCGTGTCACGACTACAACCCTTTCTGACTCCCGTCCTTCTCTTTCCCTGTTGCCTCCTACTCTGCCAATCGATCATAGTGGTTGAGTTAATTGTCCTTAAACTCGTTTGAGACCCTCTGTCACTTCCTGTCTTCTCGGATCGTGTGATGTCAGGTACCCCAACGTTTCTCAGCCTGTACTGAATCCCTGACTTGTTCTACTTCCTACACTTATACGACACAAGGGTGTAAGGATAAGGATTTGTGAAACAGAACTACCTCATGACTCAGGTAGATATATTGCCTGGGACTTGTTGTGTCTCCAATCCCCACGACTGGGAGACTTATAAACTTTTAGACGGATATTAAATATCAGTCGGGAGGTATATGTCTCAAAGAGGTATGTCGTCAAGGAAACACATTCACCAAGGTGTAGGTTCCTCAGTTGGTTGTCGTCTAACACGTCATGATATCATAAATGATAACTTTTTGGGGTGTATATACACCTGGGTGTGTCAAGTTTAGGTACAACAAGTCCCAGTCGACATATGTTCATACATATCTATCTCAGAGTAGATATGCGACACGAAAACTCTCAGTAAGATCGTCACAAAGAGTAAATAAATTGTTTCGTGTAGTAAATACACTTCTCGAGGAAAATGTGAGACCTGTTTACTCACCATCCAATTTCTGTCGTGAGGAACCGGATAAAAACGGACTTTTGAATGTCGAATTACATGTCTTTAATATAAGGGAAAGAGGTTTATCTAAATTTGGGGGTCAAGTTGATCCCAATTCTCTTAAGTATTGATAGTGACAATCTGTTGACTGTAGGTATTTAAAAATGGTCGTTATCAACCAGAAGAGTTTTCCTGTTGGGAACATTTCATGTACGACGGTTCACATTAAATAAAAGAGTATGTAACTCAAACAAGTTTTTATTAAACTTCACAGTAATATGTTTTCATTTCAAACCAACTAGGAGACAAGAAAATTTATTAGGTTCTAAGTAAATGTCGGTGTTGGAGATAGATTGTCCAATTTTGATAATCCAAATGAAGTTAATGATAGAACGTTTCAAGACCAAAAGAACAGGCCTAATCTGTTCGGAATTCATTTCAAAGTCGAAAACAAAGTACTTTCAGTGTTAATGTGTTAGTAGACTTTACCGAAAGATACTCAATGTCATAAATTTGGTCTCTGTGTGTCTCTTGACTACACGATTACTTCCGTCTCTGATCTCTCTACGTCGATGGTCGACTCCTGATGGTCTTCGTCCTTCACTACTTTTAGGAAGGGAGGTCTCTCGTTCAGGGTCGGTGGTGGGACTGAAGATCGGAGTTCGGCCACGTTGTTCTTCAAAGATAACAAAGACAGTGGTAGATGTCGTCGAATCCTTTAGTCACATCTAAAACGATGAAGAATCCAATGTGCTATAAGAACTTGGATCGTAACAATGACCAGTAGGATCAAACGAGATCACCTTTCCTCTATAATTTTATGTCACTTTCTCAATTAAGTACTGAGTGGAAGTAACCCCGATTATAAACCTTTTCTTAAGGTGAATTGGTGTATCTTTTGTTTTGATCCTTTAAGTCTATGAAAGTTTTTATTCAAGAAGCTACAAAATAGTATAAACTATCGTCGAAAAAATAACCAATGTTTTGGATTCGGGTATATGTTTTAATCCTTGTGTAAATCTACGGAGAAAACTTTCTTACAAAATCAGAAAAAATTGACTCAAATTTTTTTTATTTTTGTTACGTTTAAAAGTTGTGACAAAACTTTTGCATTTTCACGTCGTTATATGAATCAAAGGAAACAGATGCTTTACCACGTTAAGGTTAAGGTTTGACTATCCAGTGTTGTTTGACCTAGTTCGGTTACGTGTGCCTGCAGACGTGATGAACTACGATTACAAGTGAATACAATCAAACGTGAATTTTGTGTGTCCTTTATCCTCAGCCGTGTCATCTCCGGGTTAAGTCAGAGGTACACACGTTTTAAATTTTCCATTGACAGTCATTGATACCCCTCAGGTCTTCCTTCATTTGGCCTTCCCCATATTAAGTGTTATAGTTCTTCTAAACCTGAAATTCCCAAAGTGGCTTCAAACACTGGAACTAATCGAAACTGAAATAATAAGGATGAAAATCACTTGTGGTGTGTCAAAGTTTTTAAATCTGGTACCACAGACTTGTCCTACGTCAATGGTATACTTCGAAATTGAGTTTTAAACCTATTTCTTTTTTTCCGTGTTACTTGAAGTTGAGTTAAAATACACGTGTTCTCAACTTTTCAGACTCGGTGGAATTTCTCTTTAACTAAGATTTTAAATATTTTGGATATTTATTAGTCTCCGGTTTGGTGATATAATTTTGTCTAAGAGATCGTTCATTTTTAGAACGTAAAATTTGTATGCGAACATAGGTGAAATCTATGTTCTGTTTTGAGTGAGAAATTTCACCGAGGTGGAACCGTCTATGTGTATAAACATTACTTACGTGTGGACGATACACAACAAATAGTCACTTTTGTGGGGGCGACTAAGTGTTTCGAGACTGCCGTACACAGAGTAGAAGTAGTGTCATTTATGTGGGGGGAGGGTAGCCTATTGATTTAAGCAAATCTAAAGGATAGGGAAGTGTAGTTGCGCAACCCTTTAATATGGGTCATTTGTTATCGTTGTTTTGGTAAGGACACTGTCGTGTTTGACAAGTCAAATTCTTTAAAGTTTAGGTATAAGAAAGTAATTATTGACCCAGCCTGTTAAATGGTTTTCGTCACTGAAATGTGTCATTATGGTCTAAAAAGTCTTAATGAACTTCTAGTGACGTTTAGTCCAAATACAATTTATTGACGTCTAATAAGGAGATCCGTCTAGGAACAGACTTAGAAAAATATACACTTATACGAAAATCTCATCCTAGACTTACTTGAAAGGTTATGCGTTTCTTACTTCAGAATACTGTGAAGATCTATCAACGACCAAACAACGGTTGGTGTAATAGTTTTCGTGACCAATGATTCATTTTTTATAAAATTCTGATTTAATGTCATTTGTACTTTCGAGGTGTCAAATTTGGGTTATATTTAGTTGGTATAGGTTAATAGTTAAATTTTGCTTTTTATAATTGAGGACTTTCGACTTTCGTTCTAAAAGAAAAAATTATAGTGGTTACCCATGAAATCTGGAAACACAAAAAACCAAAATAAATAAATAAAAAGAAATACCAGTCCCTAAGAACGAAAGTTGAATTTGTCTTCAAGTTCAGGCATTGTCCAACGTCGAGTCCATTTTATGGTACGTGTCGTAAACTAATGAAGTTTTGTCGTCCTTGTGTGTCCGACCTCACTCACCAGTTTATCCCGAACGACAAGAGTTTTTAATCCATATTACCGCTTTCGCAATGGTAGGTATCGATTTCAGGAAGGAGGTTGGGACCGAAGACTCCGTCTATTATTTGTGTAGTTAATGACCATCTACTTCGTGTCAAAAAATTTTGAATAGACAAATTAGTTATTGGTTCAAAGAAAAAAAAATTCAATGAAAAACAAACACAGTCAAGGTGGTTACTTTTAGTAAACCGAACATGAAAATTTTAGATAAGAAGGTGTATTTCTCATACTTTTATACAAACACCTCCTGTTACTACCTCCGAGTCTAGTCTGACGTGGAGAAATTTCAGAAGGTTACGCACACACACAGTATGGTTTCACAGAACAAGGTGTCGCGTGGTAAAAGGTTTCCTCATAGTTCACCCGTCGACTGTACGGTGGTGATGTCTTATAAGATTTGACCTCTAACGTCTACAGTCGCACACCGTGGTCCCTTGCCCCCTTTTGTCCCGTCAGTTCTGACAATTCCTCTTAAGATTTGGTCAAATCCTTTAGTACGTATACGTAAATGTCAGGCACACCTATCACTGAAAACCGTTGACGTTTCACTGACTCTGTGCCGAACGAAATCTTCGTAGTTTTGTTTCTCCGTACATACAAAACCTCGGAAGCCATCAACGACAACGAGAACAGTAAAACCATCGGTAGACCACCACGAAGCATAAGTTACACCCTATCTACGACGTGAGTTGACTTAAATTTTTAACTTAAGAAAACAAACTTCCAACCGGCAACCTAGTTTCAACATTCATGGAGGAACACAACGAAGCCCTTACTCCGATCCTAGAAGTAGTTAGATGTTCTTCATCTTTTTCTTAAAAGTAATACAATTCTATGATATGTAATGTCACATTCGTCTCAACTAAATGAAGAATCCTTTTCTTAAAACACACACAAAAATTATGGATTTTTATAAAATTCTTTTAGTATCCCGGAGGGACACCCGAGTTTCCCTTTCTGTGGTTGACGGGCGGTTACGTCCCCTGTACCCAAGATAGGGACTACACCCTTCTAGGGTGGAGACACATCGTTGACTCGGGTACACGGTGTCGATGACTCGGACACGACATCTCTGGTCCTCGGGGTCGAGGACTTCGGGTACACGGGGTTCGGGACGCGAGACGTCGGTCTCTTCGGTGGCGTTCTCTTCGGGTGCGTGGTGACGATCCCTCCTCGGACGTATCGTTGTTTCCGGGTCACGTCTGTCTTTATCTCTCTCAGTCGCTAAATTTTGACCTGTAAATTTTTGACGGGGCAAGAATTCAGGGACATAGACATCTAAATGGCTAGACTTGTATGTAGTAAAGACATTAATGACAAAGAAGGGTAAATTGTTTAATGTTTTCGTTTCCATTGTCCTTATGTCATAGTTAAATCAATACCTTTTAATTAAGAATCATTTGAATGAAATGCATATCTAAAATTACATGTACGTCTGTGTGATATGAAATTATATATGAGTGTAGTAGTGGTCTCTTTATGACTAGATACTAAAGTTTACGATTAAATATATACAGAAGTAAAAGTACAACGACATTTTGAAGTTAAAAGAGGTTTGGACTATTATTCATTTTATTAATTCATGTGTGATTATTTCTTTGACACGAGTAAATTAGTACTTTGTAGGATTTCTTGATTTTTGTGGGAGGGATGGTGGGAGGTTTCTACTAGTAAATAGATTTTTTTGTCTATTTTAGGACTCAACAAGACAAATCTCTTGGTCGTGGGGTGATTAAAGAAGGAGAAATCTCCGGGAACTCCATGGGACAAGGGACTCCGTCCGTCAAATTTTTAGTGGATTTGTGAGGTAAACTGTCTACTCCCTCACACCGCGTCTATATTTCCCCAAACAAAGTCCAATGTACCGTTCATTCACCGTTCTGATCCTAGTTCTAGAGGGGGTCGGATTCTAAGGAAATCATATTAGTATGACCACGTATGTTATTAAAAAAATAGAAAAGCAAAAGGTTTACAATGAGTTTCTAACTGTATTTATCTTCCATTTTGAAATTTAAGTCTTCACTAACGAATTTTTTTTTTTTTTCTTTCTTTCTTTCTTTATCCCACGAATAGAGGATATATCGGTATAGTTAAACCCTTACAAAAAAAGTCTTATCAATTGACATCTTACGGAAATAAATATAAGGGTTTTATAAATGAGGTATATAGTCTACGTTGAGATAATTTAGGAACTATGATAAGAAGGAACTTACAGAAAAATCGATTCAATAAAACTTCATCAAAGTTTTATTGACGAAAAATTTTAAAAAATATATCATTGTTTAGATTCAATGATATCTTTTTTTAAGTTGAAAAAAGATATCATTGTAGGTTTGGTCTTTTTACCCTTTTACCCATAGTTTCTATTACCTATATCTCACGAAATATTTTAGTATTTTACGATTCATTTATACATGGGATTAATATTCATAAACAGAGTATCTGTCTTCGTTGATATGACTATTTTTCGACCTCATTGTTAAGATATCGAGTTTGAAAGACCCAATTTAACAAGACTTAGTCTGATGTTACGAACAAAGTTTAATAAATTTTTCATTTTGTAGAAATTTTTTTTTAATCAAGGTAATAAAATAAATAAGGATAAAATTAAGACTTAATTAAATTTTTTTAATTAAATAAATTGACCTCCTATTAATGAAATGTTATGACACGACCAATATATAACTGTACTTAGTCGGCACCCATGTACACAGGGGGTTAGGACTTTGGGGGGAGGGTGGAGGGAGGGGTGAGGTGGGGAGACCCAAGAGGGTCCCGTGGTCGAAACTCACAGGACAAAGTACGTAGTTTAAACGTGACCAGTAGACAAAAGTGTATACCATTATATGTACAAAGTTACGATCAGAGAGTTTATTAGGGTGGGAGCGGAAGAGGGTGTCTCAGGTTCAGACAAGAAATGTAGCCACAGAGAAAACGACGGAACGTATCTCGTGACAGCAATGGTCGAAAGATTTAAGATATACATACGTAATTATTCTGTAGAATTTTTGTTTTACTTATCACTTAATTATCATCGTGTCATACTTGTAGACCGAAAATTAATACGAAGATGGTGTTTGATGAAGAGACTGGTACCTGTTCTGAGGAATTGTAGAGATCCTATAAAAGAAGAACAATAATTCTTTTGTGAAAGACAGACTTATAAGTCACTACGATAGTGTAAACAAAAGTGAATTAGAATACGTTGTACTGAAGTTCTCCTCATTAACACAAAGGATTTTTCGTGACATTTTGAGATTCTTTCAATACCTCACTGAAAATGTTAGTCGACAAAAGACCTTTTAGAAGGACCTAATGATTGTATCGTTTATTTCTTATCGTTGTAGGAGTCTACTATAATTATCGTTACATAGGATCGTGAAAAGAAAGTTTAATTGACAGAAATTTCCTTGATTACAAAGTCTCGAGGTGTCGAGTTGACAAAAAGAAATTAGTTGGGAGAATGGAGGTGTAAGAAGATAATAAAGTCGATAACACGAACGAAGTAGTGGTCGGTAATAGTCTTACAAAAAGTCTGGTAGATCTTGGTGGACTTGTTGAACTCTTAGAAAATGACTGTTATTTAATGTCTTACCACCATAATGTAAGACGACATGTTCCATAAGTTGGATCTCTTGTTTTCTCTTCTCTATGAGAATAAGTATATTAATGGAGAAGGAGGTTTCCTTATGTCATGTCCCGAATATTTGTTAGTTTTTGAGGATTTGTGTTCTGTCATCACATGAAGGGTTATAATTGTTAGTATTGTAAAAAAAAAGGTCTGAGTGGACTAGAAAAGACGGTGAATAGCAGTTCAACGATTATCGGGTTCGTCGAAGGAAAACACAAGGTTTCAGGGGGACTTCTAAATTTTTCTTTTCGACTTTACTTAAAAAACGAGTTTTTCAGAACTAATATTGTATAATTGTCTGTACTGTTTGAGTATTGTTACTGACTGGAACCGTTCGACTACTTATTAGTATCCTTAATTAGGTCGTAGATAATGTCGAACTTGAACAACGACCAACGGACGACATTACAACCTTTCCTTGGTGTGACGAAGGATATTAATTTATTTTATGTCCCGTGGAAATAAACTTTTTAACATAGAAATTACACGAATACGAGAATAAAATTACACTAAATGTATATGTTATTGTTTTAGTCGAGTCAATGTTATTCCGTTTGCGTAGATTTTCACTAATCCGTTATGTCATAGAAGGTAAAATTTGGATAATCCTTTGAAAATTCGTATTATAGAACCGGGTAATTGGATCGTATTGGAAGTTATTATGTCTACGAATCCTGATATGGGATTCGTGAGAAAATCTGTCACCACTGTGCCGTCACTTGTTTTGTCTGTTTTTTAGAAATACGTTCCTGGAATGTAAAAACGACGTACTCGAAGGGAGAATTATCACCAGGGGTTGAAAAAACCGTGGTCCCTGGTCAAAACATCTTCTGTTGAAAGGGTGTCTGTCCCCACCGTTGACCCTACTAAGTTCCCGTGATATAAATGACTCGTGGTGGTGGAGTCTAGTTATCCGTTATTTAAGAGTATTCCGAAAGTGTAGGGTCTAGAGAGCGTGCGTGTCAAGTGTCGACCCATGTTCGAGGTTCTTGGATTACGGCGATGAGAAGACTATCCTCCGCCTCGAGTCTGTGATTCCTTTCGTTACCCCTCGTCGACATTTATGTCTACTTCTAAACGAACGAACGGGTGACGAGTGGAGGACGACACGTCGGGGTTAAGGCTTGTCCGGTCCCTGACCATGATCGGGAACCGGGTCTCCAACCCCTGGGGACGAGATTTTGTGTTTACTGTCTTTATTTATCTTCTGTCTTAAAGAATTATGAACCAATTTTGATGAAGATTCTTTCTACTTAACGAAATAACATTTTTATGAATAAACATTTTATATAATCTTGAATTCAGAGATTGATCAGATTCTTACTAGATATACTGTTTAAAATGACATTGGAATCTCCTAAATACAGTACTTGTTTGTCCAAATAAAGATTCAAATCACAATTTCATGATAGAAGGAGGAGGAGATGTTGACGTTCTATTATCCTTTCGGGGGTGACCGGACACTAATGTTACATCGTGAAAGTAGTGGTGTCGGACCAAGTTAGGGACCAGTCCCTTGAGTCTAGGGTGTTCCGGACCGTGTACCGGATTTATTTTTTATTTATTTTTCTGACATGTGAAAAAACGGTAGGTTAACACCACTCTATACTTATTGACTAATTGACCACAAAATGTCATTTTCCCACAAAGTGATATAATAAAAACGTTTAAAGAACGTGTAAACTTTTAAAAGTTTGATTTCCAGCTCCCCCCCTTTTTTTGTTCAACCATTGAATGTGGAGGTTTCTTGATACTACATTGGTTGTACGTTTATTGTGTTTGTGAGTTCCACCTTTTGAAGACGGTTGTTGATGGAGGAACGACTTCGACTCCTCTATAGATAGGTATCTTTGGGAGAAGGGAAGGGGATACTATGGAAGTGAGTCTCATATGGTCTAGGGTCCTGTCTTGGAGAGCTGGATGAGGACAGGTCAAAGGAGTGAAGAATCGGAACGAAGGTCAGTGTCTTATGATTATGTAAGTCGACATTTTTAGTGTATATAAACGGATCTCAAATTTTCTGAGACCAAAGAAAGGGAAGTAACCTTGTTTAAGTTTCACTTTCACAATCAACGAGTCAGTACAGGTTGAGACGCTAGGGTACCTGACATCGGGTGGTCCGAGGAGACAGGTACCCTAAGAGGTTCGTTCTTAGGACCTCACCCATCGGTAAGAAGTCTTCTAGGGAAGAAGTCCCCTAGAAGAGCTGGGTCCCTAGTTTGGGTCCAGAAGACATAGCCTCTGTCTGAGAAATAGTGGAATCGGTGGTCTCTTCGAGTGACCTTGTTTTCGTGGATGTTTTAGACTAAAGACTGTTGTGTGAAAAGACATTTTTAGGTTGATAGTTTAAAATCAGTTCCTTGATATATTTATATCAATACTGTTTCTTCTTTATCCGTCAAAACAATCAGACTCCTACCACCGTAAAGTCCGTCTATTTTGACATTATGTGATGTACGTTTAGCTTTGTTCGTCTGGGATGGAAGCGTCATGATCCTACCGATGTTATTATTAATTTTTTTCCTTAACCTCCCTGAAAGGAGCACCAGGTCCCCAATTCTGAGGGACGGGAGGGTTACGTCCCCCGGACCTAAACTAGGGACCAGTCCCTTGGTCTAAAGTGTACGGTGTCACTTGTTAGGGCGTACGAGATTACTTCTGAAGTCTAGGGTGGACGACGTTGATTCTGGACCGTGTCAGTTTATTTATTTGTTTATTATGGATATATTTTGTTCTGATCTTGGAAGTATTGTGACGAATGTCCTTACATTTTGTCACGTTGACGATACCTTTCTTCGAACTGCCAAGAAGTTGTTCGATTTGTACATTAATGGTATACTGACCTGTTAAGATGAGTATTTCTATATGTGGGTTTCCTTGACTTTCGTTCCTGCCTTTGGTTACAAGTGTCGTCATAATAATAAGTGTTCTCGGTTTCCGTCTTTGTTAGGTTTTCACATGTAGGTGTTTACTTACATATTTGTTTTATGCCATATATCCATGTTACGTCATAGATAAGTCGTTATTTTCCCCTACTTCAAAACTATGTTTGAGGTTGTACCTACTTACAACTTTTGTACGTGACACTTTATTCGATCTGTTCTTCTGATTTCATGAAGTCGTGTACAAATTGTCATTCAAATATAGCATTCGAATTTTATAATTTTTTTTTTGTTTTTTGTCTTTTGTTAAAATTACTAGGAAATTAAATCCGTGACATCAAAATGTAAGTTAGATTAAGACATCCTTCTAATTTAATACTAGATAAACAAATAATTTTTTGTGGTCGTTTTTTTTTCCTATTATCGGTGGGTTACCTTTTAAAGTGTACAAGAAAGGTGGATCACCGATGATTAAACAACTAGTGACGATGACGAGTTATATAACTTGATTTTTGTGACCAATTTTCCTTTGATTAAAATAAGACACTACTAGTACCGTCGTGAATATCGTCCGTTAATTCTTGACTTTCTTTTCTTGACGTCTCCACTAGACTTTAATTGGTCTCACAAACTTCTCTTAGTGTTTGCTTTTCAGTAGCTTTGTTCTTCCATCAATTTTTACTCTATATGTTTCTCTTTCTTCACGTAACTGCTCCGACAATACACGGAATGGAATAAATAGAAGAGAAAACCCACACTATTCTCCAAACCCTTCACACTGTCCT
Organism: Capra ibex; assembly: GCA_006410555.1. Classification (NCBI taxonomy): domain Eukaryota; kingdom Metazoa; phylum Chordata; class Mammalia; order Artiodactyla; family Bovidae; genus Capra; species Capra ibex. The sequence goes on along the minus strand of SJYO01048061.1, from coordinate 55,961,850 downwards.
GTAGCGTCAACTCTTGTTGGACCCAGACAAGTAGACACGGACAGTGATACAACGGTTGGCGAGACTCACGACGACAGACCCACCCCTATTTTATAAAAGATATTTAAACAAATACTACTTAGACTAAGATACAAAAAATATTAGAACTCTTTTACATTTTTACGTTCGTCACTTGACTAACTTTGAATGACGTACGAATGTGTTTCGTAAAATATCTTGACTCTTCGTTAAGACTTAAAATTTGTTATCAGAACACTTTTGACCTTAATATGTCCTTTTTAATACACTTTTTGACAACCTCTTTTCTAATTTTATTTTACATTTCCAGGTAAAAAAAGTAACGATAAAAATAGATAATCATTTGACCGTGGTGTCTTTCTAAAATTATTTCCGGACCTTACCCATGTCTGAAGATAGATTTCAGTAAACCCGTCTTCACCCTACTTGTCTAGATAGTCACTACACTACTCTTTAGTTCTCTCTCTCTTTCTCTTTCTTTACGTCAATAGGTCTCTTTTCTTTTATTTGGAACTTGATTTACTCACCGAGATGTATGTTCCTCTTCTGTCTACACTTTCGATATATCATTCCTGATTGTCCCAAAACTTTATGTCGTCTCTATTCTCCTCCTTATGGTTCCAAGGATCGAACCTGATACGACAGGTAATTATCCCCTATATACTTCTCCTCACCCAAACACCCTCTTCTGCCATACAAGTAAAAACGGACGAATTTTATTATTATCTCATAATAACTTCCTCCAAGAACCGTTAATACAGATTCCTGAGATTCTGTTAACCGATGTACTCAGACTTTGAGTCGTTTCTTAGACCTACTCTATTTCTAAATCTTTAGTTGTTTTAGTCTAAGTCATTTTATCGTCTTCTTTATAACTTCTTTACACGTATGTCTATCTTGACTTCGGACCAACATATTCAATTGACCAATATCGGTCATGTTTAAAATATGTTCATTCTTTTTACGAATTATGAATGAACTTGAAAGTGAAGGACCACCGAGTCTTCCCCGTGTTCCTTGCCGTGTTGGGGACTTAGTTATTGGTAGACATAGACGAGTAATGGAGGTAGACAGTCCATACTATTACGGGTTTGTCACAGGTGCTCTTAGACGTCCTTTATTTTTTCTTACCGGTGAGTTATATAAACAAACCTTTTTTTATATATATATATAAACAAACTTACGAATTCTATGTATTGTGTGAATCCTCTACCACTGTATTTTTCATTAATTTAAAACAAAATCGAACCGTCGTTTTTATAGACGATTCGACTATGTTCCATTTTGAGAGAGTTACCGATAGAGTCCAGTGAGAAGTGTTTTTACTCTGTGTCTTCAGGCCCGGTTGAAGATGGGGTTGAAGGTGTAGATACATAATTCATCTGTTTGAATTTTTATCCGTCTTTTCCTTAAGAAGGACGAGGGTATGTGACTTATGGGTTATTAGTATTCCTTTATGAAATATATGTCTTACTTTGGTCATACGGTACGACGAAGTTCAGATCTTTTCGGGGTTTCTAGTAAATAGGTACAAACATCAAAAGTTTGTACAAATTGTTACATTAAAAAGTCTGATAATTTGTCTGTTTACTGAACCGTAAAATTGAAATCCCTTTTTTTCAATTAATAAACGTTTAGAGAACTTTTTACAAGGTCGTCTTCTCGTGTGTCATATTTGGTATGTGATGTGGGTAGATTGAAACGCTTATTATTTGTTTTTGGGCCGAGTCCAAACAACTGAGTAAGTTTCAGTCTCTCGAATATTCGTCAAAAGGAACCACAGAACTGTCTCCTTACATTCGTGTCCAGACTAGAGTACACTTTAGGTCTCTACAAAGGATGATATTCTGTAAACAACGAGATTTTATTTATGACGGTAGAGTTAATTTTAGAGAGGTACATAGGAAGTTTTTTCACATGATAAATTATTCCCGTCCATTTTGGTGTGTATCGGGTGTGGAAGTTGTAATGATCCTCAGACTCTTACGATGTTTACAGTTTTATGGACATTCTTCTCTTTTTTGACTTAAGATAGGAAACAGACCTGGAGGACGGAATTCGAATACACTCTGAAGTCTCTTCTCCTCTCCCCTCACTTCTCGAATGTCATTGTATAGGAAACGATGAGATGTAATCACCCTGTCTCTGGTGTACCGAGTTTTTTCGCATATTATAAATGATAGTCGAGAAATGTCTTTTTAGACGACTGTGGGAATGGTCTCCTACTCGAAGAAAGTTGATTCTCTATTCACTTCTTTATAAAGTAACATCTAGTTTCTACTTGTGTTTACCCTTCTATTCTCACCTTCTTATGAAAATTTTTCTCTGTACAAAGTCTTTTTATCTTTATAACGTTGAAGTTTTTACCCTCCTGTCTTCCATACGGGCTCTCAACTTAGGCAGATGGTAGGATGGGGTGTTCCTTCCGGAGGAATGACCTCCCACACTCGTCTACGACACACCTCGTCTCGAGCAGATGAGGAGTCAGATCGTAATTGTCCATCGTTCTAAATTTATCTTTAGTCTCAGAGTATTGTTGTGGGTTTTGCACCCGATGTCGACTTTTATTGAGTAGTATAGTTCTTGGTCCTAGTAGATTTGACGTTTCCCTTTTCCACCAGTTGTCTGCGGTTATGACTTACTCCGTCTACAACCTCGATAGACTGTTCTCAAAGTTTCATTGACAGTATTTTTAAGAAGTGGTTCGTTAACACTTGTGTAGACTTTGTTTTATATCTTTTAGAGTCGTTTATTTTTCCTCTGTATTCCTTCTTAGTTTACCTAAAATTTTAATTGTTTGAGTTATTAGTTTTAAATTTTGAGTAACCTTCATTTTCCCTTTCTCTTTTCTTTAGTTGATTGAGTTTCTGTCTAGTTATATTTAGTAGGTACCCCACCCCCACCCCCCTTTCCCCTTCTACCGTTTCTTACTTCTCTCGAAATCCTTGAACATTCTACTCATTGTTTTCTACAATGTAAATACAGTCATCTCAAAGTCTTTCTCCCCTTCGACTTTTTCATCGACTTCTTTATTACTGTCTTTTGAAGGGTTTAATCCGTTTTCTGTGTTTGGATATAAGTTTTTACCCTCTTACTCCACTCTCTTTTCACTTTGATCTTATTCGATCAGTGAATAAGATACCCATTTCTGTCCTCAGTTTTTTATGGTGACTTTGGACAGTTTGGTCTGTCAAATTTTTTTTTTCCGTAATATTTTCCAAATTCATATTTCCGTTGTTACATTCTTTTTGTTTGTAAGGATTTATGGTTTTCTTTAAAAATTTTCTCTCTTGTGATTCATCTTTTATTTTGTGTCTTTAACATTGAGTTTCATTGTCCTGCCTCAACTTTGGTTTGTACTTGTCCGAATTGAGTGGACATTGTTCTTTTTCTAAAAGTTTAACCTAGGATTTTGTTTTGGGTTAAGATATGACATATGTTCTCTGTGTGGATTCAGTAAGTCTTTCCGATTTTTATTTCCCTGTTCGTTTCCGTGTGGTTCATTTAATATTCTTTCGACTCTGACGTTCGGATAATCGACTGGTCATATTAAGTAAGAAGTTTAGTAATGTTTCTTATTTCTTCCGATGAAATATTTCGATTTTTAGGGTGTTAAATGTTACTTCTATATTGACAATTTCTGTAGACAAACGGTTTATTGGGATATTTATAGTGATATTTCCTCTTTGATTTTTCTAAGTTCTTTTTTATTTTTATATGACTACTTTCTAAAAAATGTGTGACAACAGTCATACTCGAGTTCATCTGTTTTTTTACTCCTATGTCTAAAATATTTATATATGACTTTAAGTTTGGAACTATTATCTATTATATTGTACGTCTGCCCCGTGTTTTTTTAATCCAGGTTTCATTTGTAGTTAATGTATTTCGTCTTTATGATATTTTGATAATGTTCCGTTATTTTAACCTATAATTATTTATACTTTATGTCATACCTTTAAATTCTCAGACTGAGAATCTAATTTTTTATGTTTTTGAAAGATCTGATAATATTACTTTTATGGTACATAGTCTTCGATACCCTAAATACATTTCGTCACAAGTTTCCGTTCAAGTGTCGGAATTTTTGATATGCTGTCTTGAAGTTTTCTTACTTTTAGATAAGGTTTATTTTTCGATCTTTTTCTTGTCTCATTTGGTTTTCTTTCGTTTTTCTTTGTTGTTTATGTTTTCATCTTTCTTTACTTCATTTCTTGTCCTTTTTGGTGTCTAGATTAATTTTTTGACCTTAGGACTAAGAAACTTTTTTGAAAACTTTTCAAGAACAATTGAATTAATCTCTTTCACCACCTCCCTCGTGTTTACATGTTTTATTCTTTACTACTTCTTTTATTTGGAACTTTGTCATTTAATTTGGGGAGTTTTTTTAGAATGTTAATAAGACGTATGAATGTACGTTCGTCTCAACTTTTGACTCTTCTTTACTTATTAAAGGATCCTGTTGTCGAATGTTTTTTGACTGGCGTCGTCTCTGTTCTCTTGAATTCGGGTAAAGTTATCGGTCTCTTGTAATAGTTCCTTGATTAGGGTGTTTCATAGGTCTGGGTCTTCCGAAGTTACCCTTTTCGATGGCTTAGACGTTTCTAGTCTGTCTGGCTGGGGTCCGACTCGTGTCTTTTATTTACTTCTTATTACAAAAAATTTACACCATTTTTATATTATAATTATGGATTACTTCTGTGGTAATTTTTTTCGACACCTGGTTATAGTATGTCCATTTATCACTATATTTTTAATACTTATTTTATAATCACTTGTCCTCGGGTATGATGGAATTCTTTTATTATATTAGTTCACCTTAATGAGTTCCTTACGTTCCTACTAAGTTAAAATCCTTGTAGATAGATACAGTATAATTATCTAAATTTGTCTTTTAGTATATTAGTAGAAGTATCTGTGACTTTTTAAGGTTGTGAGTAAAGACTCCAGTTGTGAGTTTTACCCTAAAATACCTGTAAAGGAATTGTACTATTTTGTAGACATTGCCTCCTTAGATTTAGTTGTTTTCCTTACCGACTATTTAAACTGATATATTTTTCTTTTTTTAGACGTACCGTTTTATATAGTTTCTGTTTCCTGTTTAATCCTTTTAAAAACTTTATGTATAGTTTTCATTTCTCGATTACAGGAATTTTGTATTTCTCGAGAATATTCGATTCTTTTTCCCTGACTTTTAAACTATCTTTTACTCGTTATTTTCTATTTGTCCGATAGACTTTTCTACGTTTTTACCGAGAAGTTGTTTCAGTTCAAGTTGAAGTGAATGTTTTTCACTTTGTGTATGGTTTTTACTTTATGTCAAAGAGTGTCTGACTGTTTTTAAATTTTACACTGTCATGTAAGGCACCCGTTCCGATTCCTCTTTCAGTGAAAATACATAAAGACGACTCTTACGTTTGCCTTCGTGGGAATACGTCCCATAAACCATCACGCATTGTTTTTAATGTCACGTAAGTGAGACTAGATCGAAAGGACTAAGATCCTTAAATGGGACTTTATGTGGAGGTCGTTATACTTTTATGTATTCTAATTAGGGACGATGTAATAAGTATAAACGTTTTAAGTTCTTTACCTGATTAACGGATGGGGTTCGTCCTACAAACTTATTTGGAATCGGTGTTTCACCTTATGACACGTTTTGTTATGACTAACGGAACCGGACACTACAAAATCCTGCAACGATTTACTTTAGATTGAAACGGGGGAGGTAATATCGGGGGAAGATAATCGTCTTTTAGAAAAAAAAAAAAAAAGGATTATGTGTCATCTAATCTTTTTACTTTATAAATTCCAAAGATTCGACTTTAGTTAAGTTCCAAAAACCACCTTAGAGTACTGTTGTAAATCTCCGATCACCCTCTTTCATTCAATGTCGATCCAGAGTCCAGGGGACTTTGACGTCTGAGAAGACGACGACGACGACGACGACTCAGCGAAGTCAGCACAGGCTGAGACACGCTGGGGTATCTGCCGTCGGGTGGTCCGAGGGGACAGGGACCCTAAGAGGTCCGTTCTTGTGACCTCACCCAACGGTAGAGGAAGAGGTTACACACTTTCACTTTTCACTTCACTTCAGCGAGTCAGCACAGGTTGGGAGTCGCTGGGACACCTGACGTTGGAAGGTCCGAGAAGACAGGTACCCTAAAAGGTCCGTTCTCATGACCTCACCCCACGGTAACAGAAGAGGTGTCTGAGAAGATCAGCGGGAAAAAGAAAAACTATTATATGACCTGGAAGTTACTTTTAGAGTAAAAATTTCACGAAATTTTTAAACTTAAGTGTGCGTTCTAATAGTCTGATAAGTTCAAAGAAAACAAAAGTCGTCAAACGAAAGGAGTGGATGCATTCGTCCGATTGTCGACGAAATTATAAACATTAACATGGAAAGTGACGGAAAAGGGTAGACTTGACGAAGACGATAAGATGTCGAGGAGGTAGATTATAAGAAAAAAAATGGGGGGTTTAAAGATCTAAAGATACCAATTTACGGACCGAAAATGTCAGTGATTGTCAGTTACTGATATGAGAAAAGGAAAGTCGATCATTAGTCTAATTAGTACACGGTCACTTCAGAAGTCGTTAGGACTCCATAAAATTAATAAAAATTTCTGGAAAAGACATGTCAAGATACATAAGAACGGTGGAGAAAAATTAGAGAAGACGAAGATAATCCAGGAACGACAAAGACAGGAAATAGTAAGGGTAGAAACGTACTTTACAAGGGAACGATAGAGGTTAAAAGAACTTCTATAGAGATCAGAAAGGGTAAGATAACAAAAGGAGAATAAAGAAAGTGAATTCTTTCGAAAGAATAGAGAGAAACGATCAGAAACCTTGAGAGGTAAGTTGACCCATATAGAACGGGGAAGAGGAAACGGAAAACGAAGAGAAGAAAAGAGTCGATAAACATTCCGGAGGAGTCTACTAGTAAAACGAAGCAACGTAAAGAAAAAGAACCCTTACCAAAACTAGTGGTAGAGGACATGTTATAATATTTGGAGACAGGTGTCAAGAAGTCCGTGAGCTAGTCTAGATTAGGGAATTTAGATAAACGGTGAAGGTGACATATTAGTATTCCCCAGACTAAATCCGGTATGGACTTACCATATCACCAAAAGGGATGAAAGAAGTTTAATTCAGACTTAAAACGTTATTCCTCGATTACTAGATTCGGTGTCAGTCGAAGACCAGAACAAAAACTACTGACATGTCTCCAAGTAGGAAATTGTTTGATCATTTATATTGACAATTGGATTCAAGAAACTTGACGAAATCGTTTAATTATCTTGGGCTCCTCCCCCAGAACCAAGATAAGTAATTTGGAGGTCAAATTTCGACCAACCAGTCTTCGTGACCAGACTGAAACACTGACCGTTCACTTCACACGGACACCCAATCCCCTTCTCCACCGGTGGTGCACCCTGACTCAGGAACTGGACACTCTAGTCCGAGATAGAGACCAATCACGATCTTGACTTAATTTAACATCCTATAGGTCACATGACGTCTATGAGTAAACCACAACACCCCTTGGAGGGGGTTTAGGGATGACGTTTTGTAGACCACTGGTCTTCATACTCTTCACTTCACAAGACACACACGTCATTTCTGTGTATCCTCTCTCTGGGTGTCCCTTCTCTACCCCAAAAGTGGATGTGTCCTCCCTTTTCTGTTAAAAGGGATTTGTTTAGACATAAGAAAACGATATTTAATATTCGTACTCACATTTTCGAAAAGTTACTAAGGAAGATCGTTTAGTGACTTGAACTTCCACCAGAGCCCCTGGGGACTGTATACTAGTCCACAGTGATGGGTAGTTCAGAGTCGTATTTTGGTTAGACGGTGTTGACTGACTAAAGTAAACATGGTCGTCGTTTCGTTCCATCTAGACATAGTTTACAATCCATTGTGAGTTTTGACAGACCCGTATAGTTTGGTGCCTACTCTTTGAAGTTTTTCCTGTCCTTTTGGTTTACGATGTCTTAGTGACGTTGACGTACAACTGAAATTCTTGTTATTGATCTTTCTTTTACTTGTCTAACTGGACTTAGTCAGGTCTAAATAAGAAATCAAGACTCAGTCATTCCTCAAAAAGATTACAGTAAATTCGTATAATTACAGGTATTCGATCAAGAGAGATGTGGGGTTGTTTCGGAAAGGTCGTCAGAGTGTTTACTGACAGAGTATTTACTTCAGAAATGAAATTACGATAAGAAAATGAAAAAGTGAAGAGGAGAAACTAAGAAAGGAGAACTCCAAGATGAGTGAAATAGGAGGATGGGTAATGAAGAAACCCAACTATGGGAGTAGTTCAAGGAGTTTGGATGATACTATCGTTTTTTCCGGTCCAATACAAGTTTGAACGGGATAAGGTCTAGGAGGAATGGAGAAAGTTTAATAGACTGATTTTGTCTGCACTTGTACGACGACGATTCAGCGAAGTCAACACAGGCTGAGACACGCTGGGGTGTCTGCCGTCGGGTGGTCCGAGGGCGCAAGGACCTTAAGAGGTCCGTTCTTGTGACCTCACCCAACGGTAAAGGAAGAGGTTACGTACTTTCACTTTTCACTTTCACTTCAACGAGTCAGCGTAGGCTGAGAATCGCTGGGGTACCTGACGTCGGATGGTCCGAGGGGGGTAGGTGCCCTAAAAGGTCCGTTCTCATGACCTCACCTCACGGTAACGGAAGAGGTTATACTTGTAGTCAAGTCAAGTCAGCGAGTCAGCACAGGCTGAGAAACGCTGGGGTACTCAGCGTCGTGCGGTCCGGAGGGACAGGTAGTGGTAGAGGGCCTCAAGTGAGTCTGAGTGCAGGTAACTCAGGCACGACGGTAGGTCGGTAGAGTAGGAGACAACAGGGGAAGAGGAGGACGGGGGTTAGGGAGGGTCGTAGTCTCATAAAAGGTTACTCAGTTAAGAAGCGTACTCCACCGGTTTCATGACCTCAAAGTCGAAATCGTAGTCAGGAAGGTTTCTTTAGGGTCCCAACTAGAGGAAGTCTTACCTGACCAACCTAGAGGAACTTCAGGTTCCCTGAGAGTTCTCAGAAGAGGTTGTGGTGTCAAGTTTTCGTAGTTAAGAAGTCACGAGTCGGAAGAAGTGTCAGGTTGAGAGTGTAGGTATGTACTGGTGTCCTTTTTAGTATCGGAACTGATCTGCCTGGAATCAACCGTTTCATTATAGAGACGAAAACTTATATGATAGATCCAACCAGTGTTGAAAAGAAGGTTCCTCATTCGCAGAAAATTAAAGTACCGACGTCAGTGGTTGACGTCACTAAAACCTCGGGGGTTTTTATTTCAGACTGTGACAAAGGTGACAAAGGGGTAGATAAAGGGTTCTTCACTACCCTGGCCTACGGTACTAGAAACAAAAGACTTACAACTCGAAATTCGGTTGAAAAAGCGAGAGGAGAAACTGAAAGTAGTTCTCCGAAGACTCAAGGAGAAGTGAAAGACGGTATTCCCACTACAGTAGACGTATAGACTCCAATAACTATAAAGAGGGCCGTTAGATCTAAGGTCGAACACAAAGAAGGTCAGGTCGCAAAGAGTACTACATGAGACGTGTCTTCAATTTATTCGTCCCACTGTTATATGTCGGAACTGCATTAGGAAAAGGATAAACCTTGGTCAGACAACAAGGTACAGGTCAAGATTGACAACGAAGGACTGGACGTATGTCTAAAGAGTTCTCCGTCCAGTCCACCAGATCATAAGGGTAGAGAAAGTCTTAAAAGGTATCAAGTAACACTAGGTGTGTCAGTTTCCAAAACCGTATCAGTTATTTCGTCTTTATCTACAAAAAGACCTTGAGAGACCGAAAAAGGTACTAGGTCGTCTACAACCGTTAAACTAGAGACCGAGGAGACGGAAAAGATTTTGGTCGAACTTGTAGTCCCTCAAGTGCCAAGTGCATAACGACTTCGGACCGAACCTCTTAAAACTCGTAATGAAATGATCGTACACTCTACTCACGTTAACACACCATCAAACTCGTAAGAAACCGTAACGGAAAGAAACCTTAACCTTACTTTTGACTGGAAAAGGTCAGGACACCGGTGACGACTCAACAGGTTTAAACGACCGTATGACTCACGTCGTGAAAGTGTCGTAGTAGAAAGTCCTAAACTTTGTCGAGTTGACCTTAAGGTAGTGGAGGTGATGGAAACAAGCATCACTACGAAAGATTCCGGGTGAACTGAAGTGTAAGGTTCTACAGACCGAGACCTAATAAACGACCCCTCAATTTAATGTCCCCAAACATAGGACACAATTCCTCAAACCTGAAGAGAACATTAGTCACGTCTCAGTGATTCTAAAAGTTTATCTCCTCACTATACAAGTATAACTCTTTAGAATCACTGAGACGTGACTAATGTTCTCTTCAGGTTTGAGGAATTGTGTCCTATGTTTGGGGACATTAAATTGAGGGGTCGTTTACAAAACCAAATAATTGGTGAACCTAAGAGGTGTAGGAGGACATAAGAGAACTTAAGAATTGTATCAAGGAGACCATGGACTTTGTTGAAAAAGTTGAACTGTTTTAGGAAGGGTAGGATCAACATGCTGATGTGTGTTTAATCAATCGACCGAAAAAAAAAAAAAAAAAAGTATGGTATAAACATTGTACTTCTGTTAAAGTCATTGGTTAGTGTGCTAAAAAGATTCCTTATTTACTCAATTATATACGTTTTCACGATTTTTTGTCACGGACCGTGTGAACTTTGGGAATTATTTACGATAATTGTATTAGTAGAAAAAAGTGGAGATTGTTGTCAAGGTGGTGGTAGGAAGAATATTACGAATAAAGTTTACAATGAAAGAGTCACTTTGAAAGACCAACGGTTTCTCTTGTACACGAAACTATTAAGATCACAAAACCACTGAAGAGACAAAAGAAAAGAATAAACAAACGTGTGTATGACATAGTAATACACTAGTACCATGTTTTGTCGTATCCGGAACTGAGCCGAAATTAAAAGTCGGTACCGAAAATAAATAGCATACTGGGAATCAATCCAATAAAATGAAATGACTCAAAGTTAAAGGAATGATCATTTTATTCTCTTGTTTTAAATAGAGTATTCCCACGACCATTCTGGTTTCCTCTAATGTCTTTATCTAAATCATGTCGTTCGTTGACTGTTTTCGAGTAAAGCAAGTGAGAAAAATGGACGACGATTACGACTGTAGATCCAACTAGTATTGAAAGGAAGGTTCCTCATTCGCAGAAAATTAAAGTACCGACGTTAGTGGTAGACGTCACTAAAACCTCGGGGTTTTTTATTTCAGACTGTGACAAAGGTGACAAAGGGGTAGATAAAGGGTACTTCACTACCCTGGTCTATAGAACCAATAAAAGGAAAATTAAAACCGAAAGTCTTTCGAACCTGATTCAAATCGTCATTGTTATTTATGTGAAAATTTTTATTAGTATGGAGGAGGAAAGAAGATTCCGTAAATGATAGAATGCAGATACCGATTCAGTGAAAGTACAGGTAAAACTTTTGTCCTGTCGTATATTGATTTGTCCTGAGTGAATTAACAATGCTGTCAGGTCCGATTGTGAAGTGTTTACTTTTCAATGAAGTCCACGGAAATTTTCTAAGGAAGGATTCTGGAATTTCAGGATTTTAATTGATCCCTTTACACACCAAGTCATGAATATCTCCTTGATATATAACGAAGAACTCTTTACAATTGTTTCTACATAAAAGAAGTAGAGTTACTATTTAGTGTGTATTAAGACTGTGGGTGTGTGTATTTATAATACACATTTGTTTCTATGTGTTTTTGTGTTTGTATGTTTAGCCTTCTCTAGAATTAACTTTATAATCTTCGGTTTAAGTGCGACCTACTTGTAATCTCAGCCAAGACTTAACAGATTTTAAATAGGTAACAAAATGAAACCCCTTCTTAACCGTAAGTCAGAACGATGTTAGTCTTAAGAGTCTAACGGACTTTGTTTGACACGGTCTTATATATGTCATTCACGAATTGATTTGGAGTATATTACTTGTTTATTAGATTTCTATGGAAACGTAAATTTTGCTATGAACTATAAGAAGTTATGATATGGAGTTTTCCAATATCGGATCCTCAATCATGTCAAAGTATCCTTCATTTGTTCTAGACAGTAGTCTTCTAGACTCAAAATTTATACCTGTGACTGGGAATATTCGAGACGATGAAACTTATTTAGTGAATTGGAAAGGGACTCCGACAAAGAATAAGAAATTTTATTCCTATTATTATAGATCTGATGGTTAATGTTTTTAGTTTATTTTTCTAAAAAATTTCATGTTTCCTCGAAATATTTCGAGAATGGTGAGATATTTATAACTATGAATTTTTATGATAATACTATATTTATTGATTTAATTGATGTATACACTATTAAAGAGGTTACAATCATAAAAATAATAGACTTACTAAATTCTATATTTGAGTCAAATTGGAATTAGGATAAAGACTTTTGTCTTGTATGTAAAGAAGGTGTATGTAATACCTTCGAACTGTTTAATAATTCTATATACCACTGTAAATGATTTTCGTATTCTTATTTTATTGGGAAAGTCAGAGTAATTCTCGGTTTAAGATTTTGATTCCAAGACGAAATGAATGCAAATATAGACATACCATATACTCCTGTGTATTACGACCGTTTTAGACTCCTTTCTTTTGTTTACTATTTATTGAGATCTCACCTGTTTGTACAGAAACGTTTTTGCTCATTGACACTAAAAAATTTTTTCGTCATTTATGATAAACTCCCGTTCTTTTTGTTGTAACTCAAAAAAGTTAGAGATAATCCTTTTAATTTTATGTTATTTAAGTTAGACTTTGTGGTTTTTTATAAAGTCTACAAATTAATTTTATCAGTTCATTCAGACTGTCTCTAATTACATGGAAGTTCCTTTTTGTAAACAAAAGTTATTGGAAGAAATACTGTATACAGATGACGTTTGTCACCTCTACGCTCATATATCAATAAAAATTTTTCGGTAAGAATTTTGACTAGAGTGACAGGGTGAATGGACGAATTTTGATTCTAAAATAAATTACTTGATGAACTCAGTTTAATTTCAAAAACTAGAGTCTAAATCAGTTCTCTTCATCCTGGTCATATTTCAGACAACTTACGTCTGTAAAGTTTAGAAAAGAAATTTAGACACTCCCGCACCCCCCTTAGTGATTCATGGGAAAGGTATACCCGTTCTCCACCGTCTTCTACCACTTGCTACGGTTAGTATTTCTAATGTCTAAGTGTCAGTTGTAAAGAGATATGTCAGTTCACTAATTTCCAATGTATCCTAAAATATTTTGAATTTTATGAGTCTAGGTAGATGTTTAGTCTACATTTCTCGTTTCTAAAATGAAACGAAATTCATCGTCTAAATTGTCGTTAAATTGAGATCTTGTAAACGTATATTCATGTGATCAAAATAGTCGTCGGTAGGGAATAAAAAATCACAATTTAGTTGTTGAGTTACATCACTATTGTGACTCTAAAATAAAAGAAGAAAACAACAAAAGACGAACTTAAATACCAAAGAATTTAATTCCACCTGACATAAACCAGTCCACGGTGTTCAGAGTTGAAAATAAAGTGTCTTCAGTTTTTAATTCAATACTATGTAATGAATTTATAGAGTATGGACGTTACTTTAGTCATATACGCAATAAAGTAAGGGACATGTACTTTTGGATTTCGTATTTGTATCCCTTTTATATGGTAGACCGGAAACGTTAAGAAGTAAATGGAGGACTTGACAGAGGTATCCGCCACCCCCCAGGAATAAGGACGTCTCTAACTGTTACTGGGTACACTGCAAGGCTTCCTTCCACTACCCTTACCTCCCTAACTACTTCCTGTCTTCTCCAAACTGTTGAGGGTCACTATACTGTATTAGAGATGTAACTCCTGGTAGTGGATGTCTTTACTTTTAACATAAATTTTTTTTTAATGTAAGTCCTACTCTTTCAGACTTTACATACGTTACCGAGTACAACCCTGTGACTACAAGATACAAAGGAGTTGTAGTCAGTTCCCGTAGTTCACAACGATAAAGAGGTCTAAAACTAAACCCCTTGTGTTTAAATTGGATGGTCAGGACCTATTGTTTGACGTATAGGTAGATTTCTCCATGTTAGAATTCAATTATAAATACTTCGTTCTTCTATTCAGTTGGGTGTAATTTTAATCTCCTTTGTATCATACATTACCGGTTACATCCTTTTTTCAATTAATTCTATGAATTAACCTCACAAAATTTTGGATTAAAATTGAATGGATATTACAAAGGGTTTCGGGTATGACGAACAAGTGTTTGTAAGACTACACCACTTACCTCTTCAGAATCTTTTTCTCCATGCCGTAGATATTATTTCTTTTTGATTATAAATATGACGTTTTACAACTTCTCAAGTGTCCAAAGTCAGATTTATTCAACTACTTTATATGTATCTCAAACCATGTGATCTCAACGAGTTAATATCAAGTCACTTATTTATTTACATCGTTTATGGAAATGGGATTTATACGATGTAAAATCACAAAGGGGTCAGAGTTCGTTGTCTGAATGACTGTCATAGATCTTGACGCTGACACAATCAATTTACTTTTGTTGTCGTACTGCAAAAAGGATGTTAAGTAATTTTTTTCCAAAGATGGAATCTTATGAAATCAGTTATACTAAGGTTAACAACTATTCCCTAATTTCTTGACTAATATGGGTATAGTTCGGATGGAATATAAAGTTCTATTAAATAGTAATATAAAGAATGAGATGTGTATTGAATACTTGATTGAGTTTAAGGTTTTCTGACCATAGGATAAGTAAAGTCCACCCTTGATTCATATTCCATCTAGTAAAAAGAATTTTAAAGTCATACAACATATGGTGGAGATCCTAAAAATCGACATAGAGACGTGCTGGACATAATAACTTACAAATTTAATTTTAACTGAGTTTGAAAATTATCGTAATGACTCTATATTAAATAGACAAATTCACATGTCAAGTTTCCAAGAATCTCAAATATGTCTGACTCTATATTAAATAGACAAATTCACATGTCAAGTTTCCAAGAATCTCAAATATGTCTCAACACATCAGTAGTGGTGTTAGATTAAACTGTTGTAAAGATGACGGGGGTTTTCTTTAGGGTATGGGTCTTTCAGGATGATGGAAGAGGGAGTCGGGAACCGTTGGTAAATGAGACTAAAGTACGTTTACTGTCTTCCAGGTCGTTCATTTATTCAATTAAATGAATGATCTGACATGTTGTCGAACTCAGACACGTCTCCAAGGACTACGATATAATCAATTACGGGTACGTCGAAGTTTGACATTACTTCCCGACATTTTTTGTTTTTTTTGAAATCTGTGGATTGATGGTAAATTCTGGGTGTCTAATGTACCGATAGGAAATGGAACAGGAACTTAAAACGGAGTAATACAGGTTGACGGACAACTTATAGAGGTGAACTTACAGAGTAAACGAGAGTTTCAGTCAGTTATATTTGAGTGAAGAAATCCAAGTAACCATCAACGTTGTAAATCGGTCAGTAATAAAAGGAACTGGGGAAAGAGAGGGTGTCTATAGTATAGTTAAAACGGCGAATTTATAAAGAATATAAATATCACGGTAGGTTCTATAGTGACACCATCGGCTTCAGGAGTAGTAAAGTAAACTTAGTGACGGTGTTGGAGATCTGTCCAGAATTTCGAGACTGAAGTGATGTAGTGGACGAAGTGTATGGTCCCTATAATGTTCCGATATATTAAAACGACTTTCCTATTCTAGTAATATTAGACCTTACCACTACCTTCTGAAGTGTTTCTTTCACTTTTGACTTGATCCAAAAGGTTCTCACTATTTCTTTCTTTCCGTGACTGTCGACCTTTATGTTTATTTTGGTGGTGCCGACCCGACCAGTACTACACACGTCCACCGTTGTGTCTCTAGTCCTCTCGACTTCGGTTCTTCTACTCGTCGTGACGCCGTGCCCATTCTGACGTTCCCGTTCAATGTTACACACACACCTCGTCCTGAGCTTAGAGTCCGAAGTCCTGAACCTTAAATAAGATGTCTGTATGGTTCACGTCTCACGATGACTTTTCACTGTATTTCTTTTGTTACAACTTCAGGTACTTCTTCTCTATTTTTACCCGTTTCCGACTACACCCTTTTTAGACAATTCTTCTTTAATAGATACAATTCAATCCCACCTATCGACTTTTTGTAGTTAAGAAAAGTTTGTCTTACGGTTCCACCCTCCTCCACCCTTACTCGTTTTTGGTTCCTTTCGGTTTCCAATCCTTGAATCTTCTTTGAGATATTTATAGTTTCTTTGTCTCACTCCAACAATTATAGTTTTCTAATCTCTCTAGTCTCTTCCTTTCCCAAAATTCTTCCTTTTTACAGTCACTATTATCGTTCGTCACTCCAATTTTTCTACCTTGTCTGGTCTGTTACTTCATCGTCTGTTCTTGATCGTTATGAGCTACTTGAAACCGCTTTCCGTTCTTTATTCTCCCGTAGTTTCAACTCCTCTTTATTTCCTTACTATTCTAGTTTCTACTAGTCTATCAAATACAAAAGAGTCTGACCTTCCTCTTTCAATAATTTGATCCTACCTACCAAACCGTTTTATGACTGTTACTCCCGGACTTTACTCTTTTGTCTTTCTACGTTTTTTATGCTAATGTTTCGATCCCTTCCAGAAGATTCTATAGTAAATTTTTCTCTCTCTATTCTGTCTTTTTTATTCATTATTTTACTCGTGTCATTCATTTGTTATTTCTTTGTAAATAATATACGAACCATAATACACCATAAAACATATATGATAAAAGTAAGGAACGTTGGTGGATTTAAAATATCTACTCCATGGATTCGTAGTTTACGAAAAACCCAAATCCAGTCGGTGTTTGGGATCTAAATTTGGTTCCAGATAAGTCGAGGTCAGAGCCCAGAAAATATAATACTGTGATAAAGGGCATTGTTTAGGTAATTCAGTCTGACTTTGGTGACTGTTAAAAGATAAAAATGGAGGTCACCATCAATATGTACAGGCATATATAAAGTCGTATGAGAAGACAATATATATGTTCGATGTAAAGTGTCTGTGTGGGTATGTTTACTCGGGTACTGTCTCTGTTTTTACGTTTTATTTATTTATTTACCTTTTCTTTTCTTCTTTTTTCTTTTCGTCGAGTTCTCGGTTTTTTTTCTCTCCCGGGATTTCCATCTCCGTTTGGTTTAAAAAAAAAATTATTGACTTTGTTTTGAATAAAAACGAATTTATTTAGAATACCTTTTATCTGTGCTATCTCTACCAACACCATGTGTTACCTTTTTCTTACTTCATAAAATTTTATTATTTTTGAGAATCACCTTTGTTAATATTACGATGATAAAATTAGATCAGTGGACTTTTAGAGTATCTGTTGTAAATCGTTTTATGGGGGTTCAAAATCAGATTTATCGGAATTTTCTTTTTACTCGGGAACAAATTACAAAACCCCAAGTCTGAATGTAAGATCGGTTAATTGAGTTTGACTACTCCAAATCGTAGATCGTAGGTTTGTGATCATCTTTACCCCGGTCGTGGAGTTTTCTATGGTTCACCACAAAAAGAGAAAGATAAAACCCTTTAATATTAGACGGGAGAATCAAAATTAAATGGTGTCTATTTTTGGTACTACTATCTGGTGATTAGCACCGACCTCAAGACAATTTCTGAAGTGTCTCATAGTCACCTAGTCGACCTTATAAGGGTCCCATTCTTTCTCGATGAGTCAAGACCTTTGGTAAGTACAACTGAGTTCAGTACTCCAATTAGATATATATCTGAGTATTCGTTTCTTACTGAGTTTGTGATAAACCCAACAAAATTTTGTAATGACTTCTTTTTCGGTTGATTGTTTATTGCTGATATTTATAAACTCTTTTAAATCTTATCTGTTATTTGTCTGCAATTTTAAAAGGATCTTTTGTGTGTGTGTACGAAATATTTGATTTTTCTTTTCGTGAATCCAGACGTCTCATAATAGTGTCATAAATCTTTTGATGTAATTTTATGTGCTGTTTACTTTTTACATTATTTCCGTTTTGGTTTACCTTGGGTAATCAATTTATTATTAGTGTTTAAAAGTCAACCGACTTTTTTCACTTGTCCCTCAATTTAGGTATGAATGAATAGTAGGGAAAGATCTGTAAAGTGATCTTAACCATTTTAGGGTCTAAAATAATCCAGTAGTTAACCACCTAAAGACAGTGACCTATTTTCGAAAGATCTTTTTCTTCATACTCTTTAATCAACGATATGCAAAGTTTGATACTTGTCTTTATTGTCACATGATGAAGATCTGGTACACACTGTATTAAGAGAGAGACCTGTTTAAGCAGGAATGGAACGTCGGACCTGTCGTGAGTTGACCTGGTGACCCAATAGTGAACACCGTAAGACGTTGTGGTTTGTATTTAAAGTCTTTAAAATTTTTTTTTAGTTAAACTTTTATGAAGTTTTTCTCTTATAATTTAATTATTGTATGGACGTTATATCGAAGATCACAATGTAAAACGAATTTTTCTTTTTTTCTATCAAGTCGTTTCTCAAATTATCGTTTTAATGTAATTAATTATATAAATGATTTCTCAATTATATGGGATAAATAGTAACATTTTAATCAGAATTCTAACTCTTACTTCAAGAGACCAATAATATTTTTAATGAAAATGTTGTGGAATATTCGTTACAATTGAATGACGAAATTTTAGTCGTAGTTGTAGACTTAGAAGATTTGAAAGGAGAACTCCTTGTAAAGAAAAAAAGTCATTCACAAGTAGAGAAAACAAGACTTTCTGTTGGTTATTTTATCAATTCAAGATTTCCGACGACGATTACTTTTACAGTAATTTTAATAAAGTTGAAATAGTCGGTTGACACTTTATTTGTGATTTAGAGAAATATTCCTGTTATACTTAATTCATACATATAATGTTTAGTTACTGTCCGGTGTAAGACCTAAACCATTGTTTTAATTGACCAAATTTCCGGTCGTGAGTATCTGTGTGTGTTAAATAATCCGTCGTTGACAAAAGTGGTTATGACACGAAGGATTAAACATTATTTCTAAGTTTAAAATTTAATAAGACGACGACGACGATTCAGCGCAGTCAGCACAGACTGAGACACGCTGGGGTGTCTGCCGTCGGGTGGTCCGAGGGGGCAGGGATCCTAAGAGGTCCGTTCTTATGACTCCACCCAACGGTAAAGGAAGAGAATAATATTTCCAGATCGTTTATATAAAGTTGATCATATGATCGAAAGTAGTCGAACGACGATTACCAACAGACTTCGTTACGTAAATAATTCTTCGGTCGAATTACTCCCAAATAACGAGTTTACAATTCTAAACATACATAGAGTGAATAACCCTCACGTCCCTACCCTGAAGTGATCGTTTTTACAGTAGATGAACGATAATGGAGTCAAAATTTGTGAATAGAGACGTAAAATACCCTAAACTTGAGAAACATTACCGTTACACACGGTAAAATGTATTATATATTGACCCATTTACTGTTAAAAAGAAAAGAATCAAACAGATGTCTTAATTCATTTTTATCTATTTTCTAACATACTATAGATTCTAAGAAAAGTTAAATTTTGAAAGTTCCGAAATGGAAGACCAGAAATTATAAATATCTTCACAAACTGATGTTGTCTTTCCATGACTACTATATAATTATGACTACGATTTTGAGTCTAGTTAATCTTTTTGATCTCTGTCTGCTCCGAATGCCCCAATATACGTACCATAAATGAAAACACGATACATATTCGTACAAATTTGATCTACGAATGTACATGCGATTACGAATTCTCTAATGGTTAAAGTTTAATATAGTGTCGTGTAAAATCATACATGAGTTAATTAAGATGTAATAAAAGTTTAGCTACGTAGAGTGTTTATACTTTTATTACGTGACTATAAAATATCAGAGTTCACCGAGGGGTGTATTATGAATGATTAAATGTCTCTTTTTTGACCCGTCTATTCACAGGGCTAGTTTACCGTTTGTAATATTAGCTCATTTCTTTTTATGCATATTGAGTCGCTTAAGATGAGTTTTAAGACATTACCGGATATACCCCCTTTTATTTTAGAATTTGTCGTTTATATAGAGAAGTTCCTTTAATCACTATGGTTTCCTTGTAAAGTACTTTTCTACCCGTGTTATTTCCCGTCTTTGTCATACCTGAATTGTCCTCTTCTGTCATTCTTCTCCACCGTTCTTATGTGTCTTCTTGATATGTTTTTTCTAGAAGGACTGGGTCTATTGGTACTACCACACTAGTGAGTGGATCTCGGTCTGTAGGACCTTGCGTTTCAGTTCGTCAGGAATCCTTCGTAGTGATGTTTGTTTCGATCGCCTCCACTACCTTAAGGTGAACTTGATAAAGCTTAGGACTTTCTACTACGACACTTTCACGACGTGAGTTGTACGGTCGTTTAAACCTTTTGAGTCGTCACCGGTGTCCTGACCTTTTCCAGTCAAAAGTAAGGTTGGGGTTTCTTTCCGGTACGGTTTCTTACGAGTTTGATGACGTGTCAACGTGAGTAGAGTGTGTGATCATTTCATTACGAGTTTTAAGGGGTACGGTCCGAAGTTTTTCATGCACTTGACACTTCAAGGTCTACAAGTTCAATCTAAATCTTTTCCGTCTCCTTGGTCTCCAGTTTAACGGTTGTAGGTGACCTAGTAACTTTTTCTGTCTCTCTCTCAAGGTCTTTTCGTAGACGAAGACGAAATAACTGATACGGGTTCAGAAACTGATACATCTAGTGTTGTTTGACCTTTCAAGACTTTCTCTACCCTTATGGTCTGGTGGACTGGACGGAGGACTCTTTAGACATGCGTCCAGTTCTTGATTGTCAATCTTGACCTGTATCTTACTGTCTGACCAAGGTTTATCCCTTTCCTCACACAGTTCCGACGTATAACAATGGTACGAATAAATTGAGTATGCGTCTCATATAGTACGTTTTACGGCCCGACCTACCTCGTGTTCGACCTTAGTTCTAACGGCCCCTTTTATAGTTGTTGGAGTCTATACGTCTACTGTGTTGGGAACACCGTCTTTTACTTCTCCTTGATTTCTCGGAGAACTACTTTCACATTCTCCTCTCACTTTTTCAACCGAATTTTGAGTTGTAAGTCTTTTGATTCTAGTACCGTAGACCAGGGTAGTGAAGTACCGTTTATCTGCCCCTTTGTTACCTTTGTCACCGTCTGAAATAAAACCCCCCGAGGTTTTAGTGATGTCTACCACTAACATCGGTACCTAAGTTCTCTGTGAACGAGGAATCTTCTTTTCGATACTGGTTGGATCTGTCGTATAATTTTCCATCTCTGTAATAAAACGGTTGTTTCCAGGCAGATCAGTTTCGATGCCAAAAAGGTCACCAGTACATACCTACACTCTCAACCTGATATTTCTTTCGATTCACGGTTTCTTAACTACGAAAACTTGACACCACAACCCCTTCTGAGACTCTCAGGGAACCTGACGTTCCTCTAGGTTGGTCAGGTAGGATTTCCTTTAGTCAGGACTTATGACTGACCTTCCTGACTATGACCTAGACTTCGAGGTTACGAAACCGGTGGACTACACTTCTTGACCGAGTGACCTTTTCTGTGACTACGACCCTTTCTGACTTCCGCCCTCCTCTTCCCCTGTTGTCTCCTACTCTGCCAACCTACCGTACTGGTTGAGTTACCTGTGCTCAAACTCGTTCGTGTCCCTTCGGTCCGCACGACGTCAGTTACCCCGACGTCTCAGACTGTACTGACTCTCGGACTTGACTTGACTATCAACTAAATGTTACAACACAATCAAAGTCCATATGTCGTTTCACTTAGTCGATAGTCAACGAAGAGGAGGACGGAAGTTAGAAAGGGTCGTAGTCTCAGGAGGTTACTTATAAGTCCTGACTAAAGGAAATCCTGACTATCCAAACTAGAGGAACGTCCGGTTCTTTTTTTTAAAAAAGAATTAAAGTTTATGTGAAATTTTTCTTTTTTCTCATTTACTTTTAGTTGTGCCATACGGAAGAGTAGCTACATGACTCTTTTGTCAGTAGAACCACCATAAGGACTCGTTTTATTATCATCATTATTGCTGGTAGATTCTTTTCAGTTCTGTTTGGATTTAACCGGTAAGATAATTTTTTAGTCAGATATATAAGTTTATGTGACAGTACTTTCTATGTCTGACTTCTTGATGACCTAGTTTCCTCTGAATTTTCTACTACATTGATTAACGTTACAGATTAGGATCTGACCTAGAACCCAAATATTTTCTTATAATAACCTTTTTCGATCGTTTCATACTCACTGCCAGATACCTAATCTATCTTTAAATGCACTTGAACTTTTTTCTTGACACCAATGTGACCTTCCACATACTTTTATTACGTGATTCCCACATTCCCCCGTGGTACGGCATTGAATTGACCAACGCCCCCAATATATTTATATATATAAATAAATAGTCCCTCTTTCTTTCTTATTCCGTTTGTACCCTTTTACGGTTCTTAGTTCCTTCAACCCACGACTCACGACATGAAAAAACCATGATGAAACTTTGAGACTTAAAGTTTGACATTCATACTTTAAAAAAGGTTTAATTTTTTTTTCCATACGAAAAGTGAAACACTGAATGTGTGTCAATTGGGATTTTAAGAAATAACAAACAATAAGTCAGTGATTCAACACAGACAGAGAACTACCTGACGTCGTGTGGTCCGAAGGGACAGAAGGTAGAACACCTCAAATTCAAGTACAGTTACCTCACTCACTACGGTAGATTGGTGGAGTAGGAAACGACGAGAGAAGAGGAAAACGAAAGTTAGAAGGAGTCGTAATCCTAGAAATGGTTACTCAGCCGAGAGCCGTAGTACACCGGTCTCATAACCTCGAAGTCGAAGTTCGTCGTCAGGAAGGTTACTTATAAGTAGTCTATAAATCCTTACTGACCAAAATAGAGGGACGACAGGTTCCCTGAGGTTCTCAGAAGAGGTCGTGATGTTAAGATTTGGTAGTTAAGAAACCGTGAGTTGAGTTCAAAAAAAAATACCAAGTTGAGAGTGTAGGCATGGACTGATGACCCTTTTGGTACCGAAACTGATATACCTGGAAACAACCTTTTGGTTACAGAGACAAAAAATTGTATCACAGATCCAAACAGTATCGAAAGAAAGGTTCTTCATTCACAGAAGATTAAAGTACCGACATTAGTAGTAGACGTCACTAAAACCTCGGGTTTTTTAACTGTAGTTTACAGTTATAAACAACCTAGTATCTCTTTCGTTGTCTTAAGGTCTTTTTGTAGATGAAGACGAAGTGACTGATGTTCTTTCGGAAACTGACGCATCGAGTGTTGTTGTAGATAATATACCACTAAAAATTGTGAAGAACCTTAAATTCGGTAAATTTTTCAAAGTTTTTTCAACTGACTAAACTGTCTATTTGTTTTGTTTTTAATAAGATTGGGACCAAGATAAAAATAGGAGACAAAGGAGATTGAAATGGTCTGACTTATTAATTCGAAGGTTTCCGGAAAGTCCCTAGAATGAGGGGGATAAGGAGGATGAGAGGGTCCATAAAGTCCGTGTTTTCATTATGTTTTCGTATTCGTGTTGATTTAGGAGGAGACATGTGTCTACGGGTTAGGTCCCTATCGTAAAATGGTAATATATAATACAGACGACATTCCTTCGCGGAAAGATTAAACGATGTAAAAGAAAAAGTCTGTGTGTATCCACGAGTTAAAATGATTTGACACGAAAAATTTTTTCAGATAACTTTACCGGTGTATTAAAAGAGGAAAGTAGATATTTACACCATTTAACACTCAAAAATTACAATTTGAGTCTTGAAAAATTACAAGTTGAATAGTGGACCCTATTTGGACAGAACCTTAATTTTATACATATATATAAGTAATGACCTAAGTTAAATTATTATGAAATACTCCCTAAAAAAGGGTGGATACAAGTATTCACTTTGACTGAATATTTGTAGAAAAAAGTACGACAGAAACGGACCAAGAACCACAATACCAAACAATTGGAATATTTTACTCAAGTCTTTACAAGTGAGATGGAAGAGACTTTAGTGATTCATTCCGACTTTAACAGTCAGGGAACTTACAAACGACCTCAAGAGAGACACTCATGAAAAAGAAAAGTCCCGTTATCTCTGTAATTTAAAAATCAATGACTAGATTAATTGACAAAATTTTAGATAAGTCTAAAAATTTAAAGAAGAACTCATTCGACCCATTTAATAAAATTTAAAAAGGTGACTCTTTAACAAGTAAAGTGGATTCAAAAGTTTAAATAACCGTATTTTAACAAGTATAAGTTTAACACCAACAAAATATTTTACCAATAGTAAGTGGAAGGGTATAGGTACTGAGACCTATTAGACCAGGACATAAATAAGGTCCATACCGGTACATTGAACGAAACCGTTACCTGAACTCAAATCATTTACTTGAACTTTTCGAGGGGGTGTAGGTTCGTACAGGAGAGAACGGTTAATATATTAAGATCTCGGTGGTCCACTCGTTGACACTCGAACGGACAACGTCCTACTCCGATACACCTTCTGTTGATTCCAGAGTCAGTTATCATTCTTTGAAGATACTCTGGTAGAATCTAGTAGGTCAGTGATCGATTGGGTGGTCGACTGGTGTCTACTCACTTCCTCGGGTCCCTCTCTAGTCCACTTGACCGGGTCTGGCCTTCTTGGTGAGACGGTTGGGTGTCTTAACAGTCACCTTATTTTACCGATAAAACAATTATTCGGTGCTCCGAAGTCTCACGAAGTAACAACAGACCAGTGATTCGGCACAGTCTGAGACTTTGGGGTACCTATCTTCGTACGACGTATCCTAGGACCTTACAATCCAAGTACTTAGTTCCATTTAATCTTCACCAGTTTGTCCTCTACCGTTCTCACTTGTAGTTGTAAAATCCTTAGTCACTTGATTTTATCTGACGTCACCCACTTAAATTGAGACTATTGGTAATATGGACAATGACACCCGTTTTTTGGGGAGTCTTCTCTACCTTATCGGGAGTATCAGTTGTTCTCAGGTTTTACATCATGATCCTACGTTAGAGTTTTTGTTGTCTTGCTAGAGACAAGCAAAGGTTCCGTTTGGTAAGTTATAGTGTCGCCACCACTACCACCACCAAATCAACGATTCAACACAGGTTGAAAACACTAGGATGGTCCTTGGTGACAGGTACCCTAAGAGGTCCGTTCTTATGACCCCACCCAACGGTAAAGGAAGAGGTCCCCTAGAAGGACTAGGTCCTTAGCTTGACCCTGAGGACGTAACGGCCGTCTACTATGTGGTTGATTCGATATTCCCTTCGGGTTATAGTGTCATTAAGTTTAGATACGGGGTTGATTATTACGACTTCTTCGAATTCAACTTACCAAACTACTTCTGGATGTTCTGGAAGATCTTGATTGTGGCTTTTTTCTACAAGTAAAGTAATATTCCCTGACCTTACGTTTTCATCCTTCAGTTCTCTATAGACCTCATTGTCCGTTTAAACCGGAAGCTCATGTTTTACTATGTCCCGTTTCCGATTGTCTCAAAACGTTTCTCTTACGTGACCAGTGTCGTTTGTGGGAGAAGGTTGTTGATTTCTCTTCTGAGATGCGTACCCGTAGTGGTCTATTAGTTATGGGTTTAGTCTAACTAATATAAGAAACGTCGGTTCCTATTCTCTTCGAGATATGTCAGTCGTTTTTGTTCTGACCCTCAACTGACACCGAGTCTAGTACTTGAGGAATAACGTTTTACTTTTACTTCCATAGTCAGGGAGTCAACACAGGTTGAGAAACGCAGACAGGTACCTTAAGAGGTCCATTCTTGTCACCGCACCCAACAGTAAAGGAAGAGGTCCCCTAGAAGGGTTGGATCCTTAGCTTGGGTCCCGAGGACGTGACTTCCGTCTAAGAAATGACTGACTCGATACTCCCTTCGGGGTTCAGTCTGAATTTGACTTCTTTGAGCCCTTTTGGTGATCTGGTAAGTCCTTACTGGATTTACTTTATAGAATGTTTATATGTTTCAGTGTTTAGCTAAGTTCCCTAATCTAGATTGTCTCACAGACTTCTTGATACCTACCTCCAAACCCTGTGACATGTCCTCCGTCACTAGTTCTGGTAGAGGTTCTTTTTCTTTAGGTTTTTCCGTTTTACCAACAGATTCCTCCGGAATGTTTAATCGACCTTTTTTTCCTCTTCGCTGGGTCCCTTTTGCTGTTTAAACTTACGTCTCAAGGTTTCTTTTCGTTCCACTTTTTTCTTTCGAAAGGAGTCACTGGTTACGTTTCTTCATCTCCTTTTGTTGTCTTACCCTTTCTGATCTCTAGAGAAGTTCTGATAATCTGTATAATCCCCTTGTAAAGTACGTTTCTACCCGTGTTATTTCCTGTCTTTGTCATACCTGAATTGTCTTCCTCTTCTGTCATTCTTCTGCACCGTTCTTTTGTGTCTTGATATGTTTTTTCTAGAAGTACTGGGTCTATTGTTGTTACCACACTAGTGAGTGGATCTCGGTCTGTAGGACCTTGTACTTCAGTTCACCCAGAATCCTTCTTAGTGATGCTTGTTTCGATCACCTACACTACCTTAAGGTGAACTCGATAAAGTTTAGGACTTTCTACTACGACACTTTCACGACGTAAGTTATACGGTCGTTTAAACCTTTTGAGTCGTCATCGGTGTCCTGACCCTTTCCAGTCAAAAGTAAGGTTAGGGTTTCTTTCCGTTACGGTTTCTTACGAGTTTGATGACGTGTTAACGTGAGTAGAGTATGTGATCATTTTCATTACGAGTTTTAAGAGGTTCGGTCCGAAGTCGTTATGTACTTGGTACTTGAAGGTCTACAAGTTCGACCTAAATCTTTTCCGTCTCCTTGGTCTCCAGTTTAACGGTTGTAAGTGACCTAGTAACTTTTTCTGTCTCAAGGTCTCTTTGTAGATGAAAACGAAATAACTGATACGGTTTCGGAAACTGACACACCTAGTGTTACTTGATACCTTTTAAGACTTCCCTACCCTTATGGTCTGGTGGACTGGACGGAGGACTCTTTAGACATACGTCCAGTCCTTCGTTGTCAATCTTGACCTGTACCTTGTTGTCTGGTCAAGGTTTAGCCCTTTCCTCATGCAGTTCCGACGTATAACAGTGGGACGAATAAATTGAATATACGTCCCATGTAGTACCCTTTACGACCCGACCTACTTCGTTTTCGACCTTAGTTCTAACGGCCCTCTTTATAGTTATTGGAGTCTATAGGTCTACTGTGGTAGGAATACCGTTTTTGTCTTCTTCTTTATTTCTCGGAGAACTTCTTTCACTTTCTCCTCTTACTTTTTCGACCGAATTTTGAGTTGTAAGTCTTTTGATTCTAGTACCGTAGACCAGGGTAGTGAAGTACCCTTTATCTACCCCTTTGTTACCTTTGTCACTGTCTGAAATAAAACCCCCCCGATGTTTTAGTGACGTCTACCACTGACGTCGGTACTTTAGTTCTCTGCGAACGAGGAACCTTCTTTTCGATACTGGTTGGATCTGCCGTATAATTTTTCGTCTCCATAATGAAAGGGTTGTTTCCAGGTAGATCAGTTTCGATACCAAAGATGGTCATCAGTACATGTCTACACTCTAAACCTGATATTTCTTCGACTCCCGACTTCTTGACTACGAAAACTTGACACCACAACCCCTTCTGAGAACTCTCAGGGAACTGACGTTCATCTAAGTTGGTTAGTCAGGATTTCCTTTAGTCAGGACTTATAAGTGACCTTTATGACTACGAGTTCGACTTTAAGGTTATGAAACCGATGGACTACACTTCTTGACCGAGTGACCTTTTCTGGGACTATGACCCTTTCTAACTTCCGTCCTCTTCCCCTGCTGTCTCCTACTCTATCAACCTACCGTAGTGACTGAGTTACCTGTACTCAGACTCATTTGAGGCCCTCAACCACTACCTGTCCCTCCGGACCGCACGACGTCAGGTACCCCAGCGTTTCTCAGCATGTACTGACTCGCTGAGCTGACTTTACCACACGAATCAAAACGTCAAATAATGTTCGTGTTCGAAGAATCGAACATCGTCTGGACGTTGTTTGTCAGACTCCTGAAAATCGGTTATTGATATGAAACTTATTGTGACTATGACTAGATATTTTTGACTTCTAGTCTAGATCAATAATTATACGTCACGGGACTTTCACTTTCACTTCAGTGAGTCAGTATAGCTTGAGAAACGCGGGTACCCTAAAAGGTCCGTTCTTTTGACCTTTTAAAGGAAGAGGTCCTCTAGAAGGGTTGGGTCCCTAACTTAGGCCCAGAGGACGTAACGTCCATCTGCGAAAATGGCAGGTTCGGTGGTCCCTTCACTTAAGCGTCACGGAATGACCGGGGTTTGAGAAAAACTCGCGGAGACAAAAGGAAATGGAAGAACTAGAGAAGAATAACTTAATTCGGAAATACCAAGTTGTGAGTGTTCTTCAGACATAAAGCCAAAATAAAGTACAACATTTGTCTCAGTTTTTCTTTACTTTATTGAACGGGTTTCAGTGTGTCGATTTTTTACCGTCTTGACTCAAAAGTTGGTAATACGATATAACGGAGTTACACATACAAATTCGAAAAACTACAAGTCAAGTCAAGTCAACAAGTGAGGACAGGTTGAGAAACTCTAGGGCACCTGACGGCCAGGTAGTAGTTGAGGGTCTCAAATGAGTTTGAGTACAGGTAACTCAGTCACTACAGTAGGTTGGTAGAGTAGGAGACAGTAGGGGAAGAGGAGGGCGGAAGTTAGAATGGGCCGTAGTCCCAGAAAAGGTTACTCGGTCAAGAAGTGTAGTCCATCGGTTTCGTAACCTCGAAGTCTAAGTCAATAGTCAGGACGGTTACTAATACGTCCTGATTAAAGGAAATCCTACCTGACGAACCTAAAGGAACGTCAGGTTCCCTGAGAGTTCAGAAGGTGTTTCGTATCAAGTTTTCGTAGTTGAGAAGTCACGAGTCGAAAGAAATATCAGGTTGAGAGTGTAGGTATGTACTGGTGACCTTTTTGGTATCGGAACTGATCTGTCTGGAAAAACTGTTTCATTACAGAGACGAAAAATTATACGGCAGATCCAACCAGTATCGAAAAGAAGGTCCCTCGTTCGCAGAAAATTAAAGTACCGACGTCGGTGGTAGACGTCACTAAAACCTCGGGGGTTTGTATTTCAGACAGTCACAAAGGTAACAAAGGGGTAGATAAACGGTACTTCACTACCCTGGTCTACGGTACTAGAAGCAAAAGACTTACAACTCGAAATCCGGTTGAAAAAGTGAGAGAAGAAAGTGAAAGTAGTTCTCCGAGAAATTAAGAAGAAGAGAAAGACGGTATTCCCACCACAGTAGACGTATAGACTCCAATGACTACAAAGAGGGATGTTGGGACTAAGGTCGAAAGCGAAGTGGGTCGGGTCGTAAAGAGTACTACATGAGACACATATTCAATTTATTCGTCCCACTGTTATATGTCGGAACTTCATGAGGAAAAGGATAAACCTTGGCGAGACAACAAGGTACAGGCGAAGATTGACAACGAAGGACTGGACGTATGTCTAAAGAGTCCTCCGTCCAGTCCACCACACCATAAGACTAAAGAAGTCTTGAAAGGTCAAATAGCACTAGGTGTGTCAGTTTCCGAAACCGTATCAGTTATTTCGTTTTCATCTACAAAGAGACCTTGAGACAGAAAAAGATACTAGGTCGCCTACAACCGTTAAACTAGAGACCAAGGAGAGGGAAAAGACTTAGATCGAAGTTGTAGACTTCAAATGCCAAGTATATGACAACTTCGGACCGAACCTCTTAAAAGTTATAGTTTAACAAGTTTTAAATTCTTAAGACTTGTGTGGTAAATCAATTTAATAAATAATTAGATCCGTCTTTTTGAAAGTACCATTTCCTTCGTTCCAGAATAAGTAAAAAAAAATTAAAAATTTTTTATTAAATAAAAGAATAAATTCCTATTAACGACATGTCTTAAAACAACAAGAGACAGTTTGGATTTGTACTTAATCGGTAAGTTCTAACGGCCCTCTTTATAGTTATTGGAGTCTATACGTGTACTGTGGTGGAAATACCGTCTTTCCCTTCTCTTTAATTTTTCGGAGAAGTACTTTCACTTTCTCCTCTCACTTTTTCAACCGGATTTCGAGTTGTAAGTCTTTTGCTTCTAGTACCTTAGGCCAGGGTAGTGAAGTACCCTTTCTCTACCCCTTTGTCACAGTCTGACATAAAAAAACCCGAGGTTTTAGTGACGTCTACCACTAACTTCGGTACTTTAATTTTCTGCGAATGAGGAACCTTCTTTTCAATACTGGTTGGATCTATCGTACAAGTTTTCGTCTCTGTAATGAAACGGCTGATTCCAGGCAGATCAGTTCCGATACCAAAACGGTCATCAGTACATACCTACACTCTCAACCTGACACTTCTTCCGACTCACGGCTTCTTAACTACGAAAACTTGACACCACAACCTCTTCTGAGAACTCTCAGGGAACCTGACGTTCCTCTAGGTTGGTCAGATAAAACTTCCTCTAGTCGGGACCCTAAAGAAACCTTTCTTACTACGATTTCGACTTTGAGGTCATGAAACCGATGGAGTACGTTTCTCAACTGAGTAACCTTTTCTGAGACTACGACCCTCCCTGACCCCCGTCCTCCTCTTCCCCTGTTGTCTCCTACTCTACCTACCGTACCTACCGTAGTGACTGAACTACCTGCACTCAGACTCACTTGAGGCCCTCAACCACTACCTGTCCCGCCGGACCGCACGACGCTAAGTACCCCAAACGTTTCTCAGCCTGTGCTGACTCGCTGACTTGAATTGACTTGACTATGTATATAGGGGAGGGAAAATTTGTAGGGAGGGTAAAGGGAGGCTTGGGGTGGAGAGATCCCACTATGTCTCGGGGACAAACTCAAAGGACTCGGTATGTCGTTTAAGGGTAACCGATAGACAAAATGATGTTTCTTACGAGTTTGATAGTTTGTTAATGTGAGGAGAGTGCGATCTTTTCGTTGCGAATTTTAAGAGGTTCGGTCCGAAGTCGTTATGTACTTGGCACTTGAAGGTTTACAAGTTCAACCAAAATCTTTTCTGTGTCCTTGGTCTCTAGTTTAACGGTTGTAGGCGACCTAGTAGTTCTTTCGTTCTCTCAAGGTCTTTTTGTAGATAAAGACGAAATAACTGATACGGTTTCGGAAACTGATACACCTAGTGTTATTTGATACCTTTTAAGACTTTCTCTACCCTTAGGGTCTGGTGGACTGGACGGAGAACTCTTTGGATATACGTCCAGTCCTTCGTTGTCAATCTTGACCTGTACCTTGTTGTCTGACCAAGGTTTATTCTTTTCCTCATGCAGTTCCATATAACAGTGGGACGAGTAAATTGAAGATACGTCTCATGTAGTACTCTTTACGACCCGACCTCCTTCGTTTTCGACCTTAGTTCTAACGGCCCTCTTTATAGTTATTGGAGTCTATACGTCTACTGTGGTGGGAAGACCGTCTTTCACTTCTCCTTGAGTTTTCGGAGAACTACTTTCACTTTCTCCCCTCACTTTTTCAACCGAATTTTAAGTTGTAAGTCTTTTACTTCTAGCACCGTAAGCCAGGGTAGTGAAGTACCCTTTATCTACCCCTTTGTCACCTTTGTCACAGTCTGAAATAAAAGGACCCGAGGTTTTAGTGACGTCTACCACTAACGTCGGTACTTTAATTTTCTGTGAATGAGGAACCTTCCTTTCAATACTGGTTGGACGACGACGATTCAACGAAGTCAGCACGGGCTGAGACGCTGGCGTCTCTGCCGTCGGGTAGTCCGAGGGGGCAGGGACCCTGAGAGGTCCGTTCTTGTGACCTCACCCGACGGTGGAGGGGGAGGTTACGTACTTTCACTTTTCACTTTCACTTCAACGAGTCAGCACAGGTTGAGAAGCCCTGGGGTACCTGACGTCGGATGGTCCGAGGAGGATCTGTCGTATAAGTTTTCGTCTCTGTAATGAAACGGTTATTTCCAGACAGATCAGTTCCGATACCAAAAAGGTCACCAGTACATACCTACACTCTCAACCTGATATTTCTTTCGACTCGTGGCTTCTTAACTACGAAAACTTGACACCACAACCTCTTCTGAGAACTCTCAAGGAATCTGACGTTCCTCTAGGTTGGTCAGATAGGATTTCCTCTAGTCAGAACCCACAAGTAACCTTCCTGACTACAACTTGGACTTTGAGGTTATGAAACCGGTGGACTACACTTCTCGACTGAGTAAACTTTTCTGGGACTACGACTCTTTCTAACTTCCATCCTCCTCTTCCCCTACTGTCTCCTACTTTACCAACCTACCGTAGTGACTGAACTACCTGTACCCAAACGCACCTGAGGTCCTCAACCACTACCTGTCCCTCCGGACCGTACGACGCCAAGTACCCCAGTGTCTCTCAACCTGTGTTGACTCACTGACTTGACTTGACTAGACAAAATGTATACCATTACATTCAAAGGTACAATGAGAAAGGTATGTAGAGTGGGAGAGGAGGGGAGAGGGTTCAGGTATTCAGATAAGAGATACATACAGACAAAAAGGTGACGACAGGACATTTATTTAAGAAGTCATGGTATACTATCAATACAAAGAGAAAGACTGAATAAAGTGAGAAATATCATCCAAAATCCAAGTAGGTAGTCTAATCTTGACTGAGTTTACACAAAGAAAAATACCGACTCATTATAAGGTAACGCATATACTATGGTTTTGAAGAAATAGGTAAGTAGACAGCTACCTGTAGATCCAACGAAGGTCCAAGATCGATGACAGTTATCACGACGTTACTGGTTACCCTATGTGCACAGAAAGAGTTAAAACCAAAGGAGTCCCATATAGGGATCCTCACCCTAACGACCCAGTATACCACCAAAATAAGGATCAAAAAATTCCTTAGAGGTATGGCAGAAGGTGTCACCGACATAGTTCAATGTAAGTGTGGTTGTCACGTTCTCGTAAGGGAGAAGAGGTGTAGGAGAGGTCGTACATAACAAACATCTGAAAGACTATTACCGGTAAGATTGACCACGCTCCACTATAGACTATAGAGTAACATCAAAATTAAACGAAAATAGATTATTACTCTACAATTCGTAGAAAAGTACACAAACAATCGGTAGACATACAGAAGAAACCTCTTTACAGACAAATCCAGAAAAGGGGTGAAAAACTAACTCAACAAAAAGACCATAACTCAACACACTCGACGAACACATAAAATCTTTAATTAGGAAATAGTCAACGAAGTAAACGATACTGAAAGAGGGTAAGACTCCCAACAGAAAAGTGAAATGAATATCAAAGGAAACGACACGTTTTCGAAAATTCAAATTAGTCCAGGATGATCAAATGAAAAGAAAAATAAAGGTAATGAGATCCTCCACCCAGTATCTCCTAGAACGAAACTAAATACAGTAGCTCACAAGAAAGATACAAAAGGAGATTCTCAAAATATCAAAGACCAGAATGTAAATCCAAAAATTTGGTAAAACTCAAATAGAAACACATACCACAATCCTTCATAAGTTTAAAGTAAGAAAATGTACATCGACAACTGAAAAGGGTCGTGGTAAATAACTTCTCCGACAGAGACGGGGTAACATATAAGAACGGAGGAGACAGTTTTTATTCCATGGGTAATTCAGGTATCCAAATAAAGACCCGAAAGATAGAACAAGGCAACCAGACATAAAGACAAAAACACGGTCATGGTATGAATGACAGAACTACTGATATCGAAACATCATATTGGACTTCAGTCCTTCCAACTAAGGAGGTCGAGGTAAGAAAGAGTTTTGGCGAAACCGAGAACCCCAGAAAACACAAAGGGATACTTAACACTCTAAAAAACAAGGTCAAGACACTTTTTACAGTAACTATTGCTATCCCTGACGTAACTTAGACATCTAACGCAAACCATCATATCAGTAAAAGTGTTATCACTAAGAAGGATGGGTCCTTGTACCTCATAGAGAGGTAGACAAATACAACAGAAACTAAAGAAAGTAATCATAGAATGTTAAAAGACACATGTCAAGAAAACAGAGGAATCCATTCAAATAAGGATCTATAAATTAATAAAGACAACGTTACCACTTACCCTAACTAAGGAATTAAAGAGACTAAAAAGTAACAATCGTATATCTTTACATTCACTAAAGACATATAACTAAGATATAGGACGTTGAAACGATTTAAGTGACTAATCGAGATCATTAAAAGACTATGAGAGAAATCCCAAAAGATACATGTCATAGTACAGTAGACATTTGTCACTCTCGAAATGAAGAAAAGACTAGGCCTAAGGAAAATAGAGAAAAAGAAGAGACTGACGACATCGATCCTGAAGGTCTTGATACAACTTATTATCACCACTTTCACCTGTGGGAACAGAACAAGGACTAGAATCCCCCCTTACGAAAGTCAAAAAGTGGTAACTCTTAAGACAAACGATATCTGAATAGTATATACCGGAAATGATACAACTCCAACCATGGAAGATACGGGTAAAAAACTTCTCAAAATTAGTATTTACCCACGACTTAAAACAGTTTCCGAAAAAGACGTAGATAAATCTAATGTAATAATAAAAATAGAAAGTTAAACAATTATACCATATGGTGTGACTGACTAAACACATATAACTTCTTAGGAACGTAAGGACCTTATTTGGGTTGAACTAGTACCACATACTCGAAAAACTACACAACGACTTAAGACAAACGATTTTAAGACAACTCCTAAAAACGTAGATACAAGTAATCACTATCACCGGACATCAAAAGAAAAACACACAACAAAAACAGGCCAAAACCATAGTCCCACTACCACCGGAGTATCTTACTCAAACCTCCATAAGGAAGGGGACGTTAAAGAACTTTCTAAATCTTCCTATCCGTAATCGAGAAGAGGTTTACAAATTCTCTTAAAAGGACACTTCGGTAGACCAGGACCCGCAAAAAAGAAACCCTCTAAAAACTAGTGTCGAAGTTAAAGTCACGAACATTAACCTAACAAGTATTAAAGATAAAGAAGGACCAAGTCAGGACCTTCTAACTTGAAAAGATTCTTAGATAGGTAAAGAGGTCCAATAGGTAAATTACGGTCTATCAACAAGTATTATCAGAGAATATTAGGAAACATAAAGACGTAACAGACAACATTGGAGAGGAAAAAATGAAGATTAAAACAACTAAACTAAGAAGAAAAAAAGAACTACTCAGACCGATTCCCAAACAGTTAAAACGAATAGAAGAGTTTCTTGGTCGAAAATCAAAATAATTAGAAATGATAAGAAAGTAAAGAAAAAGTAAATAAAGACGAACCTAGAAAGACTACAAAAAGGTAGATGATTGACCGCCAAAAAACAAGAAAAAGGTCAACAAAATCCACATTTCGATCCAATAGATAAGTTACAAAAAGAACAAAGAACTCCATCCTAACATAACGATATTTGAAGGGAGAATTTGACGAAAACGACGTAGGGTATCCAAAACAGTAAACAAAGGAAAAAAAAAAAAAACAGTAAACAAAGATTTTTAAAGAAATAAAGGGAAAACTGAAGAAGTCATTGGACGACCAATAAATCTTTACGTGACAAATTAGAGGGGACACAAAGAATATCAAAAAAGAACAATTAACTATAGATCAGAGTATCGTAACACCAGTCTCTTCTACGAACTATGCTGGAGTTAAAAGAATTTAAATGACTCGAAACTAAACACTGGGTTCTACACCAGATAGGACCTCTTACAAGGTACACGTGAACATAAGGAGACGTAAACCTACCTTACAGGATTTCTATAGTTACTCTAGGTAGAGTAGATTACATAGTAAATTCTGAACACAAAGGAATAATTAAAAGACAAAACTACTAGACAGGTAATCACACTCACTCCACAACTTCAGAGGATGATAATAACACAAGGACAGTTAAAGAGGAAAATACAGACAATGACAAACAGAATACATAACTCCACGAGGATACAACCCACGTGTCTATAAATATTAACGATACAGAAGGAGAACCTAACTAGGGAACTAGTAATACATCACAGGTAGGAATAGAGAACGTTAAAAGAAATAAAATTCCAGATAAAACAGACTATACTCTTAACGATGAGGTCGAAAGAAAACGAAGGGTAAACGTACCTTATACGTGAAAGTCAGATATACACAGAAATCCAGACTTCACCCAAAGAACATCTGTCATATATATACCTAGAACAAAAACCTAGGTAAGTCGATCAGACACAGAAAACCAACCTCGTAAATTAGGTAAATGTAAATTTCATTAATAACTATACATACAAGGATGAAGGGACCACCAAGTCTGCCATTTCACAGACAGATGTTACACTCTCTGGACCCAAGATAGGGACCCAACCCTTCTAAGGTACCTCTTCCTTTACCGTTGGGTGAAGTCATGAAGAACGGAACTTTTAGGGTACCTGCCTCCTCGAACCACGTCCGATGGTAGGTACCCCAGCATTTCTCAGCCCGTGCTGACTCGCTGAAGTGAAAGTGAAAGTAACGGTAAAAATTTAACAAACTCCAGCTAAAACATCTAGACAAAAGAAGAGAACATAAAGGACTGAAACATTCAGGGAAATTGTAAACGACATTTAGACCAAACCACCATGACTTAAGAGAATTGAAAACGAACAGACATTTCGAAAAATAAAGAGGTAGTTAAGACTTATTCTACGGACGACCCATGTCATTAGAACCAATATCTAAGAAGGGAAAATCATGAAATTTATATAGGAAGGTAAGGGAAGACCGGAGGTCTCAAAGACAACTTTCTAGTTGACAATTTGAATACCCCGAAGGGAACATACAATGTACAACGAAAAGGGAACAACGAAAATTATCAGAAAGAAACACAAATCAGAAACAATCAAGTTAATCATACACAGAACCGTATAAAGAGGAACCCAAATAGGTCATACCCTGAGAAACACGGAGAATCTGAACTAAGTGATAAAGGAAAAGGTACAACCCCTTTAAAAGTTGATATTAGAGAAACTTTTAAAAGAGTATGGGGGAAAAAAAAAGAGAAGAAGACCCTAGGGATATTGAGCTGACAACCACACAAACTATAACAGGGTCGCCAAAGACTTTGATAGGAGTCAAGAAAGGTAAGGAAAATGAAATGAGACGAGAAGTCTTCAATAAAAGTGGTAAAATAGAAGGTCGAGTGACTAAGTAAGGAGACGAAGTCTAAACAAATGATAAAACTCTGTTCGATGGACTGAACAGTGTCTAGTCCAGAAGACTTATCGTGATGAGATATTGCTTTCGTAAAAAGCATTTTGAAGTTATTCACTACATTTAAATTCATTTGTAAATTCTATAGTGTTAAGATCTGGGGCCAAGCTAAGGACCCAGTCCTTCTAGGTGACCTCTTCCCTATACGATGGGTGAGGTCATAAGGACCCGAAGGGAATACCGAGTCAACCATTCCTTAAGTGGACGTCACGTCCTCTGGGCCCAAGTTGTGGACCAACCCTTCGAAGGGACCTCTTCCCTTGCCGTTGGGTGAGGTCATTAGAACGGACGTCTTAAGATACCTGTCTCCTCGATGTCAGGTACCCCAGCGTTTCTCTCCCTGTGTTACTTCACTGACTGTGAAAGTTGATGTACAGGTCTTAGACTGATTCGTAAGACTCTGTCCGACCCCTTCTCTGGATCCTCATGACCCCACACCCTTCGACCCCAACCTACCCCCCTCACACCAATTGTGTAAGTTAAATCTTCAACTGGTAGATCATCTTTACACATCTCGAGTAGATTCTTTGAGACCCTTGATCGAGGGAAAGAACATAAAAGTTGTTAGAGTCACAGTCATTATTGTTACGACACTAAAAGAGGAGTTACCTCGTTATTTCTATTGTTCCCACTTTAGTTTCTGTCTGTGAAACAGGAATTTCTCACCTTCTTAGAAGAAAACTTCCCGAGAAAGGTGGAGACTTCTTCATGTAGTTTTAGTTAATTCGAAACTTCAGATACGAAACAAAGTCTTCCCCAGTGAAAGACGACGAATGAGTTCCTTAAGACTTTACACTTTATTCCTTGACGGACTTTAAAGAAGTCAATTAAAATAAAACTAGTAGGGTGTTCGTAAAAAAAAAAAGTCCTTAATTAGTCTCATTAATCTTTCCTTTATTACAATAGGTCTTCCCTTTTTACTTCTCGATTCTTTCTCCAGAGATCTGATTTGGTGGTGGTGGTGTGCCTAAACTAGGGACCCAGTCCTTCTAGGGGATTTCTTCCCGTACCGTTGGGTGAGGTCATAAGAACGAGCCTTTTGGGGTACTTGTCTCTTCGGACCACCCGATGTCAGGTGTTCCAACGTTCCTCAACCTGTCCTGATTTCGGTGACCCGTGTGTTGGTTGTTCCTGGATGACAATAGTGTCCCTTGAGACGAGTTATAAGAATTTTTGGATTTACCTTTTTCTTAAACTATTTCTTGTCTATGTTCATATACAAATTTACTTATTGAAACGACATGTCGACTTTGATTGTGTTATAACAATTAGTTAATATAAGGTTATATTTTATTTTCAATTTTTTTTCACTACAGATTTCTTTGGTTCCACCTGTAATTCTTTTCTGCATGAGACCGTTCCTTCTTTGAAATTAAGATATTTAATTTATGTCTCCCTCATGTTGATAATTACATTCTCTTTGTTTAGTGGTTCATATTTATATTCACTTCTCGAATCTAAATATTCGTATAGTCTCCTCGATTTTTCGAATTTTGTCCTCTCTTAAGACTTATTATGGTTCTGGTTATGTTTTCAGAGTCTTAACATAGGGTTCGTACTTTTCCATTCCCTTTTACTTCCGAATGTAGACCCCTCTCTCAACTACATTACACTTCTCGATTGTTTTTTACTTATTAATAAATTAAAGTTAAAATAAGGATCACCAAGAGGATGTCTCTTACTAGAAGTGTTCTACTTACTTTTTGGTTTACGTTTTCCTGTGTATGATAAGGTAAATATATTTCAAATTTTATACGTTTTATTAGATATTGTAATCTTTAGTCCCATTACCAACGAAACCCCGTGTCGTGATTGACACTTCCTCGGAATCCTATGTCTACACGAGTGAAACACTTTTAAGTAGTTCAACATGTGAATTCAACATAACTATAAAACATACAAATACACGATTATTTTTCAATTTTTCTTTTTCTTCGATTCAGGTTTCACAATTCTAACCGTTCCTCGAGTGGAGTGAGTAAATAATTTTCCAATCAAGTCGAAAAATTCCGAATCAAGTCAAGAGACCAGGTTTACTGGGTTGTTAGACTTTTGACTGTTTAGTGACTCCAATTAGACTCATAGGTACTTCAATTCTCAGTTTTCTTGACTTTAATCGATCATAAAAAGTTTAAATTATTTTTTTTTACCCAGTCTTCCCCATGCCTTCTTACCTAGAGTCCTTGACATAAGATATTGTTCATCGTATTATAGTTACGACTCATTTTTAAGTACTGTGTTTCACCCATAATTTCTGAATGACTCATTTATTTACATGATTCACTTCACTTCAGCGAGTCAACACAGACTGAGAAAGACTGGGGTACCTGACATCGGATGGTCCGAGGAGACAGATACCCTAAAAGGTCCGTTATCATGACCCCACCTAACGGTAAAGGAAGAGGTCCCCTAGAAGGGTTGGGTCCCAAGCTTGGGTCCAGAGGGCGTGACATCTGTCTGCGAAATGGCAGACTCGGTGGTCCCTTCAGGTAAATTAAAATCACTGAGTGACTCTCTCACACATGAGAGACGTAGTTCTATCAGAAAGAGAGACTTTGACCTTTCTAAATTCTATTATATACTCAAAGTCCTCACTTAGTCTACTTCTTTTAGATTGGATTCTGTTTGTCTTTCTAAATCTTCATTCAAAGTTTAGATAAAAAATTTACATGTACACATATATCTGTCTTAAATAATACACGTGAAAGAATTGACTATTAATTTTAAACGAATTTTCTTTTACACGAATTTTTTTATTTTGCACGAACGTATTTTTGTGTTAGATTAGTTCCCGTTAAGTTTTCATTACCTTCTTTTGTCTTGTTTAAAAATTGTTATCAACGTAGGTGGACCATCTTATATTCCAATAAGATAACAATAAATAAAAAGATTTCATAGAAATTGTTTGTCATAGATTGAAGTGGTCTACAATACTCTTAAAGTTACTGTCACCATGTCATGAAGTGTGTCATGGATTGTGGAGTTATTTACCTTCCATGATTTTTACATACGGTAGTATTTAATAAATTGGTATACAAAAATACGACATATCAAAATCCCTACGGGTGATTAGACGGTATCATAAAAGTAATAAGTTCAATATGTTTCAAAATTGTAATCTTTTTTAGATAAAAAATTAATTTGTGTTTAGTGAGAATGGAAAGCGTTAAGTTGACAGTGAAGTAAAGACACAGAAGCGTAACAGACATTCTTTTTGTTTTCAAAGTAATTCATAGATTTATAACTATGACGATCATATTTAATTCCAGAGACCGTAAATAATAAAAAAAAAAATCTAAAATAAGAATTTCTAATTCCTAATCAGTCAAAATCTGAAATTTACTACTTGATGTCCTCCGATTTTTCAGTTTTGCGGACAGATAAAATGACCTATGGACAACTAATCAAGACACCCTTCACCCTCTGTCTCGAGTCGACGGATTCTGGGTGTGGGGACAGGATTGACGTGGGTCCAAAGATACCCCTTAATATATGAGAGGTGACACATCAGAACTACCTTGGTAGATAATTTCGTAGAGGTTTTTTTCTTTTTTCTTTTAGTAGAGTGAGAGAGGATCGTATTTGTCGTACTCGAGTTTGAGACGGTTGTCTTGAGAGGGGACATTGAGACTTGGGTCTCGTTTTGTCTTTCTCCCTTTAAAAAAAATTTTTCGTGCAATTAATGGTTTCCTTCATAGACGTGTTCCGTCACTCGGTACGGATAAAGACTTGAGCGATATAAGGATCAATAGACCACAGACATGAGTAAGCTACTTGATGGAGTGTCAGAAGGTTATACCAAAACGAAAATTCAGTCGGTCTTGGTTAAAAAATACGGACGTTGATCACATAAGATAGAGTTTGTTAATTACAAAGTTCTTTCATTAAATGAGTAACAATACTGGAATTTTTAGTGTATTTTTACTTTTATTTGAACTCTGTTCATAAAACATAGTTTTCTATTTCTTCATAGGAAGATTCAAATGATTCTCCGAGAGTGTTTACAGAATTATCCTTAATAGTTTTATTGATCTATAGAGACCATCGAGTCGACCATTTCTTAGGCGGACGTTGCGTCCTCTGGATTCAAAGTTAGGGACCCAACCCTTCTAGGGGACCTCCTCCCGTACCGTTGGGTGAGGTCATAAGAACGGACGTCTTAAGGGTACCTGTCTCCTCGGACCGTACAACGTTAGGTACCAAAACGTTTCTCAACCTATACTGACTCGTTGATTCCTGTCGTGTATATAGGGAAGAGGGGAATTGTGTCGCTATATTACCTAATAAAGTAATGTGTATGTTTATGTCATTCACAAATGTAAAAATCTTATTTCCGGTGTACAGTACCACATAATGAAAAAATTATGTGACGATGTCCGTCACAATAATTATAATAAGATAAATTACTAGAAAACAATGACACGGAGACAGTTCAAAAGAATTTGACGTCACTACTTAATTAGAGAAACGTCCTTTTTCTTAGGGTACCTTGGGTTTAATATTTGAAACAATTTATGTGACTTTATAATAGATCTGTATTTAAGTACGAATTTCTGTCTATATAAATTAATTACATTTCCTTTAACGGTTTATTTTAAGTTTAATCATTGTAAATAAACTACACTAGTACCTTTCTCCGTGACGATTTTGATAATGATGATTATCCCAAGTTGTCATTTTTCTCGTTCGGGACTTATATTAAGAAATAAATTACAAAGACCCAAATACAAAGTTGTGATAATTATGTCTCTTACGAAATACATAACTAATTAGTATGTTTAATATTATTTACAACTCGTTTATGTTTATAATTACTTCACAATAGACCAGTGAGACATTTCTGTCGACAGAAATAAGTGGACTTTTTGATGGTTAACAGCTTTAGACGGAC
Organism: Capra ibex; assembly: GCA_006410555.1. Classification (NCBI taxonomy): domain Eukaryota; kingdom Metazoa; phylum Chordata; class Mammalia; order Artiodactyla; family Bovidae; genus Capra; species Capra ibex. Next base: position 55,919,411 of record SJYO01048061.1, on the reverse strand, counting down.
ATGTCTGACAAACGGATTAGGTCGGCAATGATTTCGACCTTCTCTTTCCATAAGACTGACATTACTGATGATGTGAGTTGACAAATGTTTGACAAATTTCTCTCATGTGTTCCTGAAGGGACCACCAGGTCACCAACTCTTATACGGATGGTTGCGTCCCCTGTGCGAGCCCGGTGTACCTCGCCTCGTCGATTCGGGTGCACGACGTTGATGACTTCGGGACCTCGGGCACGAGACGTTGTTCTCTTCGACGACGTTACTCTACGGGTACTTGCCGTTGATCTCTCATCGGCGGCGAGAGATGTTGGTCTCTTTCGGACTTGCACCGTTCTTCTAGGTCGCGTCGGTTTTATTTCACTAATTGATTAATTTTTATTTCTATCGTCTGTTGTTCTTTCAGAGTCCGTCGGACAGAGAAGCTTTTATACCAGTTGAATGACGATGCGACATTAAAGGTAATTTTTTGATGAAGTCGTTCCGATCTTCACCACCCACTTGATTTCGTGAGACTTATTTACTCCTTAGATGTGAAGTCTCCTCCAATCAATCGTACACTTCACGGGTTTAGTCCTCAATTAAGGGTTAATCATTCACGAAGTTTATGGTTGAAGACTTAAATCTGTGAACAAACAATTAATTGCATTCCCTACAACCTTTATTAAAAAATAACGACTTGACCTTAACAAGTTCTGTATACCTAATTGATCCGTATATCCATATGGAACTCAGAATGGACAAACGTCAAATTCTTAGACTGTTCGGGATGTCTCTTCAAAAACTCAGATTCACTAAGACACCGGGTGGAGTAGAACTTTCTAAAACAAGGGATTAAGATCAGTCTAGAAGGACCACAGATGAATCCCAATTTCAAAATAACGATCCACCATCAAGTCCTAGATTTTCTCGATTTGAGTATTTTGTTCGAGGCACTGAAGACCGCTGACGAGCGATTATGTGTGAACACATTCTTAATTGTCGTTTAAGACAGATTCCGAATAAAATAATGAGTGACCCTTAAGGGACCGTCAAGTTACCAATCCTGAGTCGTGAAAGTGACGACTTCTGGACCCAAGTTAGGGACTAGCCCCTTGATTCTAGGGTGTTCAGTATGTCGTACCGGTTTTTGTTGTTGTTATTATTATCATATTGAGTGACCATCATTTTAGAGATTCCTTTTAGTGGATAATGGACATGGATCGATATGTCAATTTCCGGAAGATAAGTAGGTTTTCTTGGATACCCACATTTGACGGTTTACCGAATCCAGTCAGTCGTTGTCGATTGATAGTAGATACCACGTTCATGGAAACTTAATCAGTAGTGAAGGAGAGGTGAGACAAATTCACTATCTTTTTCCGAAGTAGAATCCCGGAGAGGAAGGAATGTAAGAAGGGTTCACTAGAGTAGATGAGAATGTAGAAGTTAATGTCAAACTTCTGGTGCGGGTTCATAGATAAGACGAGAGAGCGGACCCGAAGTTTAGACATTTATGTTATAAGTGAGAAAACAGTTTTTAAATGATTTAGGTTGGATTTACGAGGTGCGTTATACGGACGTTGATCTTCCGTTTATGTCGTTAATATCAGATCATGACGACGACGACGACGACGATTCAGCGAAGTCAGCACAGGCTGAGATACGTTGGGGTTTCTGCCGTCAGGTGGTCCGATGGGGCAGGGACCCTAAGAGGTCCGTTCTTGTGACGTCACCCAACGGTAAAGGAAGAGGTTACACGTTTTCACTTTTCACTTTCACTTCTGCGAGTCAGTACAGTCTGAGAATCGCTGGGGTACCTGACGTCGGGTGGTCCGAGGAGGTAGGTACCCAAAAAGGTCCGTTCTCACGTCCTCACCCCACGGTGACGGAAGAGACTATCAGATGATGTCACCAGTCATTTGGCATTGGACACCCGGTTAAGACCGTTCGACAGATAAAAAAGTCCCGGGGTGTCCTTATCAGACATGTAAAAATTCACTAATGTCATATTTCCTATAATGTACAGATATACTATGGAAATAAAAACAGAGAACCGGGGAGTTTCGGACATTATAAATGATAGACAAGAAAATTCTTTTCAAACGGTCGTCGACCAGATCCCCTTTTCTATCATTATTGTGTGTCATTATATTTACACAATTAACAATTCTATCCTTTTATTTATTATTTCAAGATATAGTCTTCCTCTGTACTAGTCTCCCAGTCCTTTCCCGAGTTACTTCTTAATTTTATACATACGGATACATATTCAAATCCCTATCCCCTGTCTAGTGACGTCCCGGAGTTTGAGTCGACGAATATTTATGGTGTGGACGAGGGACTAGAAGGGGGTGTCTTTTTTTATGGTGGATGCGAAGGTACTTATAGGGGTTATGGTCCTTTGTCACGTTGGTGGGTTTTTCAATTCTCGGGGTTAGGACCATCTAGTAGGTACCTACCGATGAGTGAGAGGTTAAGAGACTGTAGGTTGTTCCAGTTGTTTTATCCTAAGTTTGGAAGGTCGGAATGGCGGTGGTAGGATCTGATGATTCGGTGGTAGTACAGTTGACCTAGTAATGATCAGAGGAAGATACGTGACTTGGTCAAAAGGTATTACGTCGGTCTCGTACGAAAAAGATTACGTTTGGACACAACGTTAAGAGACCTTATTTTAGAAAGTCACTTAAAAAAATTAGATCTTAGAAAGTGAAGTAGTTTTTTTTTTTTTTCAATGGTCCTGTCAGTTTGGTTTTGGGGTGTCTGTTTTAGATGTTGTTACCCACTATTCCGTGTGGGTACTTAAGAGTTTATTTTCTTCCAATTTAGACCAATTTAGTGGTTGATGTCCTGACTGTACAAGAGTCGTATAGACGACTTCCTTTATCTTCCCGTCTTCATTGACCCATTAACTTCCTCCTCTCCCCTCCTCTTGGGGTTTAGTACTTAAAGATCTTAAATCTTTCCGTTAAACTCCTGTCGACGTTTACTTTCCCTGTTTTGTGATTCTTTACTGCTCTCGTCTGAGTTTGTTCTCCGACTTCAGGAGGAAGGATCCTTTTCGGGATATTCTTTAAAGACCCTCTTCTTAAGGTTCACTAATTCTGTCCGTGTTGATCCCGTTTTGTCTCCTAGGTCTGCTTTCACCCACTCACTTTTTCTCGGTCTAGAGTCTTTTATCCTTATATATATATATATATATAAATATTTTAGTAAAAAATTTTTTTCTTCTTCCCCCAGATCTCATCATACCGATCTTTTCGATAGGACTGGGTAGGGAGTGAGACTTTTCGAGTCCTTTTGCATAGTATTTTACTTGTTGTATTTTCCTGACCCCAGTTTAAGATACAATATTCTGTATTCCTTGTCTTACTAGGTAATTTTATGTTGTCCATTTTTAATGTAGGATCTCTTGCTGTCTTTTGCACTTTCTTGTAATAATAAGTCTTTTTGAGTTTTTACTCCATTATCTTTACTTTCTTAAACTTTTAAAACTTTTAAAGTCTTTCTTTTGGATCGGTTCTTGTTAGTGGGTTGTGTTGTCTATTACGAATTCTCAATGTCTTACACGTTTCTTTATTTTAAAATTATTTTTTCTTTACTTCCACTTTTAATAATCTTTATTGTTATTTCTGTTATTAAATTTTTCTTTTCAAGATTTTGATTTTCTGGACTTTAATGACTTTTTCGTGTGTTTCATGACCCTTTAGTTAGGTCTTTTTGGTTATGGTTCTATATAATCTTTCTGATCACCTAAAGTTTTTGTCTTTTCTTTTACGGAGACCTGTAGATATACATTCCATCTAGATGATTTACTCGAGTCGTTCCAGTGTCTTATGTTCTATTTTTGTTTGTTCAGTCAAACATGCAGATATGTGAACGTTGTTTGTGTACCCGTAGTTTTGATGGTGTCTCTCACAAGGTTAAAGTAAGAAAGTGTGTGTCGACAGGTCAAAAAGGTCGTGGTGAATGACTTCTCTGACAGAAAAGAGGTAACATATAAGGACAGAGGAAACAGTATCTAATTAACTGGTGTCCACAGACCCAAATGAAGACCTGAAAGATAGGGTAAGATGACTAAATATAAAGACAAAAACACGGTCATAGTCTGACGAAACTGATGAAGTCGAAACATCATCTCAGACTTCAGTCCCTCGGAGTAAGGAGGTCGTTATTTGATTGTTGCGTGTGTACCCGTAGTTTTACTCTTTATGTTTATTATAGTAATCATTAAAGAGGTTTTTTTTAGAATCCATACTAGGATTGTTATGGACATGTCCTATGTATACAATTTTACTTTGTTGTGACTACTTCCTTAAATTCTTAGATTTTTTACATTTCTGTATGACACAATTACCTGACCATCTGAGTTCAACTACAGTTAAGAAGAGTATTACTATATGTCTAAATCGTGTTAAGGAAAGTTTATTGCTATTATGACAAGATTCGAATACATCTTTCGGTTTCATTAATCTTATCGATTGTTAAAACACCCTTTTTTTCACCCTCCTTAATCAGATAGATTGAAGGTCTGAATAATATATCGATGTCATTATTTGTGACGCACTATGTCCACCTTTCTATGTATGTGACTAGTTTCCTTGTCTTCTCCCTTGGGTGTGTCTGGACGTGTTTGTACGACTTAGCGGAAGACTGTCTCCGTACTTTTATTAAGTTGTCTCCTTTCGATCTGAGAAGTTGTTTACTACCGTAAGTCCATCTGCAATTGTCTGTTCATATACTTGGAGTTGAACTTCTGAGTATGGAGTATGTGTTTTATATTATGTTTGACTAGTACAACTTTAAATTTTGATCCTAGACCTTGATCCGTTTCTTAAGAATCTGAAAAGGGATTTTCGTACTAGGTATTTTCCTTTTTGGTTATTTACTTTGAAGTAGTTTTAAATTTTAAAATGAGAATCTTTCGAAGGTACACCTTTCCTACCTTTACTTTATAACAGTTACTGTGATAATATCTCTTGAGAATATTATAATCTTGTTAATTTAATCTTTTATCCGTTTTCTCTACTTCTCTATAATGTAGTTTCTCCTATATGTCTACCGTTTATTTATGTACTTTTCTACTAATAATCGGTAGTCCCTTTACGTTTAATTTTGGTTTACTCTATAATGATGTGTGGATGGTCTTGTCGATTTAATTTATTGACTCTGTTATGGTTTGCGACTCCTTCTACACCTCTTTGAGTACGTGACGACCGCCTTACATTTCGTCATAGTCCTTCTAGTAAAAAAAAAATTGATTTGTACGTTTATGTGACCTGAGTCGTTGATGATTTGTAAGTAGGGTTTCTTTACTTTTGAATGTAAAGTATTTACATGTGTTTACAACCATCGTCAAAATAAGTAAGTACTGTCGGGTTTGGACCTTGGGTCTGCAGGAAACATCAAATTTGCTTTAAAACCATGTAGGTATGGTGTTTTATTTTTCTTTATTTTTATTTAGTCCCTGAAAAGACCGTCGGGTCACCAATTTTGAGGTGTGATGGTGACGTCCCCCAAACCCATACTAGGGATCAATCCCTTGATTCTAGGACGTGTGGTACACCACACCGGTTTTATTTTTGTAAAAATTTTTTACTTACTTGATAACTATGTGCGTTGTCGGACCTACTTAGAGGTCCTAAGTGTAAGACAACTTCGGACCGAACCTCTTGAAACTGGTAATGAAACGATCGTACACTTTACTCACGTTAATTCACCATCAAATTGTAAAAAACCGTGACCTTACTTTTGACTGGAAAAGGTTAGGACACCCGGTGATGACTCAAAAGGTTTTAACGACCGTCCAACTCACGTCTTGAAAACGTCGTAGTAGAAAATCCTAAACTTTATCGAGTTGACCCTAAGGTAGTGTAGGTGATCGAAATAAGTATCACTACGAAAGCTTCCGGGTGAACTGAAGTGTAAGGTCCTACAGACCGAGATCCACTCACTAGTGTGGTGACACCAATAGACCCAGTACTTCTAGAAAAAACATATCAAGAAGAATGGACATACCGGATCACCACAAGGGATGAAAGGAGTTAAATTCAGACTTAAACCGTTATCCCTCTAGTACTAGACTCAGTGTCCGCCGAGGGTCAAAACAGAAACGACTGACATATCTCGAAGAGGTAGATTCCGAGATGTATACCTGTAGTGTCTACCAGTTATGGCTGTAGTCCAACTAATATTAGAAACGTCGACGTCTACCTCTTCGAGAACTGACATATATATAGTTATAAAATGTCATACAATGGTAACCTCCTTCGACTTATTTACCAGAGAAACATAATACAAGATGTAAACGTATACTACAATATTAATAGAGTTTCATTTCCAGTTAAAAAAAATTTGGAAATTTCCTTTAAGGGACCACCAGGTCACCAATCCTGAGGTACGAATGTGACAACTCCTGCACTCAATCTGAGAACCAGGTCTTGATTCTAGCGTATTCGATACGACACGTCGGTGTTTGATGGTTTTTTTTTTTTTTTTCTAGTTATCTGTGTGTGTGTTTTTTCATTTTTTATTTTTCTATATAAAATGTAGTCTACGACTCCTCCTCCTCTTCTTCAGTATTAGTTAAAGGTTTGACATGTATTGTCCCTTAGTTGTCTATTATTGATTTTCTCTTCCTTGGTTTATTTCGATTGATCGATGGTATTGTTTTTATGTTTGGAAGATATTTTATAGTTTTTCATATGCATTTCTTAGTGGATCCTGATAAAGTGTGTATTTATATACCTTTGTCCCTTCTTTATTCCATCTCTCGAGTTCCTTTAATCCGATGTATACTGAAGTCTTACATACTTTTACTTAATGTATACACATACTGTTTTACTTTGAAGTTCTTTTCATTATTTTTTTTTTAGTACTTCGATTTACACGTAGGTCAATCACCGTGTCAGAATGACATTGGAAGTTGGGTCATTAAACATATAGGGGTTAGTTGAGATTTTACATGAGTATATTAATTATGAAATGATTTTAAAGTGGAAAAATTTTTGTGTCCGGGATATACTGTATACCAAATGTATATTAAAGTACACCAAAATCTCGGTAGTCTTTCGGAGATAATTAAGGTCCAATACTTAGAGATATTATTTTCTTTCATTAAAGTCTTTTCCTGTCCTTACCTTAAACCCCCAATTACCTTCATCTGATTTTGATCTAAAAACACTACCGACGTGTTGACTTGTTAACTGATGTTTAGTTTGAAATATGATTGACATTCATTTAATATGACATATATTTGGTATGATTGTATTTGGACAAAAATTTTAGGAGACGTTATGTCCATAAATATATGAACGAGGAAGATTTATGTCATTAACTTTGTTTACATATTCAAAATAAACCCCTCCTCCATCTCCTGATGTATTCCTATATTTTAACTGGACAGTTCATCACTATTTTGATCTTTTTTCATCGAGACCCTGTTATTATTGATTTAAACGGTGGTTGACTCAGTAGGTACAAAGTTCCATAAGTACTGTTTCGACTGAAGACTTTTCGTTACCTTCGGGGTCTCGCCATTTCAACCCTAGAAGTTACTCGACTTCCTTGTAATTGAAGTTAGAGTCTTAAGAATGTTTCTTCCTTAACATCTTAAGTTTATGTGGTGAAATGTTACTTGTCTAATTACCTGGATCCGTCACTAGTAGTTGCCAACGATTGTAGTCCTTTACTTTATTAGGTCGTGACATCAAACGACAAGTCAGCGATTGAGCCCAAGTTGAGAAACACTGGGGTACCTTACACCGTGTGGTCCGAAAGGACGGGAAGTGATACGTAGTGGATTATTTTTAATACTCGAAGGGACATCCTTTTTCCATCGAGTCAGCCATTCCTTAGACGGACGTCACGTTCTCTGGGCCCAAACTAAGGACCCAACCCTTGTAGGCCACTTCTTCCTTTACCGGTGAGTGAGGTCATAAGAACGGACCTTTTAGGGTACCTGTCTCCTCGGACCGCACGACACCAGGTGTCCCAACGTTCTCAGGCTGTGCTGATTCGTTTATTTGGTGGTGGTGGTGGTGGTGGACCACCGAGTCATCATTTCTTGGGTGGACGGTCACGTCCTCTACGTCAAATTAGGGACCCAGTCGTTCTACGGGACCTCCTCCTTTACCGTTGGGTGAGCTCACAAGAACGGACCCTTTAGGGTACCTGTCTCCTCGGACCACCCGTCGTCAGGTACCCTAACCTGTACTGAATCATTGATTTCTTGTTGTTGTTATTTTTAATACATAATAGGTTCTTTCACTTTTCGGTTAGGCACCTTACTCTCTCTTCTAAACGTTTAATATATAGACTATTCCCTGTACATAGATCTTATTTATCAGCGAGTCAGTACGGGTTGAGAAACGCTGGGATGCTTGACGTCGGGAGGTCCGAGGAGACAGGTACTAAAAGGTCCGTTCCTGTGACCTCACCCAACGGTAAAGGAAGAGGTTCCCTAGAAGGGTTGGGTCCCTAGCTTGGGCCCAAAGGACATGACATCCGTCTAAGAAATGGTTGACTCGATGCTGCCTTCGGGTCTTACCTGGGTATGTTAAGTTATTAATTTGTTGTGTTAAAATTTCATTCGTTTCCTAGACTTATTTGTCAAGAGGTTTCTTCTATTTGTTTACCGGTTATTCGTGTCCTTTTCTACAAGCTGAATTAATCGATAGTCTCTTTATCTTTTGTTAGTGTTCTATGAGTAATTTTACCTATTTTATTTCTGCTGTCTATTCATGACCACTCTTACACCTCTTTAGTCTTGAGAGTGTAAGACGACCACCCTAACGTGTTATTAGACTTTTTGTCAGACCCTCAAGGAGTTTTTAAATTTGCAACTTAGTGGTGTACTAAATCGTTGATGTGAGGGTCATATATGGGTTCTCTATACTTTTGTATACGGACGTGTTCTTGAACATGGTCTTGCAAGTGTCGTTGAGTCAGGTGTTATCGGTTTTACACCCTCATTGAATTTACGGGGTGGTTTATCTATGTATATTACACCATATGGGTATGCTGCCTTTTAGTAAGTCGTTATTTTTCCTTACTTAATAATTGTATGTGATTTTTGTACTTACTGGGAACTTTTGTAATACGACTTACTTTAATTCAGTCAGTGTTTTCTGGTGTATGATATACTAAGGTAAATACATGTACAGGACTTGTCCTTTTAGATACCTCTACCTTTTACCTAATCAACTTCTCCTACCTCTTACCTCTTACTGAGGATTTCCAGTATAATAAAGAAAAACACCATTACTTTTATAAGACTTTGACCCATACCTCTACCGACATGTTGAAAATGAAAATCATACTTATACGATTTTGGGTGACTCATCTACACTTTTACATACATTTGACACAGAGTTCTAGAAAGAAAACGTCATATATTATGGTGTATGTTTAGTTAGAAACGTTTATTCTAAATAATTATTTGTTTTGTATGGTTCGGAAATGTACATTGTTGGTTAAATGTCCTTTACTTTTCTTGTCTTCCTATATGATCTGTAGTTCTTCAACGTTGCTCGTTTTAAGTCCTATTTGTTGAGGTAAAGAGTTTGTTGTTCGTTGTTCCGTTTCCGCCCATCCACCACCACCGAACTCTTTACCTCGTCCTTGGATGTCTGACCTCTAGATTCTCTGTACGGTTGGTTAGTGTCTTGTGTCTTGAGTATACTTATGACTGGGCTTGTTTGATATTACGTCAGTACGTGTCTACACTCTCTCAACCTGGTATTTCTTCCGACTCACGACTTTTTGACTATGAAAGTTTGACACCACGACTTCTTCTGAGAACTGTCAGGGGACCTGTCATTCATCTAGTTTTTGTCAGTTAGAATTTCCTTTGGTTGGAGCTTATAAGTAACCTTCCTGACTACGACTTCGACTTCGAGGTTATGAAACTGGTGGACTAGTTTCTCGGATGGGCGACCTTTTCTACAACTACGACCCTTTCTGACTCCTATCCTCGTCTTCGTCCGTTGTCTCCTACTCTACCAACCTCCCGTAATGACTGAGTTACCTGTACTCAAACTCGTTTGAGTCCCTCTATCACTTCTTGTCCCTTCGGACCTCTCGGCGTCAGGTACTCGATTGTTTCTCAGTCTGTGCTGAACCGTTGACTTGTTGTGATGTATGTAATCTTACACACGTGCATACAATGTCTATTTTGTGTCGACCCTTCAGACTTGTGACCTATAAATTTACTTCAATGAAGATGTTACCGTGGGGTGAGGTCATGAGAACGGACCTTTTAGAGTACCCGCCTCCTCGGACCACCCGACGTCAGGTACCCCAGTGCTTCTCAGTCTGTGGTGACTCGTTGAAGTGAAAGTGAAAAGTGAAAGTACGTAACCTCTTCCTTTACCGTCGGGTGAGGTCACAAGAGCGGACTTCTTAGGGTCCCTGCCCCTCGGACCACCCGACGGCAGAGACCCCACTGTGTCTCAGCCTGTGCTCTTCACTGAATCGTCGTCATCGTCGTCGTCGACATTAAAATTTTAAAAATTTGAAAAGTTCTATATTTTCATATATGTCTAATTTCGTCTTTTATTTAAGTGGTTTTCTTCAAGTGAAGTCAAGTCAACGAGTCAACACAGGCTGATAAACGCTGGGGTACTTAGCGTCGTGTGGTTCGGAGGGACAGGTAGTGGTTGAGGACCTCAAGTGGGTCTGAGTACAGGTAACTCAGTCACTACGGTAGGTCGGTAGAGTAGGAGACAGCAGGGGAAGAGGAGGACGGGGGTTAGGGAGGGTCGTAGTCTCAGAAAAGGTTACTCAGTCGAGAAGCGTACTCCACCGGTTTCATGACCTCAAAGTCGAAGTCGTAGTCAGGAAGGTTACTTGTGGGTCCTGACTAGAGGAAATCCTACCTGACGACCTAGAGGAACGTCAGGTTCCCTGAGAGTCCTCAGAAGAGGTTGTGGTGTCAAGTTTTCGTAGTTAAGAAGCCGCGAGTCGAAAGAAGTGTCAGGTTGAGAGTGTAGGTATGTACTAGTGACCTTTTTGGTATCGGAACTGATCTGCCTGTCACCAACCGTTTCATTGCAGAGACGAAAAATTATATGACAGATCCAACCAGTATTGAAAGGAAGGTTCCTCATTCGCCGAAAATTAAAGTACCGACGTTAGTCGTAGACGTTACTAAAACCTCGGGGGGTTCTATTTCAGACTGTGGCAAAGGTGACAAAGGGGTAGATAAAGGGTACTTTACTACCCTGGTCTACGGTACTAGAAACAAAAGACTTACAACTCGAAATGCGGGTAAAAAAGTGAGAGGTGAAAGTGAAAGTAGTTCTCCGAAAAATCAAGGAGAAGTGAAAGAGAAGAAGTGGTTTTCTTCTCTAGGGAGTTTATTTGAGTTTGTATGTACCTCTGAACTATACTATCTCTACCATAACGTCTGATGATCATTTTTTCCGGTAAATTATTTACCAGGACTCGGTTTGTTAATAGGTACACCCCTTTTTTTTACTTTGACCTATGGATGACATAGTGGTATGTCTTTTTAGTTAAAGTCTACCAAACTTTTAGATATTTTAGTTGTGAAATTCAAAAATTTCTTTTGATAGAAATGTCAGGGACCCACCTCTTTTCAAATTCATCTTGTGTTTTTACAATTTTAGTTTTCTTATTGAGGTAATTTTAAATCATAAAGAGCAGAAACTTTCCACAGTGTGTCTTTCACTTTTCTCTTCAGTTTGACCTTTCTTTGGACTTCGTACTTATGATTTGTTGTTTGTAGGTCTTATATGTTTCATGAGTATGTTTTCTGTTATCTGTTTTGTCCTCTTTCTGTTCCGTAAAGTGTCTGCTATTTTGTTGTCAGTCGTGCTTTGCTACCAGTTCGAGTAGTGTATCCTTCTATATTTGATTCTCATGTCACTCTATGGAAAGACGTGAAATCTGACGGTTTTGAACCATAATATAGTGGTTCACAAGTACTTCTACATCTCGTTGACCACTCAACCATGTTAGTAAACCCCCTCTTTTAAGCCGTAAAAATTTTATACCATTTCTACTTTTATGAGTTCATGTGTTGTTAAGATAAAGTTCCATATTTAGGATGTCTTCGAGAACGTATATGAGTAGTACTCTGTTTATATTCGCCAAAGACCGTAGTAACCAAATATTGTCGTTCTTTGTTTTTATGACTTTCGTTGGGCTTACAAGTAATTTTCCTTTTATTCACTTAGCACTCCGTTAGTAATGAGTCGTTACTCCTACTTACTTGATGTCGGTGTCTTTACTTAGATCTCGACAATTGTAATGTACTTGTTTTGTTGACTTTTGAAAAATAAAAGGTGTAATATGTTATGCTTATAAAGTATAATATTTTTTTTCGTTCGTTTTCATTTATGATACAATAAAGTCCTATGTCTGTACATGCTATTAGTCCTTTTCGTTTCATTACTAAATGTGTGTAAATACTGTCACCTAATGAAAAATATATATACACACACATACACACATATATATACCTTACTTTATGTAGGAGACCGAGACCTCAGTGTGTACGTGAAAGTAATGTTGTGTCTCCGGGTTTCAGATCCCATGTTCAGGGAGTCGGGTCAGTGCCCGTTATATCGCCGTCTTCTTGATCTGTTCTTACAGTGATGAACCTGACGCCTAAATGAAGACTATCTTTCGATCCCTACACTAGTCTCTCTATCGAAGACAAAGATCAAGAATTTGAATCATAACCTAAGTGTCTATAAACAAAATAATAAAGAAGTTTTGTATAGATGCAATAGATAAAAATATATAGTTTACAATGTGTTAAAAAATTTACAAATTTCCTTTCTTTTATCGTGATGACTATATGTTAGTTCGTAACACTCGACAGGTGTCGACACTAGGTGACTGTAAAACGAAGGGTAAAGTGAACACTGGTCATCTTAGTTGTATAGTTTGACGTCAGTGTCTCATACTTTCACTTTTCACTTTCATTTCAGCGAGTCAGTGCAGGTTGAGAGACGTTGGGCCACCTGACATCGGATGGTCCGAGGGGACAGGTACCCTAAAAAGTCCGTTCTCATGACCTCACCCAACGGTAAAGGAAGAGGTCGCCTAGAAGGACTGGGTCCCTAACTTGGGTCCGGAGGGTGTAACATCCGTCTACGAAATGGTAGACTCGGTGTTCCCTGATAGATTACGATTACTTAGGTGTAGTCTAAAGTTAAGAGTCTTACACTAGGTCTTTTGTGACTGTTAGAGTCATAGTAAATTCCGATTAAGTTTAAGATTAAATGGAAGAGTATACTACGGGACGAGACCCAATCATCGAGAGGTTAAAAGTCGGACGTCATTTTATTTGATCGAAACAATCTTGCGTTTGACCCTGAAGGGACCACCGGGTCACTAACCCTCAGACGGACGGATACGTCCTCTGCCCCCAAGGTAGGACCAGACCCTTCTAAGGTGTACGGAACCCCATTGATTCGGGGACGTGGCGTTGATGACTCGGGAGTTCGCCGTTGATGACTTCGGGAGTGCGGGGTCTCGTGCACGAGACGTTGTCTCTCCGGTGGCGTTAGTCTTTGGACGTGCGGCGTTGGTCTGTCGTCGGGGGCGAGTGACGTGGGCCCGCGGTGTTACTTCTGAGGCACTCTGTCCTTTTTCTTTTTTGGTTGTCCGACGACCCGAGACGAGGGTCTAAGGAGTTCGTCGTCCCGACCCCATTCCCAATTCTTAAACAAAGGTTGTTCTAGGGTCTACTATGACTACGACCACGACGACCTTGGTGTGAGAATTGGTGACGAGAACCAATTAAGAGAGTATTTTATTGGTTGTTTTAATAGTGATTTAATCTTTCATAGGTATAGTATGGTTTGTTAAAAGGAGATTCCAAAGTACATTTAATAAGTTGTGTGTGACTTCTGTATAATGTGTTTAGTGTAATCTCGTGGAAGGATCTTATCGTGTCGTGTCACCAATCTTTATAGACGAGACCTCAGTCACCAGATCCAAATTTAAGTCCGAGGAGGTACGTTTGGTCTACTATAAAAGCTTTACAATGACCGGAAAGGTAGAATCGAAGAAATAGATATTTTACTACTATTGTTACGGAGTATCCTAATGTAGTTCTTTACTCAGTTCAAGTACAATTTTAAACGTATTACCCCTGTCACGGACAGTGTCTCTCGGGCGTTCTTGTAATCGATGGTAGCGGTAATAATTGCTACAGGGGTACAAGGTGTACACAGTCTCAGTTACAGAGTAGGTGGAGGTATGCGAAGTTCTGGTGACGAAGGCGCCTCGACACCTCTTCTTGGATGGAGTAAATGGTGTAGTGAGACGGGTAAAAGTAAAGACAGTGGTCACGGGAATGTTAGTCGTTTCTGCTCTTCGACCAAATCAAAAGGAGAGGTTTGGTTCAGGACTGGTGTAGGGACCATAGAAGTTGTTGGGAAGATCGTCGGACAAGTGGTCAACAAGAAAAAGGATTCAAAGGTCGTTGGGAAAGTAGTTCTTGGTTGGTGTCTAGACGGTCAGGTTAATCCTATTTAAACCCTACGAAATGTGAAGTAAGTATTTGAGACCTTATAAGTCGTAAAATTATACTTTACCCATCTGAAAGGGAATTTGTGTACATGTGACTGGAGATTAAACTTCTTAGAGACTAGGATCGTCGTTTTATGACGTTGCTAGGTTAATTCCGTTGTCTGTTGAAGGGCAAGTAATCAGTGACCTGTCTGACTGGATCTAGGTGTTTCTAATGAAATCTGGGAGTCGGGAACTAAAAGAGGGTGAAATAATTGGGGAAGGACAAAACGAAGGAAGAATGTATCAGGAGTATGAAGTTGTGAAGACAGGGGACATAAAGATAAGACAACGGGACTATTTTTCGATTGAAACTGAGTGAAATTCAGAGTGAGGTTTTCGGTCCGATCGTTCGCGACGTTCTCTTTTTTTGTTTGTTTTGTTTTTGTTTGGAGTCGGAGGTTATACCCATAATCGTTAAGGTCCAGAGATTAGAGTCAATTTGAGAGTTACGAACGACAAACCTATCAAAAGGGCGGAAGGAATCCGTCCAAAACGTGTTTTTTCGATGATAGGTGTTCTGGGGAAAAGGTATAAGAGGAAGGAGAGACTTCTTTTGGTCCGAGAGATAAATAATTCTTTTGTCCTTGGTACTCTACCATCGTTAAGAGAGTTGAAGGATAGTACGTGACGTGGAGGTTTAGAGTTAAGGTAGGGGTTAGTTGACGTAGGAGTTTGTAAGAAGAAAGGAAAGTAGGATAGTGTTGGTGACCCGGAAAGAAGTAGTCAATGGGGGAACAGGTAAAAGGGTTCGAGATAAAGAGTAGTAGTACTTAAACGAGTTCAGAGAGAGTAGAATAAACCTTTTTTTTTTTTTTTTTTTCGGGAAGAAGTTAGATGTAAAAGAAAGCTGTTGACAGAAGGAAATCGGTATTAAGAACTGCCTTGTCAGATGTCGTAAAAGGTGAAGAAGTGAGGTAAGTGAATCGGTCGAAAGTTTTTTGAAGTGATTGTGTCGAAAACGTTTGTAGTAGTCGTTAGAAGATAAGTACTGTGTAGGCAGACACCGCGGAGACGTCCCTGTGTGACAGTGGGCACGTGAGAGTGAGGGAACTGGGGGTACGCAGGAGGAGGCACCGGAGGAAGGGGCAGGGCGATACCACGAGAGGGACATCCGAGACAGATGTTGGAACGTCCGGTGAGTAGATGAAGGAGGTGTTTGGGGAAGATCTTATGATATAAAGGTACCGAAGTTAATGGCTGAAATATAATAATTGAGACTTAGTAGACCCAAACGAATAACTACTTAAGAGTTTGTACATACCACACATTGAAAAGTCGTTCCAATATTTGTAAACATAATCCTTTGTAGGTCAATTAGAAATATCCTTTTACAAAAACAGACCACAAATTTTATCATGTCATATAACAAGACGGACGGACGTATGTCAGATCCAAGGTCTCACCTTGGTAACAAGGAGACCACCACCAACAATGTTGTTGTAAGTCTACAGTAAGTGTGCGGGTATTGACTCGGTAAATTTCACATGTTTAAGTTGTCAAAAATCATGTTAGTCTCAACACGTTGGTAGTGGTTTTAGTTTACGTCTCGTAAATGAATTTTTTTTTTTTTTTTAAAACCGGTGTGGCACACCGGACGTCCTGGAATCAATGGACTAGTCCCTAGCTTGGGTACGGGAGACATCACCTTCGTGTCTCAAAATTGATTACCCGGTGGTCCCTTCAGGGATCTCATAAAAGGAGTGATGTTTTTCTTTGGAATAAAGGAAATCGTCAGTGGAGGACTAAGATGGGTTGAGAGTGGAGTCAGGAAAAGTTGTAAATTGGATAAGAACGGAGATTTCTAAACAGAGAAGACCTTATATTTACCAGTATATTTACCTTAATATGTCATATACGGAAAAAAAACCACCCACCAAAGAGATCAATCGTGCAAAAGTTCCAAGTAAATACAACAAAGGAAAATAGTCATGAAGAAAGGAAGACAACGACTTATTGTAAGGTGACATTCCTACATTAGGTGTAAAATAAATAGGTGAGTAGTCGACTATTCTGTGAACCTAATAAAGATGGGGGAGGTCGTCAGACCGGACCTCTTACGTCCTGATAAGTCCTGATATGTCAGGTACCCTGACGTTGCTCAACCTGTGTTGACTCGCTGAAAGTGACGAAAAAATGATAATGTTCATTCAAAACACCTCTTTGTACAAAAATAAAGAAACTTTATATTTTGATCCTTGCCTTAACGGCCTAGTATGACATTGAGTTACAAGTTGGAAATCTCCGACGGTTTGACAAAAGATGTCGTCCATATTCTCTGTCACAATCAGTGAGTCAGCACAGGTTGAGAAACACTGGCGTACCTGACATTTTCGGACGGTCCGAGGAGACAGGTGCCTGAAAAGGTTCGTTCTTATAACCTCATACATCGGTAAGGGAAGTGGTTTCCTAGAAGGAATTTGTTCCGACCTTGGGAGTAGAGGACGCAATGTCCGTCTAAGAAATGGTAGACTCGGTGGTCCGTTCGGGTTAAACGTTAGGGTTGTCACTACTCCCAAAGGTAAAGTGGTAAGAGTTGATGTAAACAATATTAGACGAATAATAAAGTCGGTAGGATCACCCAAAGTACTTCACCGTAGAGTGACACTGGTTACTACAAATCGTAGAAAAACGAATGACCGGTGTGAAGGAAATCTCTTTAGAGGTAAGTTCAGATAACAGATGAAAACTTAACCCGACCAGAAAATAATGACTCAAAATTCTCACGAAATCTATAAGAGTTATATTCAGGGAATATTTAGGAGTTTCTTCTAGGAGTTTCTCCTAAACGTTTATGAAAGATAGGAAGACACCCGAAGAAAAGTAAGAACTACTAGAGGGAACTTCGTATTTATAAATTAAAATTACTTCAAGTCAAATAAATAAAAAATACACCAACGAACAAGAAAGGTACAACAGTAGTTCTTTGATTACGGGTTAGATTCCAGTATTTCTAAATGTGGATGGAAAAAGAGGACTTCAAAAAAATTATACAATCAAAAATGTATCCTCTTCCGTTACCGTTGGGTGAGGTCATAAGAACGGACCTTTTAAGGTATCTGTCTCCTTGGACCATCCGACGTCAGGTACCCCAGCGATTCTCAGCCTGTGCTGACTCGCTGAAGTGAAAGTGAAAAGTGAAAGTACGTGACCTCTTCCTTTACCGTTGGGTGAGGTCACAAGAACGAACCTCTTAGGGTCCCTGTCGCCTCGGACCACCCGACGGTAGATACCCCAGTGTGTCTCAGTCTGTACTGACTTCTCTGAATCGTCGTCGTCAAGAATGTATTTCCAAAAACTAGGTGGATTCAATTCTCACACTCCGTCTCCGGATTGAAGTAAGGAACTAAACTCCTATAGATCGAGTCGACAGGGTTATAAAAAATAACTTTTCTGGTAAAAGGGGGACAACTTGCCGTGAGTGTGGGAACAACTTTTGGTTAAATGACATTTACATTCAAATGACGACCTAAGATTTAATGTAAGGTGACTGGACAAACAAAAAGGAATATGGTCATGGTGTGTCAGAATTAATTACTTGATCATGAGACTAACTAGTTGACAATTTTGTCATGATGATTAGTATACACTTCTGGAGTAAAGTTCGTATTAGGGGGTTCTTTTGAAGTCTAATCAAATTTTATTGTAATTTTTGATAAGAGTAGTCGACTACTGTCAAATATACGTGTTGATTTTAAACAAATTCGACGATGGGTACTCTTTGTTTATTTTACACACTACCCCCGTCCCTCCGTTGTAGACTTTCCGAATAAAAGTCTCTTCCTTTCCACCGGTTGTGTCTGTCATTTAAGGCTACAGTCTGAACTCAGTAGGGAAGTTGATGTCAAGGGACATCGGTCGTAGGAAATTTATTTGTTGACACAATTCTTTATTCGTCTAAAACCATACAAGACGTTCAGGTTGTTGGGACCCTTTACTTCGTCGAATTTTGAAATTAAGGTCTAGAGGACTCGACTCTCAGAAGACTTAGTGAAGTCGTTTGTGGGGTGTTTAAGGAATCGTATAAGTCTTGTCTCAAGTAGTAGAAGGAGTGACTAGAACGAAGTAAATGACAAAAATGGAATAGACATTTGCTGTCATAAGAAAATTTTCACCTTATAATTTTGATGAACTTTTTCACCAAGACTCTTAATTTACTCTATTTGTAATTGTCTTCTTGGACCGTGTCAGACATAGTGATTCATTCGTCAGTAGATACAGGGGAAAGGGAAAAGATATCCAACATTATTCGTAAAGGTTAAAATTTAGGACAGTGAAGACAGGTGACTCATGGATTACAGTGACTAAAAAAAAAGGAGAAAGTAAAGATCGATGTAATTCAGGAAAAGTTCATACGGACTAGATGAGACCATCATAGAACCCAAAAAAGGGATTACGAAGACTAAGAAGGAATATACTAAGTAAGTAAATTTTGATAAATAAAATGTCAGAAAGAGATTATGGAGATAATGACTTAAAGAATCCTCTAAATTCTAATAAAAACCATAGACTTGTAACGGTCATTATCTAAATAAAGGAGTAAAGTTAAAACCTTATTTTCCTGAAGGGACAAAGAAAGGACAGATCTCCCTCACGAGTTTTAACCTTGATAAAGTAGAAAGATATCATCATTAATTTTTGTTTGATGAATCTTAAATTTATGGTCGTGTATTCTAATAGAAGTACCACTTTCCGGTAATTGTCGAGGAATGTACATACGACCTTTTCTTGTTGAAGGTCCGACTTACATCCGACCGAGGGATCGACGTGTCTTTGGCATTTAAGACTATGTATAAAATAGGGTGGCTTTCTGTTATGAGGTCGAATTTTCTCACGACCATACCAGACAAGAAATTAGAAAAGAATAAGAAATTTATCGATCGGTTATGACAATATATCGGTTTCTGTGTAATAACTTCAAATGGTCCGTCTCCTTGACTCATTCTTCTCACCCTTCCCCCGCTTAGAAAGAGTTCTAGGGATTTGATGGGAGGTCTGTGGTCCATAGAAGCTGAAGTGATTGTGTTTTGTTTGTTCGTTGTTCATTGACATGAGACTTTCAGACGTCGTGGTTTTGATAGGGAAACGATGGTATAGAATCAGGGAAAGTGACTATTCTTTCAACCCTGGGGTTAAAGAGAAGAAATTATACCCCCCACACATAAAGTTCAGTGTGATCGGGGGTTTTAGTCTTGTCAAGATGGATCTTAAGTTGTCGAGGTCGGTCAGTGTTGATCCCGCATTGTAGATCTTGACCCAGAGGTCTACGGACGAAAGAAGGTCCAACATTCAAGTCTTAAAAGGAAAGACGAAGGAAGAGGGAAAAGACGGAGAATGACCTTCCCTCGAGACCTGAAGGAGAGTTCCGACAGGGATGGGATTGGTTTAGACGGGTTGAAGGGAAGGAGGCTTCATGGACAGGACGACTCTCCTCATATCAAAAGAGGTGTTATCCAGGTTATGGATGATACAAATGGTCTTCTTTTCGTATACCTCCCTATGACATAAAACCAGTGTAAATAAATTTCACATCGGCACTGGTGTTTGTAGTTTAGAAGTGAATTACGGTAGTACAAGTATTTATGTTTCGACTCTTAATTTTTGGACCATTCCGCGGGATTAGTGACGTACCTTGATTATAGACCAAATGATCTTCTAAGACAGACGTGACCATGGATTATGGTAAATAGGTCTTACACAAGAATAACACTGATAAGATCGACAAAAATGTTTTTGTTTTGATATGTGGTTTCTTGAAGAATGGTCTTCTCCTTATCATTCATTAGATTTTGTCACGAAGGGTCGGAGGAAGTATAATACCGTGCGTGTCGGGGCGCGTGTGTGTGTGTGCTTTGTATAAACGTTTCGTGACTCTAATTCCCTGTTCGGGTGTTCCCGAGGTGGTGGGTCTAGGGATCGACCGTGGGGATCCTGTTGTCTCGTCTGCTCTTTGTGACTATCTTGTCTGGAGGTACGACTGTGAGTCCCGGTGACTTTGTTTGATCTCCCTCCCAGTGTGCATGTGACAGTAGTTCTTTAGTCGAATTACTTTGTTTTGAGAAAGACGATTTGTATATAGATTGGATGTGTAGAACACGTTTCGTCCTTTGTAAGTACAGGAGAGGTGACACTTCAAGACAGTTCAGAAAATTCCGGTCGCAAGCGGACAGGGAGGACACATGGGTTTGGTGGGAGTGAAAATAATTTGTTAGTGTTGGAATGTCAATGGTTGTCGACATAAATAAAGAATATAATTTAACGGGAACTTCCGTCTCTTGAACAAAGTAAGTCAAAATGAAGGGAGATGAGGTATTATGGTTTTTTTTTTTTTTTTTTCTCATACCGAACGTACCACCAGGGCGCCAATTCTTAGGTGGACGGTTACGTCCTCTGTGCCCAATCTAGGGACCAGGTCTTTCTAGGGTGTGCGGATCTTCGTTGGTTCGGACACGTAGGATTGCTGACTCGGCCACGGGATTTCGACTCCGAGAGTTGGTCTTCGGGATCGTCGTCGACGTCTCATCCGGGACGAACGGTTTTGATCTCTTTCGGACTCATGTTGGTATTTATTTAGTTAGAAAAAATCTTGAAGAAAATTTTCCATCAAACTTATTGATAGAGGACCTCTTCCCTTTCCGATGGGTGAGGTCATAAGACCGGACCTCTTAAGGTTCCTGACTCACTGAAAGTGAAGTAAAGTGATACTTATTGATTGTAATTGAAACTTGAAAACAACTCAGTGTAAGTGACTGTTACGACAAACGTGAAGTGGTGTTAGTCACATACCAGGTCCATGAAAGAGGGAGACATAAGGTTTTACACTAATTAAATCGAGTTGTGAGTTAATAGGGTGAAAGGGTTTCAAAGTTTCCTATGTGTTTTTACAATGAAACGTACTCGGGATGTAAGTATTTTGAATCTTTTGTTTTCTTTTACGGGTAAATGATATCTTGAGAATTGTAGGTTCATAGTTGAGAAAATAAGGTTAGTTTTTGTTACAAAGGTCTTAAGTCGTGTTATGACTTTTATGACGACGATGGTCGGTGTCTGGTATTGTCATTGAAATTTAACATGCACCTCTACTCCTTCGTAAAATTTAACAGTGAGTATGGTTTCCTAAAACCCGTTACTCTTAAATAAGAGTATGTTCTTACTTAAACGTAAAATAATAATTTATCATACTCTCGGAATTATAAATCTTAGTACCAAATACAAAGTAGAAGAGGAAATTTTACATAAATTAAAAATTATCATTCATTTTATATGAAGCCTCTTCCGTTACCGTGGGTTGAGGTCGTGAGAACGGACCTTTTAGGGTACCTGCCTCCTCGGACGATCCGACGTCAGGTACCCCAACGATTCTGACTCGCTGAAGTGAAAGTGAGTGACCTCTTCCTTTACCGTTGGGTGAGGTCACAAGAACGGACCTCTTAGGGTCCCTGTCCTCTCGGAGCACCCGACGGTGGATACCCCAACGTGTCTCAGCCTGTGCTGACTTCGGTGAATCGTCATCGTCATCGTCTTATATGAATGATTGTTCACTTATTAATTGATGATTATGTTTAATCATGTGTTTAATTACAGTGTGTCGTGGTAAGGGTTTTATAAGATGAAGAATGCAAAAACAAATTTTGTGGTCAAAGATTAATAATTTTTAAATAAAAACGTTTCAAATTTTTCTTTTTTCCAGAGTTATTTATAAGGATTAATATGTAATAAGGTTTTGATTCTATATGTATATGTACTGTGAGTGTCTTGATCTAAGTTCAATTGTTTAAATGTTCTTCTATGGCGTCAGACACGTGTCGTATCGTGTCAGGTACGAGACGAGGTGTGCAGTACGTGGTAGGTCGTAGGTCCGACAAATAGTAGGTGCATACGTAGACATGACGGGTACATGTCTGGTCGTGAATCGGTTGTACTGGTAGGAAAAGTCCGATGGATGAAAGAAGGACGTGTAGACTTAAAAACTCTCCTTGAGTGTCTACATGATACGTTGGATTAATAAAGTTACGGACAGGTCGGTGGAAGGAGGTATGAGAGAGACAAGTCGAAAGAGAGAGTCAGAGAGATGACGATAGGACTGATTTCTTTTTACTGTTGTCACAGTTGGGCTTATAGGAGACCTTTGTGACGTTTCTGCAAACCCTATGACTTAGAAATGGAGACGCTAAGACTCCATCCCTTACGTTTCTCGTTCGTATGTGATAAGACTGTTTCTTTTCCCGGTGTTGGGTTCAAGTGACGACAGGGTTAACTGAGAGACACTAAATTACGAAGATATAAATTATTCTTTTGCACACACACACACATACACACACAAACGTAAGGTCCTTATTATTTAGTCTTATATAGTTTCCGATAAAGTCTCTGTGTTTCACAAAGTTGTAGAAAGAATATTACATATCTACGTAACCTCAGTAAAAGTAAATTTTTTTTTAAGTGATAATTTTATGACTTTTATACTTTTTCGGAAAGAAAGGTATTTCAAAGGAGTAAGGTATTATTAGATATATGGTAGAAACCTTCAATTTTGAATTATGGACGATAATAGTTGGATAAAACTTTGTCTCTCCTAATAAGGAGATGAAAAGAAAAATCAACTTTTGTCCTTTTTTTTAATAATTTTTATAATAATTAAAGGATACAGTGTAGGGTTGGGGTTTGTTGACTGGTTCTTCCAAGGAAAACCAGATATTTAGACACCATATTGTGACTCATAAAAATGAAACTTTAAAGTATAGTTTTCACACAAAAATTGACTCATATTAATAAGACCTGAGAAATTCATATTATTACATAGACTGATACTATACCACTAAATATTATACTTTATATATCAACCAGAAATGGATGACAAGGACCGTGTGTCGCAAGGATTTTGAGAACCTTAAATGATTCATTTCTCTCGTACTTCACCCGAAGGGTCCACCGCGATGACCATTTCTTGGACGAACGGTCACGTCCTCTGTTTTCTCTACCCCAAGCTAGGGACCCAGTCTTCTAAGGGACCTCCTCCCGTGGCGTTGGGTGAGATCACAAGAACCAGACCTCTTAGGGTACCTGTCTCCTCGGACCTCCCGATGTCAGGTATCACAGCGTTTCTCGACCTGTGTCGACTTCGGACTTCTCTCGTCATTTCCACAGACATCAATATAATTACTCCACGTCCATTGGATTCCAACTCCCGACCTACGGTCTGGCTACTAACCTCCCAACCTTGAAAATCGGGGTGGGGGGTTTGAGGTCCCTCCCACCTCCCCGACCTCTAGGTCATGGTAGTAGTTACCAGGTACTAAATTAGTACAAGAGTATTTTTCGGTCCCAGACCTCTCGAAGGTCCGACCACTTGTGTACCCCTCGACCTCGGGGTACATGAGACTCTCTGGTACCTTCCAGACGAGGAAAGGGGGTCTGGAAAGGTTACGTGGAGAATGGAAACCGACAACGACTCAATGTAGAAAAGTATGCTTTGGTTATTAGATCATTGATTTTACAAAAGACCCAAGACATACTGTTTCATAAGGTTGTGTTCAAAACACCGGTCCACCAATCTTTTATCCGTCCCTACTCCCACCCCTCGTCAGAACATGATATAGTTACTGGACACCTTTGACCTTCACTTTCACTTCACCTTCACAATCAATGAGTCAACACGGTCTGAGAAACGTTGAAGTACCTGACATCGGGTGGTCCGAGGGGACAGGTACCTTAAGAAGTCTGTTCGTATGACCTCATCCATCGGTAAGAGGTCTCCTAGAAGGGTTGGGTCCCCAGTTTGGGTCCAGAGGACGTAACGTCCGTCAAAGAAATGGGAGACTCGGTGGTCCCTTCGGGTACCTTAGACTCCGATAGAGGTCCATCCACCGTAATCTTAAATCAACTTGAGATCCTGTGGGTCGACCATCCCCCCTTAACTAGAGACCAAGGAGACGGAAAAAATTTGGGTCGAACTTGTAGACCTTCAAGTGCCAAGTACATGACAACTTCGGACCGAGCCTCTTAAAACTCGTAATGAAACGATCGGACACTCTACCCACGTTAACACACCATCAAACTCGTAAGAAACCGTAAAGGAAAGAAACCCTAACCTTACTTTTGACTGGAAAAGGTCAGGACACCGGTGACGACTCAAAGGGTTTAAACGACCGTATAACTCACGTCGTGAAAGTGTCGTAGTAGAAAATCCTAAACTTTTTCGAGTTACCCTTAAAGTAGTGGAGGTGATCGAGACAAACATCACTGCGAAGGATTCCGGGTGAACTGAAGTGTAAGGTCCTACAGACCGAGATCCACTGAGTAGTGTGGTAGCGCCAATAGACCCAGTATTTCTAGAAAAACATGTCAAGAAGACACATAAGAACGGTGGAGAAGAATTAGAGAAGACGAAGACAATCCAAGCACAGTAAAGGCCGGAAATAACTCGGGTAGAGACGTACTTTACAAGGAAATCATCGAGGTTAAAAGAACTTCTCTAGAGATCAGAAAGGGTAAGATAACAAAAGGAGATAAAGAAACGTAACAAGTGAATTCTTCCGAAAGAATAGAGTGGAACGATAGGAGACCCTTGAGACGTAAGTCTACCCAGATAGGGAAAGAGGAATCGGAAATCGAAGAGAAGAAAAGAGTCGATTGACATTCCGGAGGAGTCTGTTGGTGAAACGAAGAATGTAAAGAAAAAGAAACCCTACCAAGACCAGTGACGGAGGACATGTTACAATAGTTGAAGGTATCAAGAAGTTCGTGACATTGTCTAGATTAGGGAACTTAGATAAGTTCTGGAGATGACATATTAGTATTCCCTAAACTAAATCCAGTTTCGACTTACCGGATCACTAAAAGGGATGAAAGAAGTTAAATTCGGACTTAAAACGTTATTCCTCAAGTACTAGTGCAATTTATGACTATTTTGTCTTATAGACCTTAAACGAAGTTTTATAAGGTCCCTTCCCATTTTACCCATTCTTATATTTACTTTATTCTGACCGGTTTTAATAATTGACAAAATGTGACCATATGTCCTCAAGGTATTTGATAAAAGAGATGATCATATACGAAAATGCAAAAGATTTTATGTCTAAAACAAAAATTCGTACAACACAATGGGTTCATGACCTTAGTCTTTTGGACCAATAGTCGATCCACTCACTTGTTGTAAGGAATAAAGAGATGTGGGGGTCTAAGGTATAGACACCCTCTTTACCAAGTCTGAGTTAAAGACGTAGAACAATCAAGTCAAAAAATTACTAAGTTCACTCATACTAAAGATGTGAAATATAAACCGAATTGATTGTTAAGATTGATATTGAGTCCTACGAAAGCATCGATTTAGACTGTGTTAGTTGACTTTTGACAAGTGTTGACAATGGTTTTATGTGATATCATGGTAGCCAGACGGACCTAAGATTCCCGGTTTTCATGAGTAAATGATGTAAGCGGCAAAATGTTTCCCTGAACTCATAAGTGCCTAAGCCCATGGAGTCCCTCGAGGATCTTGGTTAAGGGACGTTGTGGTTCCCTTCTGACATGAATAGAGTCGATCCGGAAGTAACGGTCCATCAGACGTGAGGGGGTTTTAGAAATTGGAGTTCATAATGGAGAGAATCTGAGATAAGAGACCTCCATTGAAACAGTTTCTTTTGTGTCCGGTAGTCGGTATTAGACGAGGTGGGATGACGTCGGGTAGGAGTGAAGATCGAGATCAAGAGGCTCAGGAAGGGTTGACTCTCGGGAAGGTTTGGATTCGTGTTATACACAGATAATGACGTGGATCACCGAGGGGTCATACGGTCTGAGTTAGTAAATAAGGAAAAGATCGATCAATCCAGGAATTTAGAGAAAACGAGACCGAAGAAGGTACATCGGATGTTTGTCCTCGGTTAGGGTGTGAAGAGTTGTCGACTCTTTGTTGATTTTATTAAGAAAATGGGTGTGACGGAGGAGTCCTACCGGCCACCAGGGAGGAAGGGTACTCGTGGTTCAAAGAATTTGACTCAAAGATGACCGACTAAGATAGATGATGTAGAGATTGAGTGAAGAGTGGGATGATATTAGATCGAGGGTCGGAGGTGGTGAGAGCCTCAAAAGGTGAATTATTGATCTGAGGTTACTGTTACTTGGCGAATGAAGTCCAGGAGTAGTATGGACAGGAGACGTCGCAAATTATGACGGTGACTGTAGGAAGGAAGTCCTCTGAGAACAGGGGATTTCGAGACTACGGTGTGAGACGGCCTTCAGAGGACGTCTGAGTAAGAAGTCACCGTTAAAGTGATCATGAGATTTTACTACACCAAGGACCCCAAGAAACGAAGGTCAGGAGAAAAGAAGAATAGGGATACTCGGGTATAGATAATTATGTAATGGAATTTGTGGCACACTTAATAAAAGGTTTAAAAACGGTGTAGCAGGATCTTAGATCCCGGATACTCGGTTTAGTCGGGAGGCGAGCCAAAACATTTATTCGAAACAAAGGGATAGTAGACACCGACGAAAGTGCGAGTGCCGTCTCAACTTGTGAACACTGTAGTTGTAATACCGTAAGTTTCGGGTTTAATAAATCCGAAAATTTTGGTAATACCGGGGTGTGTCTTTTTCAAATGATTGGAGAGAAGATCTTCCTTTTGGCAGGACTGTTGAAGGACGGAAACGTGGGTACGGTCACGATAGTCAGTCTGTTAGGCAGAGACTCTGGGGACTCTCAAAAGATGGATAAGGAAGATTCGAGAGAAGGGTAAGAGTGGTTAGGTAGAAGATACCATGTTTGTTTCGTTAGGAAGAGTTACGTGTTTTGAGCGAAGGGTACATTTTAAAAGGGGTGGTATTTCGGAAAAGTGTTAGAACGACAACAATCAGGGATTCAGTGCTGGTTGAGAACACTCGGGCACCTGACATCGGGTGGTTCGAGGGGACAGGGACCTTAAAGGGTCCGTTCTTAGGACCTCACCCCACGAAGAGGTCCCCTAGAAGGGCTGGGTCCCTATTTGGACCCAGAAGCCGTGACCGTCCGCCTAACATGGTGACTCAGTGGTCCCTTCGGAAAAAGTGTTAGACCGGGGTCGGATAGAAAAGGTCGAAAGATTAGTGAGGTGGACATTCTTTATGATTTGCTCAAATCAAGGGGTCTCGTATACGACGACAGATAATGAAAGTCCTGGTGGGTTCTAAATGGTGGTTTATTGATGTGTGAAAAGATCGAAGTCAAATTCGTCGGTAGACGTACTTCGGAGAGGACTGAGTGGATGTGAGCAGGGCACACGGGTCACATAAGAGGTACACTGAAGTAAACAAACGAAAATGTGACAAAGGCATGATCAGAAGGAGCTCGTCCCTGGGACTCCGTTTCATCCTCTTACCAGTAATTCCCCGTGTCCTAAAAGTTAATCCTTTAGATTTTGACTTACGTTCGAGACGGAGTAGGATCAACATAGAAGAATTTACTTACTGAATTGAGTAAAAGAAGTAGACATATTACCGTTAAAACACTCCCAATAAATGCTAATAAGAATATTCGTCTCAGGGGACATGTATCATTTACGAGTTGTTATTAAGTAATAGTTATAAAAGTAACAAAATAGGGAGTGTGAATCAAGTCTTAAGTCTAATTGACGACTGACTTTATTCACTTCGTTCGATCAAGACATGTCCACTAAAAGTCGATGTATGACTCATAAAGGTAGACTTGTTACAAACTAAAAGGTTTGAGTAATAGGGAAGATTTGACAAAGTCAATCTCATGGGTTAGACAATTCCAAACGGGCCCTGAAAGGACCAGAGTTACGACTTTCAGGACATAGGATTCTTGAAGGAGTCAGGATTGGTTTGGTCCTGTTAGTAGTGGAATTTAATGTCTATACAACGTTTGTTATCTTTTTATTTTTTTGTGTTGTGAAGTCAATTAAATTCTATATTTTCCCTTCGTTCTTCTGTCTTCTCTTCAATGACCTTTTTCTATCTTTTTAAGTTTCTTGGTTTCCTTTTCGATTTCTTACTCTAGATACTTGTTTAGTCCTAATTTCGTTGAGGTTTCTAGATCCACCGTCCTTAATTACCTTCTAAAGAAGTGTTATGAAAGCGCTCCTACTTAGTGAGTCCAAGGTCATGGTCTAAATGTCCGGTCCCCTATCGTACACTAACCGATTAATATACAATAGGTTTTTCTCACTTTGTGAAATTGATTGGTTTCCTTCGTCCTCGAAAGTTAATTTTGAAGGTGGTTCTCCATAGGTTACTTTGTTCTCATCGAAGTTTCCACTTTAGTCTTACGACAAAGGTCTTCTTCCCCCTTATCTACATTCTAGTGGTTTGGTTGGTCACGAACTCGCGTGGTACGAAAATTGTGAAATACCACATTAGTGACAATACGTACAATAAAAAGAAACACAGAACCGTTTAAGGCGGAGGTTCTGGGTCGAGTTCTCACTGGAAGACACATTGGAATGAGTTAAAGGGGTCTATCTCAGTAAGGGAAAGAGGTACGAGAGTGTCTTGAAACGTTTAAAACATGCATATAGTGTCTTGAATATGACGTGTGATTCATATATGAATCTACAGTCAGAGAGGATGGTTTGACTTGAGGGGATCTTCAAGTACGTATCTTCTAAAAATCTTTGTGGTCATAAATTTTTTTTTTTTTTAGACCGTACATTTCTTTGTCTTAACCCTGAAAGGACCGCCATTCTGAGTTCTCAAAGGTTACTTCCCCCGTGTCCAAGTTAAGGACCAGCCCTTTGTTTGTAGGGACACGGTGAGTCATGTCGGTTTTTTTCTGAAAAAATTCCTTTTTTTTTTTTTGTTTTTGGGTATTGGGGGTTTTGAGTTGTCAAGTCTTACTGATAAAGGTTTATTTATCAGTACTAAATGCTGACTCGCTGAGGTGAAAGTGAGAAGTGAAAGTACGTAACCTCTTCCTTTACCGTTGGGTGAGGTCACAAGAACGGACCTCTTAGGGTCCCTGTCGCCTCAGACCACCCGACGGCAGATACCCCACCGTGTCTCAGCCTGTGTTGACTTCGTTGAATGGTCGTCGTCGTCTTAGTACTGATATAAATGAACCTTAATCAGTAAGACTTGACAACTCAAAACCCCCAATACTCTAAAAAAAGAAAAAAAAAGGGAATTTTTTCACAAAAAAACCGACATGACTCACCGTGTCCCTATAAACAAAGGGCTGGTCCTTAACTTGGGTACGGGGGAAGTAACCTTTGAGAACTTAGAATGGCGGTCCTTTCAGGATTAAGGTGGTACAAAATTAACAAATACAACCATAGGATTCGACACTGTTAAAAAAAGAAGTACCGTTTTGATGGCGTTTTCTATCGATGTAGAAGGAATTGATAAATTATGACAAAATGAAAGTTTCGTTTCCTTGTCTCTGAACCTTTACTCTTATGTCGGTTTGGAATATAATTCTTCTTTTTTTTTCACTTACATCCTCACGACAGTCAGTACCTTTTTCTTATAGTGACTGGAACTTCACTCTAAAAGATCTACGTAAAAGATTGAGGAAATGATGGGTTTTTCAGTCCTCTGCAAAAGTGAAGTTTACTGTTAGTTCAGAAATAGTATAAAGTGGGTTTTTGATTTTAAGGAGAGCGGTTTATACCATTGAGACTGTATTTTTGTACTTTGATGAGTAATAGTAGGCTTGGTGGACTAGTCAGATTGTAGTGTTAACCCTGTCTAATGTGTCGTGTGGTTGCCTGCTCCAAAAATTTTAGTTCTTACGAATTTCTATAAATTCGGAAATTTTGATTGGAGATCAAAGGTCTTTTGAGTCTCCCATCATTCTTTATCCTTTTTGTTCAATTAGTTGTGGTGTTTCTTTCTGTATAAGTCATCAAGTCAAGTCAAGTCAGCGAGTCAGCACGGGCTGAGAAACGCTGGGGTACTTAGCATCGTGCGGTCCGGAGGGACAGGTAGTGGTAGAGGGCCTCAAGTGAGTCTGAGTGCAGGTAGCTCAGTCACTATGGTAGGTCGGTAGAGTAGGAGACAGTAGGGGAAAAGGAGGACGGGGGTCAGGGAGGGTCGTACTCAGAAAAGGTTACTTAGTTGAGAAGGGAACTCCACCGGTTTCATGACCTCAAAGTCGAAATCGTAGTAAGGAAGGTTTCTTGTGGGTCCTGACTAGAGGAAATCTTACCTGACCAACCTAGAGGAACGTCAGGTTCCCTGAGAGTTCTCAGAAGAGGTTGTGGTGTCAAGTTTTAATAGTTAAGAAGCCGTGAGTCGAAAGAAGTGTCAGGTTGAGAGTGTAGGCATGTACTGGTTACCTTTTTGGTGTCGGAACTGATCTACCTGGAACCAACCGTTTCATTATAGAGACGAAAACTTATACGATAGATCCAACCAGTATTGAAAAGAAGGTCCCTCATTCGCAGAAAATTAAAGTACCGAGGTTAATGGTAGACATCACTAAAACCTCGGGGGTTTTATTTCAGACTGTGACAAAGGTGACAAAGGTAGATAAACGGTACTTCACTGCCCTGGTCTACGGTACTAGAAGTAAAAGACTTACAACTCGAGATTCGGTTGAAAAAGTGAGAGGAGAAAGTGAAAGTAGTTCTCCGAAAAATCGAGGAGAAGTGAAAGACGGTATTCCCACCACAGTAGACGTATAGACTCCAATAACTATAAAGAGGGCCGTTAGAACTAAGGTCGAACACGAAGTAGGTCGGGTCGCAAAGAGTATTACATGAGACGTGTCTTCAATTTATTCGTCCCACTGTTTTATGTCGGAACTACATGAGGAAAAGGATAAACCTTGGTCAGACAACAAGGTACAGCAAGATTGACAACGAAGGACTGGACGTATGTCTAAAGAGTTCTCCGTCCAGTCCACCAGACCATAAGGGTAGAGAATGTCTTAAAAGGTGTCAAGTAACACTAGGTGTGTTTGTTTCCGAAACCGTATCAGTTATTTCGTCTTTATCTACCAAAAGACCTTGAGAGAACGAAAAAGTTACTAGGTCGCCTACAACCGTTAAACTAGAGACCAAGGAGACGGAAAAGATTTTGGTCGAACTTGTAGTCCCTCAAGTGTCAAGTGCATAACGACTTCGGACCGAACCTCTTAAAACTCGTAATGATATGATCGCACACTCTACTCACGTTGACACGTCATCAAACTCGTAAGAAACCGAACGGAAAGAAACCCTAACCTTACTTTTGACTGGAAAAGGTCAGGACACCGGTGACGACTCAACAGGTTTAAACGACCGTAAAAATCACGTCGTGAAACTGTCGTAGTAGAAGGTCCTAAACTTTATCGAGGTGACCTTAAGGTAGTGGAGGTGATCGAAACAAGTATCACTACGAAGGATTCCGGGTGAACTGAAGTGTAAGGTCCTACAGACCGAGATACACTACTAGTGTGGTAGCACTAATAGAACCAGAACTTCTAGAAAAAACATGTCAAGAAGACACATAAGAACGGTGGAGAAGAATTATAGAAGACGAAGACAATCCAGGTCTGGTAAAGACAGGAAAAATAGCTCGGGTAGAAACGTACTTTACAAGGGAACCATAGAGAATTAAAAGAACTGTTCTAGAGATCAGAAAGGGTAAGACAACAAAAGGAGATAAAGAAACGTGACTAGCGACTCCTTCCGAAAGAATAGAGGGGAACGTTAAGAAACCTTGAGACGTAAGTCTACGAATATAGAAAGGAAAAGAGGAAACGAAAGGTGAAGAGAAGAAAAGTGTCGATAAACATTCCGGAGGGGTCTGTCGGTAAAACGAAAGAAGGTAAAGAAAAGGTACCCCTACCAGAACTAGGGACAGAGGACATGTTACAGTACTTGGAGTCAGGTATCAAGTAGTCCGTGAGATAGATAGTCTAGATCAGGGAATTTAGATAAAGAGTGAAGGTCACATATTAGTATTCCCTAAACTAAATCCAGTATGGACTTACCCGATCACCAAAAGGGATGAAAGAAGTTAAATTCAGACTTAATCCGTTATTCTTCAAGTACTAGACTCACTGTCAGTCGAGGGTCAGAACAAAAACGATTGACATATCTCGAAGAGGTAGAAACCGACGTTTCTTATATTAGTTAGACTAAAACCACAACTGGTAGACCACTACAGGTACACATCTCAGAAGAGAACACAACAACCTTCTTCCACAAACGATACTGGTCACGTAAAAGAACCGTTTTGAGATAATCGGAAACGGGACGAAGTAAGACATAAGGTTTCGGTTTAAACGGACAATGAGGTCCACAAAGGACTGAAAGATGAAAACGTAAGGTCAGGGGATATTACTTTTCCTGTAGAAAAAACCCACAATCAAAATTTTCCAGAAGATCCAGAAGTATCTTGGCAAATTGAAGTCGAAGAAGTCGTAATGACCAACCCCGTATCTGAANCGGTTTAAACGGACAATGACGTCCACAAAGGACTGAAAGATGAAAACGTAAGGTCAGGGGATATTACTTTTCCTGTAGAAAAAACCCACAATCAAAATTTTCCAGAAGATCCAGAAGTATCTTGGCAAATTGAAGTCGAAGAAGTCGTAATGACCAACCCCGTATCTGAACCTAATGACACTATAACTTACCAAACGGAACCTTTGTTTGTCTCTAGTAAGACAGCAAAAACTATAACGTAGGTTCGTGACGTAAAACCTGAGAAAACAACTGATACTACCGATGAGGTAAAGAAGATTCCCTAAGGACGGGTGTCATCATCTACATTACCAGTAGATTCAATTTAAGTGGGTAAGGTCAGGTAAAATCAAGCGACTAAGGCTCTTACAGCTGCAAGTGAGAACGGTAGAGGATAAACTGGTGAAGGTTAAACGGAACTAAGTACCTGGACTGTAAGGTCCAAGGATACGTTATAACGAGAAATGTCGTAGCCTGGAACGAAGATAGTGGCCAGTGTAGGTGTCGACCCATAACAAAAACGAAACCGAGGTAGGAATGTAAGAAAGACCTCAATAAAGAGGTGAATAGAGGTCATCGTATAACCCGTGGATGACTGGACCCCTCAAGGAGAAAGTCGTAGGATAGTAAAACGGAAAAGTGTGACAAGGACCCCAAGAGCTCCGTTCTTATGACTTCACCAAACGGTAAGGGAAGAGGTCACCTGGTGTAAGACAGTCTGGAGAGGTGGTACTGGGAGGGCAGAACCCACCGGGGTGTACCGTAGCGAATCAAAGTAACTCAATCTGTTCCGACACCAGGTACACTAGTCTAACTGATCAAAAGACACTAATACCAAAGTCACACAGACGAGAGACTATGGGAGAGTGTTGTGGATGGCACAATGAACCCAAAGAGAATGGAACCTGCACTCTATAGAAGTGCCGATCTATGTACACTGATCGATCTCTGTGTACATATGGTACCAAGTCTATATTACCTTGGTTTGTGAAACACAAGTACAAGGTCAAAGAGGTGGTTGACACACTTGAACTAAATCAGAGTGTCGAAGAGATTCGGATTTATATACACGGAATGAGTGACGGACTGCTGGTGGTGAGGTGACTTCTAACCGACTTACGGGAGTGATTCCAACGAGGACCTGTCTACATCGAACACCCTCCCCGGGTGACACCGGTCATTAATATTGTCGGATTATACGACTTGGTATCCTTAAACTACTATGAACCGTCGAATTTTGACATTTTCACCGTTAAAGTGCACCAAACTGAATTATATTCTTTTGCCTAGACTAAAAGAAGGAAGTGGTTTAATTGTGGTAAAAAAAATTACCACCCCCTTTTATCGTCTTTCTATTTTCGTTAGGTTCTTAGGTAGTCACCTATTTACAACGTTTTACATCATACAGGTATATTACCTCATGACTAGTCAGTATTTTTCCTTCCTATAAAACTGTGTACGATGTTGTACTTACTTCGACTTCTGTAATACGATTCACTTTATTTGATCAGTGTTTTCCTCTTTGTAATATGCTAAGATGAATATACTCCAAGGATTTTGTCAGTTTAAGTATTTCTGTCTTTCTTCTCTACAACGGTCCCTGACCTCTCTCCCCTTTAAAATCAATGACAAATTACCTCTGTCTCAAGGTCAACCCCTTCTACTTTTCAGGACCTCTACCTGTCACCCTTTCTAATATGTTGTTACATGTACGTGGATTACGGTGTCTTTCATGTGATTTAACCAATCAAAATGTAATACATATATATTTGTTATTTACAATATAAATACACATATATATAATTACCATTTAAAACATAATACATACTTTTCGTGTCACCCTCTACGGACAAGATCTGATTTCCTCTGAATTCTCTGTATTGGTTTACACTAGTCTAGAATACATTAGTACCAAGATTGTTGGTTTACAAAAAAATTTTTTAATCTGTTGACCCCTTTAAATTGACGCCTAATGTAATCGGTAATAGTCCTTTACTAATTGACACAGTCCCACTACACCATAAATAAATTCTTACGTAATAGAAAATCTCTTCATCGGTTTCAGAAACCCTTATTTAATATTCAATACTATAGACTACATATTCTTTTAAGATGATACGTACACAGAATTAGAGAGTTATAAAAAAGTGTAGTCTAGTCAGTGAGTCGGTACAGACTGAGAAACGCTGTGGTCCCTGACGTTGTGTGGTCCGGAGGGACAGGTAGTGGTTGAGGACTTCGGATGAGTTTGAGTAAAGGTAGCGCAGTCATTACGGTAGGTTGGTAGAGTTGGAGACAGCAGGGGAAGAGGAGGGAGGAAGTTAGAAAGGGTCGTAGTCCCAGAAAAGGTCACTCAGCTAAGAAGTGTAGTCCACCAGTGTCATAATCTCAATTGGATAGTTTAATATTCAAACCCGAAAACACCCCTTCGTTAAAAACTTTTGCGGGATTTTCTGACTTGTGAAGTCAATTTTTTTTCTTTTGTATGAAATCCTTTTAATGTTACTTACAGGAGTAAGTCCTTTGTAAAATTACAAATAAAACAAGGTCGGTGACGTTACCTCCATGTATCTCCACTTTGTTTATTTTGTATTATTTTTGTAATTTTTTCATTTTTGTTTGTTTTTTTTTTAAAGGTTCGTGTCACTCCCTTCTTTCCAACGATTGTTGGGCCCTCCTACTTCCCTCTAAGTCTTTCTAGAGAGTCTTCTCTACTCATAAATCCTCCCCACCCTTAATCGGTCCGTTGTCCTCCGTCGTTTCCTATGAGGTCAGTCGTCCTATCGGGAATCTTATCTTTATCGTACCGTTCGTCCCCTCCCGTCCTCAGGTCTAATGCGTATTCACGTATTCGTCGAGACACGACGGTCTCGAATTTCCGCACCCCGACCCCCCCTCACCCACCCCACTCCTTGATTGTCTTGGACCTCTTTATTAGTCCACAGTCCGAGTGACTTTTCGGAGTACTTGACTTCGTTCTTGGGGTGAAACGTCCGTTGAAAATTTGACGATCTACGATTCATTGTTCCGACTTTCATCCGACCTCCGTCCCCTTATCTCTCCGTCCCGGGTTTAGGACTCTGTCGTCGCTAAGTTCGATGTACTGACCGTAGACTGACTTGCACCTTCTACTCCTTCCTCAGGTCCTTTCGAGAGTTTAAAGTTCAAGTCCAAAGCCACTCTCACTACTACGGTATTTGTCTTGTTGTTGTTTTTTTTTTTGTTTTTTTTGGAAATTTGTGAAACTCGAATTCTTCGACTACACTACGAGTATACTAATTAAAGGTCACCTACTAATTTAGTCTAAATTTGAGGGGTGTTACTTTACCACCAATTTTGATTCCGTTCAAGACTACACCTGTTCTTTTTCAGGTATCTCTTCGTTCAATACCTGTCTTGGAGTTCTGTACGTATATGAGTTACCCATCTTTCTTCTGAACCGTTTCTACTGGACTTTTCTTATTAGTTACTCCGTCTTCCTGGTCCTCTCTACTATACAGGTCTCTCACTTAAGTTCTTTTCTCTTAATTATCACATAGACGATATCCTGTATATCTCAGGACTTTTTGAAGTGCAAGACGTTTTAATCCTTCTTTCGCCCTTTATGTAGTTCTGTCTTGTTATTCGTGGAAATTCTGTCTTGTGTGTAAAGTACCCTCGGTTGTCCGTATGAGGACCCGAACGATACAAGTTGACAAAGACATGAAGTTGATGAACACAAGTTGAGGACAATAAACCCTCCCGATTTGACAAGTACACGACCATTTTTAGTTCATAATCGGATGTACTTAAAACGTACTTGATTGTGGTAAGGAGAAATTGTAAGTTTATACTTGATCAAATGCAATGTCTTTATGTAATATCATCTTGTCTGACAGTTACCTCCCAGTCTGTTGTCATAATTACGGTATTTCAGTTGTTATTTTCTTTAATAATTATAGAATCTGACATGGAAAGTGAGGGTTGATATAATAGATTAGAGAGAATTTCTCACGAATAATTTATTTAACTGGTCATTATTGGGTTCCAGGGATCTGAGTCACCCGAAGAACTGTCCGACAATATGTGTGTTCTCTTAAACAACATACAGTGTCGTTAGATATGGTTTCTCCATTTCCTTTTGAGTCTCTTTTCGTAATCTCCCTTCCTTTTTTCATCTGTCCAGTTCTTTCCGGGACACCTCTTGACGACTTCCCAAAAAAACTTGATATTACGATAGACCTCCTTGACGTTACAACCACAGAGTGTCTATGCACCTCCTCTGACTCACTTCTTTCTCAGACAGTCTCACTCGGGGGGTTTGTCTGTCGTTTTCGTTCATATGTCCTTACATATGTGCACGTGTTTTACATGTCCTTAATATTCTTCACCATCCATTCCATCTTTTCCGTCTTAAAAAACATTTTAATTCACGTCGTATAATTCCTAAAAACTAAAATAGGACTTACGTTGTCCTACTTAACGGTCTTTTCACGATGTCCTTCTGAAGTCTTTCCAGTTGGGCATTCGATGTGACCCCTCCTTTCTGGTCCCCTTGGACCCCGTGGCGGTCTCGACGCGTCCACTGACGCTGTCCCCGGTTGCGATCCCGCCTCACAATTCTGACTATTGTCCGTCTTTGCACTCCCGAGCAGCCTGCTGATTGGCTGTCACTTCCGTTCCTTCTACCCTTAGTTTCGGATCCTATTCCTAAAATTCGAACTTGTCAATCCATATGGAGAACGGTTATCTCCAAAGTTTCTTTCTTTGTTCAAATCATCACGATCAATTTAAACTCCTATTCTGTTATAAATAAATCGGGATCATAATTTTTGACTTCGGTTCCTTCCTCCAAGTTCTTCCTTTCCTATATACATATAAATATCGACTAATTGTGACAACACACGGTCTTTCGTTGTATTGTAACATTTCGTTAATAGGAGGCTAATTTTTTATTTGATAGTTTGAGAATTTCCTTTATATACGTCATGTGAGGAACTATATTTAGTGTCGTTCTAAGACATATTGGGTGGAGGATCTTATTACCTTTATTTTTGGTTTTATTTGTTTATCCTGGATTAATTTGAATTTTCGAAAACGTGTCGTTCCCTTCATTTGTTCCACTTGTCTGTTGGGAGTCTTACCCTCTTTTATTGTCGTTTACTTTGTCGATTGTTTCCTAATTAAAGGTTTTCCATATTCGTCGAATACGTCGAGTTATGGTCTTTTTGTTTGTTGGGTTAATTTTTCACCCATGTTCTGACTTTGTCTGTAAAGAGGTTTCTTCTGTATGTCTACCGATTATTTGTGTACTTTTCTACGAGCTGTCGTGAGTAATAATTTCTTTATGTTTAGTTTTGATACTACTCCATAGTGGAGTGTGGTCAGTCTTGCCGGTAGTAGTTTTTTAGATGTTTGTTATTTACGACCTCTCCCACACCTCTTTTCCCTTGGGAGAACGTGACAACCACCCTTACATTTAACTATGTCGGTGATATCTCTTGTCATACCCCTAAGGACTTTTTTTTTTTTTTTTGATCCTTACTTTGATGGTATTCTGGATTGTTAGGGTGATGACCGTATAAGGAGCTCCTTTGGTATTGACCTTTTCTGTGTACATGGGGTTACAGGTGACGTCATGATAAATGTTATCGATCCTGTACCTTCGTCGGATCTGTCTACAGGTAGTTGGTTACTTGTCTGTTTCGTCGATGCCACGTATATATGTTACCTGATAGTGAGTCGGTGTTTTTCCTTGTGTAGACTCATTTAAGATAGCTCCTCCGACTTGGGTGTCGAATAAAACGTCTCACTTTAGTCTTTGTCTTTTTGTTTATAGTTCATATGTACACACACCTTAGATCTTTCTACCAGGACTACTTGGATAGACGTCCCGTCGTTGCCTCGGCGTCTGTGTCTCTGTCTGAACACCTGGGTCGCACGCTTCCTCTCCCCCCTGTTTGTTTGTCGTCGTGACTTTATATATGTAGTGCTCTGCATTTTGTCTATCGTCCCTCCCTAGACGGTATGCTACGTCCCTCGAGTTTGGACGACGAGATACTGTTGAGTCTCCTACCCTACCCCACTCTCCCTCCAAGTTCTCCCTTCCCTGCGTACATACGGATACCGACTGAGTACCACTACATACCGTCTTTGGTTATGTTGTAAAATCTCGCTAATAGGAGGTTAATTTTTTATTAAAATTTTATTTGTTTTCTTTGTCTTCGGATTTCAAATTCACCATTCCGGTTCTTATACTCAATGATAAAAAGTCACTTTGGTTGATTGACCGAAGAATGATATCGGTTTGAAACGTTCTCAATTTTTTTTTTATTTTCCATTTATTTAGTTTCACTATTTAACTTACAGTTTTGTTAAATAATCGTTCTAAAATTTTATTACTTTTCCCGAAGGGACTATCGAGTCGACCATTTCTTAGACGGACGTTACGTCCTCTTGGGCCAAACTAAGGACCCAGTCCTTCTAGGGGACCTCTTCCCTATCCGATGGGTGAGGTTATAAGGGCCCGAAGGGAACACCGAGACCATTTCGGCCTCGACCATTTCTGAGGCGGACGTTACCCCCTCCGGACCCAAACTAGGGACCCAACCCTTCTTGTCCCTAAAGAGACTATATCAATTCTAAAGGATTAATAAAGGGGGTAAATAATTGGAAGTCTACACGTAGTATATTCAGTTCGGAATCCAAGATGAGTCACTTCTCTGTCACGTCGTGTCATTCGTTCAAAGCCGAAATCACAGTGCGTCGAAGTAACATTCACATCCAAGACGGATTTCGCGTCACCAGGGACGTAACCCTTCTAGGGGACCTCTTCTTTTACCGTTAGGTGAGGTCATAAGGACGGACCTTTTAGGGTACCTGTCTCATCGGACCACCCGATGTCAGGTGCTCCAGTGTTTCTCAACGTGTGTGTGACAGTGAATTTGGAAGACTCCGGGACCCCGATTGATGAATTCTTGACAATTCGGAGTTCGAAGGAACCTATCATTATGTATGTATGAAGTATTCTGATTTATTACGTATATTTGTTAACTATGAACCATGTCCATCAGGAACCTTCCTTTCAATGCTGGTTGGATCTATCGTATAATTTTTCGTCTCTGTAATGAAACGGTTGTTTCTAGGCAGATCGGTTCCGATACCAAAAAGGTCACCAGTACATACCTACACTCTCAACCTGACACTTCTTTCGACTCACAGTTTCTTAACTACGAAAACTTGACACCACAACCTCTTCTGAGAACTCTCAGGGAACCTGACGTTCCTCCAGGTTGGTCAGGTAGGATTACCTCTAGTCAGGACCCACAAGTGACCTTCCTTACTACGACTTTGAGGTCATGAAACCGGTGGAGTACTCTTCTCAACTGAGTAACCTTTTCTTGGACTACTACCCTCCCTAACCCCCGTCCTCCTCTTCCCCTGCTGTCTCCTACTCTACCGACCTACCGTAGTGGCTGAGCTACCTGCACTCAGACTCACTTGAGGCCCTCAACAACAGTCTGTCCGTCCGGACCGCACGACACTAAGTACCCCAGCGTCTCAGCCTGTGCTGACTCATTGACTTGACTTGACTTGTCCATGTGACATTCGTAAGTTATTTGCAATTCTTAAAAATTTATTAGTAAGCAAAGACAGTGTCTAATTTTATAGTGTAGGAACTTCACTTGCAAACTGGGTCCACCGTTAATGGACGTTCACACTAAATATTCATAAGTGATTGACCTTAAGTAATACATAAAGGAACAAAATCTATGGTTTAGGTAAGGGGGATGGGTTCGGAATTTGACGACTGGTACTATTAATAAGGGAGGGGCTGAAGGTAGATATTTCGAGTCCTATTGGAAATAGAGGAAAGAGAGGTGACTCAAAATGTTTCTTCTCTTTCCTTCCCCTCCTCCAAGTTTAGGAGTAAGATGTAATCCTGGTCGGGGTCAGAATTAAAAAACCGTTTAAGGAGGAATGTATACCCATTGTCATGGAAATGAGGTTTTAAATAAGATCAATAGAGACGGGTCAGTGGAAAAAGGTAGCGACAATAGTACAATGTGGAGGATTGGGATGAGACTTTATTTAAAGAAGTATAGAGGAATAGTTCTTCAAATAGTTGTTGAAAAACGGTGTTTTTATAAGAGTTTGGTGGTGTCCGTTGGAATTTCGGGTAGAGAAGGGAGGAAGTATATTGAAGAGAAGAAAAAGTGGGTCTAGAAATAAGTGCTTTAAGGACACACGGGTCACGTTCAAATCATGTAGGCAAGATTCTTTAAGCGGTTGGAAAGCAAATACTTCGGTAAAGGTTAACTTACTGATACTTTGACGTAAGAAGGGGATCAGTGTTAAGGGACCGTATTGAGGTGTGAAAAAAAAAAAAAATCTTTGATACACAAAATAAGAATGTGGATCGTAGAACACATAACCGACCGATATATTAGACATTACAAAATAGAAAATAGATAAGGCATCCTCTTTTCTGTCCTTACTGACTATCGAGTCGTTTCATATAAAGTGACAAAAAAATTGTCTGACTATTAGTGATGATAAATCAGTGTCTCGATTCAACGTTGGATTCAAAGATCATATTATCAAAGATTTTTCCTATTCTGATTTGATCTATTCCACAGATCACAGTCAATATGGTTTAAGGTGTTATTTCCGTGAACTCGTCTAGACTGGGGTCAAGTGGGAAATCAGTGTAAAGATCGTAGGGAGAGAGAATCGTCAGGTCGATGTCACCATTGACTTCTCGGGATGTAAGAGTCCTGAGAAACCAATGACGAGGGAGTGCAGACTTTACGGGGAAGGAACGGGAGAGGGAGAGGGTTGAAGGAACGTAGGAAGTCCTAGATGAGTGAGGGTAAGTAGGTGATCCTTAGTTGGTCTTGTAGAGGGAAGTGACGAGTCGAGGTTCAGTCCTAGAGGAGTACGCAAGAGTCGTATGTGAATAACTACAGTGACGTGAC
This sequence comes from Capra ibex, assembly GCA_006410555.1. Taxonomy (NCBI): domain Eukaryota; kingdom Metazoa; phylum Chordata; class Mammalia; order Artiodactyla; family Bovidae; genus Capra; species Capra ibex. The sequence continues at coordinate 55,877,551 of SJYO01048061.1, read as the reverse complement.
ATCACTAGTCAAATGAAAGGATGTGAGGATGACTTGATATTTTCATTTGAGGAGGTCCACGTCTGACTCGTTGGAATATATGGGTTGTCTGTTACTCACTTACGAGTATGGGTGAGGTACTGGAACACGTCGGACATGTTCGTCAGGACTCGAAGCAGTAGAATTCATGAAAGGAAGACATTTCACCCCTATTACGATGTGGAACGAGTGTTTCAACAGGATTCTTGATTTTCGCCAATAGTTACTTCGAGAATCATTTCACGGACGGTACACCTTGATGGTAAAGTTACAGACGATGAAGTACGGAATCTAAGGAAGGACATAGGACCCTTAGTATTACGACACTAGTTATGAAAGTCCGACCTTCCGAATCAATCGTTGGTCCGTAGAAAAAGTACGTAGATCTTCAATGACCAATGGCAGACTAGTAGTCGTCCGTAAATACACACGGATAATACACGTCCTCAGGAAAGATCCAATAGTGACTCAAGGGTCTTGTGTTGTCTCCGTTTTTTTTTTTTTTTTTTTGTTTTTGGACATGGTTGTGGGTCTTCGTCTTTCTAACAATTAATGAAGCTATGTTTGTTATGGTCTTACAAAGTTTGATGTAATTCGAAAAGAAATATTGACCACATTCGAAGTTCTTGTTTATGACTACCCTTTTCAAGTTTTAATTGAAGATAGTAGTTCACCTGGTTTTTAGTCTCCGTCAGGGGTTTAAAGAACAACGATAAGGATTCAAAGTGAAAATGAATTTTCATAAAGAGTATTTTCTTCGAATTGGTACTGGTGCTGTCTGTATCTACTGGAATTAAACAGAGTCAGTTTACCCTTAAGGTGCCATAAAGGATTAATCATAAATTAAACCGTCGAGGCTTTTTATCGGACTCAAAAGACAAAAAGATCTTTTGTCTTGCAACTTACCGTATAGGGGTGGTGGTGGTGGAAGAGAGAAATTCTGTCCTGTTTTACGTGTGAAAGAATTCAGTGTGACCGGAGGCTCGTTCTTACTGTTTTGACGTTTAATACAGTGGACCATAATCTTTTCCTCCGACACCTGGACTTTGTGGAAGGGGGATCGTTTAGGTCTCCAGTCTCAGGGTCCCTTCAAAGACGTGGTGTGATGTGCCGCAAGCCATCGACGTCTCTCTGGAGATCGCGACGGACGTCTTCGGCTCAAACGTTTGTCATGGACGATTACAGTGGAATGACTCTGTTACCGTTGTACGACTCATCGTTGCTTGACTCACTGGCGCTACTTACAAATGTCAAAACGTTGGTGAACCTGTAAGATGGTCGAATGTCGTTCTCCGGGAGGTTCGGAGAAATAAAGTCATGTTGCACAGTTTCCTTACTAGGAAGATACGTGTGGGGGAGGCGATGTTCTTTTCCGATTCTTTTGTCCAGGACCCTCGCCTCCAGCCTTGTTGCAGAGAAGGTTTCGGGAGGTGTGTTATCTGCCCTTTGATAACAGGTGGAAGCCGAACGAGGTTTACGGTCGCCAATTGCTCTCATGTTCGACCCTCTTCGAGTCGTGCTGACGAGGCCCCTTGGCGTGGCCCAATATTCTTTTACCAGGACCGCGTAGGATGGGAGGGGGTAGGCGGTGGGAGTTTGTTCAGCCAATGGGTCGACCAGGGGTGGGGGGAGACGCCCGGCGGTGGCGGGCGGACCCGGGCCGAGCGGCTTCCATCCGCGCCCCTGGCCGCCTCGGCTCCGAGGTACACGCCGTCGCGCCCTCCGCGACTCCCCCGGCACGGCCCGCCCTCCGACGTGGCGCTCGGCCCGCTCTCGGCGCGGCGGGGGAGTCGCGCCGCCAGCTTTCTGGCGCCGGCGTCGTAGGGGCCGCGCGCTCCGGGGCCGGGCGCCTGGGGCGGAGTCGAGGTGTGGAGAAGGAGCGGCTGTCGTCCGGCGCGGGCGCACTGCCCCGGCTTTTGGGGCCGTAAAGGGCCAGAGGCGTGGCCCGTCGGCGGCCACCGCCGACGTCGGGCCTGGCGGTGGGCGGAGGGCGGCGGGCCGGCGTCCCTGCCCTCCGCCGCCGGTTGAGGCTGGGTAGCGCCCGGCCGCTCTTGGTCGGGCCAGCGCGGCCGGGGGGCGGGGAGGAGCGGCGGAGTCCCGGCCGCGCTGGCCCGCCCGCTCGGCCCGCCCGGGGGCGGCGCCTTCGTGTGAGTGGAGGTGTAGAGCCGGGAATAAGAACTTCGAGAACTACGCCACCAAGAGGTTCGGCCCCAAGAGCCGGTACCGACGCGCGCCGAGACCGCCGCCGATGAGGACGCCGACGCCGCCGCCGCCGCCGCTCAGAACCGCTCCCTCCCCATCCACCCCCTCCCGCCCTCTCCCCTTCCCGCCCCCTCCCCCTCTCCGCTCGTGCAAGGCACTGCGGAGGCTCGCGCTCCACCGTCGTCGCGGTCCCCTTCGAGCCCGGCTACCTGCGCTCCCCGCCCCGCCCCGCCCTTGTCGCGACTTCTCTCGGCGCCCTCGGCCTCCCCCGACCTCAGTGCACTGCCGGAGGCCGGACCTACGAGTCGGCCGACCTGCACGGACTGCCAAGAGCCTCACTGGGGGGGCGGGGGCTGAGAGAGTGGGAGGTCTGTCGGGAAGGATGTTGGGAAGCCTCGAAGGTCAGGACACGGTCCTTACCTCGGTCTGAACCGCCGAAAAATGACGGGCAAGTATGGGCCCCGACGCCGGCCTTTGATGTCAAGGGTCGTACGGTAAGAAGCCGCCCCCATTAAAAGAGTCGGACGTTTCGTGGGTCTCTTACGGCCCTTGGGATTCGCGCGCCGAAAGACGCGCCCCGCGAGCCTCTCGGACCCGCGCCCCGAGGCGGGGGTTCTGGCGGAGACCCGCCCTGACACCCTCCTCGAAGGGTCCTCTGCCGAGAACGCGGATAACCCTCCCTCCCCCGGCCCTGAAGCTTCCTCCGAAGGTTCTTTTAATCTTTGCCTAGGTACCAAGGACGAAACGAAGAAACGAACAAACCGGCCCCAGTGGATTCTGTCGTGGGTGGAAGTGAACGACAAGGGAACGAGACGAAACCAAAATATTAATCGTAAATAGAGGTGTAATGTGTATGTATACATACAATATACACACAAATACACACACACAGTGGACCAAACGGCGTAACCTTAATCGCGTCATTTTCATCGCTGTCACCACCCAGATAACGACTTCGGGAGACAATTATGTCACGGACCGTGCAGTACTTATTGGTTATTTATGAACTTGACTAATCGCGAGATCGCAGACAAAAAAGTGGTAGCAGGGTCCGAAGCAAGACGTTGGAGGTGGGACCGTCAAGGACATAAATACATAGGGATTATGGAGTATTGAAAGGAAGGTTCCTCATTCGCAGAAAATTAAAGTACCGACGTTAGTGGTAGACGTCACTAAAACCTCGGGGGTTTTTATTTCAGACTGTGACAAAGGGGACAAAGGGGTAGATAAAGGGTACTCACTACCCTGGTCTGCGGTACTAGAAGTAAAAGACTTACAACTCGAAATTCGGTTGAAAAAGTGAGAGGAGAAAGTGAAAGTAGTTCTCCGAAAATCAAGGAGAAGTGAAAGACGGTATTCCCACCACAGTAGACGTATAGACTCCAATAACTATAAAGAGGACCGTTAGAACTAAGGTCGAGCACGAAGAAGGTCGGGTCGCAAAGAGTATTACATGAGACGTATCTTCAATTTATTCGTCCCACTGTTATATGTCGGAACTACATGAGGAAAAGGATAGACCTTGGTCAGACAACAAGGTACAGGTCAAGATTGACAACGAAGGACTGGACGTATCTCCAAAGAGTTCTCCGTCCAGTCCACCAGACCATAAGGGTAGAGAAAGTCTTAAAAGGTGTCGAATAACACTAGGTGTGTCAGTTTCCGAAACCGTAACAGTTATTTCGTCTTTATCTATAAAAAGACCTTCCTTACTACGATTTCGACTTTGAGGTTATCAAACCGGTGGTGTACGCTTCTCAACTGAGTAACCTTTTCTGGGACTACGACCCTCCCTAACCCCCGTCCTCCTCTTCCCCTGTTGTCTCCTACTCTACCGACCTACCGTAGTGGCTGAGCTACCTGCACTCAAACTCACTTGAGACCCTCAATCACTACGTGTCCCTCCGGACCACACGACGTTAAATACCCCAGCGTTTCTCAGACTGTGTTGACTCGCTGACTTGACTTATGGAGACAAAGTGGTGGTATGTATTATAGTCGTAAGTTCTTCGTCAGTTTGGAACTAGGCGTCTGAGAGATCAGATCGTAGAGGGAAATCCCAGTAACATCCTTAACTAATTCCCTTTAAACTTAGGCATTATGATTATCAACGAAAGACCTCGTCCACGCAAAGAAACTTACATACACTTTATTAAATAAAAGTCTTGGAGACCGTCTATGTTCGTTGTAAACTGTGACTCCAGTAAGTTTCCAACCCTCTTTATATTGGTACGTTTCTGACTTCTTCTACGAGAAAGTTTTATTTCCTCTGAATCTCTTGGACTCCAAGTCTCCAGCACTTAAGTCTCCGGAAAAAACCGGACCGATACAGACCCGGTAAAAACATTCACCACCTATAACCGGACAACTATTTGTGTTCGAATAAATTTCCGAAGTCTGGTAACAACGGTATAACCTGACACCCAGTCCGAACGGTTTCCGGGTTAAAAAGATCCCTTTGGCTTTTCGACCCAAGAAAAAAAGAAGTAAAATTTTACAGCTAAGTACAAAAAATTACGTGAAATCCCTTATTCAGTGAGTTTTTGAGGTCCGGGAGTGTAACACCCGGTTTACCAGGTTTGTGCGTAAACTACCCCTCTTTTTTTTTTTGTGGTTTTCGAATCTTACTTATGTATCTAATGAAGATGAGATCAAGAATTCCATTATCTACAACGTACGAACGGTGAGGAGACTAACTGACTTCCCTTTGAACGTGTGCCAACAAGTTCGAGATAATGTCAAATCGTTTTTGAAGAGAAAAGGTTAATGAAACGGGTAAAGACGGAGAAGAGAAGTGGGATGAGCTGTAGTGGTTGGTACATTCAGTACTAAAATCTCAAATACGTATAAATCACTCGTGAATGGTACACAATCAGTAACGTGACTGTGACCCTATATAAACATTTATTCTGTCGGACCATAGGACGGAAGTGTATTGAAGTCTAGATAGTCTCAACTGTCTGTTATTTTTTTTATTCAATAGGGGGTTTACACACTACCCACAGTTCCGAGTGTCGTCCTTCTGGGAATATTGGACGACTAAGGATTATGTGTTCCTGTTCTAGGTTTTGTCCTCAGATGTATAGTGTACAGATGTTAGAATTTCAATTTGAGGTCGAAGGTTCGAATTTTATATAAGATTTGAAACTGTTTACACGAAGGTGATGTTGGACCTTCAGACTCAGACTTAAATTTAAAGGACGGAAAAACCTGAAGACGAAGTCTTACACCGACACATTTCTTCGTACCATCGGTCTGGGAGTGGGTGTAAAACAAAGGGAAGAGAAGGGACAGGACCGAGGTGGGGTATGACCTTGTCTGGAACTCTTGTTCATACGTATCGGGATAAGTGTTGCAAGTTCAAGACGGTGAGTGGATGTTTCGAAATAAGTGTAGAGGGATGGACTGAGTTCTCTACGGAGAACCGGTAACGAGTCCGGATTTACACGTTTCGACGTCGTAGTGTAAGGGGGTCCTCTTGTCTGGGTCTTTTCTTCGGATCCTTCTAGGATCTTCGTCCTAACCGGTAAATTTGTCTCTTAGTGGTCAGGGACCATAAGTCTCGACCCAACTCTCCGTGTCCAAGGTTACTCGTACTGGTCAACCGGGGTACCCGAAAGTTACCTCTCATCACGTCGTCTTCCCTCGTTCCCAGTCCTCGAGATTTTTTCGTCCCAGGTCTCATCCCAGGGAAGAACCGGTCTAGAATCAGCTAACATACGAAACGGTAATAACGATCACTAAAGTTATAGGTGTATGGACCATGGAATCGGGGTCTTAGAGAGACGTAAGAATGAACCTGGTCCAAAGACAGTGAACTTCGGGGTGGTCCGGAACTTCAGGAAGTCGAGTCAAGTCAAGTCAACGAGTCAGTACAGATTGAGAAACTCTGGGGTACCTGACGTTGTGTGGTCCGAAGGGACAGGTAGTGGTTAAGGACCTCGAACGAGTTTGAGGACAGGTAGTTCAGCCACTACGGCAGGTTGGTAGAGTAGGAGACAGCAGGGGAAGAGGAGGGTGGAAGTTGGAAAGGGTCGTAGTCCCGGAAAAGTTTACTCAGTCAAGAAACGTAGTCCACCGGTTTCATAACCTCAAAATAGAAGTTGTAGTCTGGAAGGTCACTTGTGGGTCCTGACTAGAGGAAATCCTACCTGACCAACCTAGAGGAACGTTAGGTTCCCTGAGAGTTCTCAGGAGAGGTTGTGGTGTCAAGTTTTCGTAGTTAAGAAGTCGTGAGTCGAAAGAAATACCAGGTTGAGAGTGTAGGTGTGTACTGATGACCTTTTTGGTATCGAAACTGATCTACCTGGAAACAACCGTTACAGAAACGAAAAATTATACGACAGATCCAACCAGTATCGAAAAGAAGGTTCGTCGTTCGTAAAAATTTAAAGTACCGACGTCAGTGGTTGACGGCACTAAAACCCCGGGTTCTTTTATTTCAGATAGTGACAAAGGTAACAAAGGGGTAGACAAACGGTACCCTGACCTACGTAGTTAGAATCAAAAAAATTACAACTCAAAATTCGGTTGAAAAAGTGAGAGGAGAAAGTGAAAGCAGTTCTCCAGGAAAGTGACTTCAGGAGTGAGAGACCCTTTACTGACAGTGGTCACTGAGTTTAAACCCCGCAGAGAGACAGTCGGTGGTGGAGGAGAAAAGGGAGTAAGATAAGAAGGAGAAACAGGATTTTGAAGACTGTTAAAAAAAAAGAAACTGTTAAGAAAATCTACCTAAAGACAAGGTTTGTATGAAACTCACAGGTGGTGGGGGGTATGTGGCAGAAGTAGTCCGTGAACGTAATTACCTGTCCCCTCCTCATCCCTCGTCTCGTCTCTGTCCTCCCTTTCCGAGAGACGGACCTCTCAGCCAGTTTGAAAGAAAGAAGGAGACTGGGTGACGGACGGAAGGGTCACCTGTCAGTCCACTGCTATACGTTTCCCGTTGTGTTTGTGTTGTCTAGGTTCTTCCTCGAGTGCACCCTGAATGGATCCCCACGTCACCGTTTCTGAGACGTGAGGGTCACGTCCCGTGTCCCCGGACCTCAAGGTCGGGACCTGCCCCTCGGTCTAGGGCGACGGTGTTGATTCTGGTCCACGTGGGTTTAATTAATTCATTAATTTTTTGAAATAACGGACCGTTTCGTTATTTCTATAGGAAAAGATGAAGTGGGTTTTGAGACGGAGGTCCTAAACTGAGTCGTGATCACATGTTTCTTCGGTTCGAAAAGCATTGTTGGTATTTAGGTCTCCAGTCTATCTTTTCCCCGATAGTGCCTCTGAAGATGATTCGTCCGTAGATACAAAACAAACACATAGTGAGAAACATCCTCTGGATCAGATAAACAATTATAACTCGTCGTTTCCGAGGTTAAACATTTGTAAGTCGAGATTTTGGTAAGTACCTTTTGTCCTATTAACCTCCGTCCTCTTCGGACTTTCATTTTTAGTTTTTTCGAACCAATTTAACAAACTGACATTTGTATGAGGAGACAGGAATGATACTATAAACCCAATAAATACTAAGGGATTTACTTTTGTGGATCTCCTGACTACCTCTTCCGTTACCGTGGGGTGAGGTCATGAGAATGGACCTTTTAGGATACCTGCCTCCTCGGACCACCCGACGTCAGGTACCCCAGCGATTCTCAACCTGTACTGACTCGCTGAAGGGAAAGTGAAAAGTCAAAGTACGTAACCTCTTCCTTTATCGTTGGGTGAGGTCACAAGAACGGACCTCTTAGGGTCCCTACCCCCTCGGACAACCCGACGACAGATACCCCAGCGTGTCTCAGTCTGTGCTGACTTCACTGAATCGTCGTCGTCGTCGTCGTCGTTGTCTCCTGACTTAGAACGTCATACTTATGTCAAGGTCCGTGTTGAAGAAGGGACAAAAGTTCGACCATAACCTCTTCTGGGAACTCTCAGGAAACCTGTCGTTCCTCTAGGTTGGTCAGGTAGTATTTCCTTTAGTCAGGACTTATAAGTAACCTTCCTGCCTACGACTTCGACTTTGAGGTTATGAAACCGGTGGACTACCCTTCTTGACTGAGTACACTTTTCTGGGACTACCACCCTTTCTAACTTCCACCTCCTCTTCCCCTACTATCTCCTACTCTACCAACCTACCGTAGTGGCTGAGTTACCTGTACTCAGACTCATTTGAGACCCTCAACCACTACCTGTCCCTCTGGACCACACGACGTCATGTACCCCAACGTTTCTCGACCTGTGGTGACTCGTTGACTTGACTTGACTTGACTATAGGGAATATTAGTTGTGACGGTTATATAATTATTGTCGACCAAGTCGTCATTTCTTAGACGGACTGTTATGTCCTCTACGTCCAAGGTAAGGATTCAGTCCTTCTAGGAACCTCTTCCGTTGTCGTTGGGTGAGGTCATCAGAACGGACCCTTTAGGGTATCTGTCTTCTCGGACCGCCCGATGTCAGGGTCTCCAGCGTTTCTCAGTCTGTGTTGAATCGTTGATTTGTTGTTGTTGTTTTATTTTATATGATAGCTTCGAAAGGTTTTCTTCAAAAGGGATGAATGTAAAACACTCAGAAAATTGAAACTCCAGATGGAAGGAAATTTTAGACGTTAAATTTACTGAAACTAAACGTATTTTCCAATAAAAAAAAGGAGGTTGATGAACGAGTGTGAACGACAGAAGCTATAGGTCTAGATGATACGTACTCTGGTGTCATCGGACACAAATATCTTGTTCGTTACACTACAGGATGTCGATACACATCGGTGATCTGTGTACACCGATAATTTAATTTTAAATTAACAAACTAGTTTTAATTTATTTTAATTTTTGACTAAAGACCTGAAGGGATCACTAAGTCACCAATTCTAAGACGGACGGTTTTATCCCTTGTTCCCAAGCTAGGGACCAGACCCTACTAAGGTGTTCAACGAACCGTCGATTCTCGTACGTGGTGTTGATGACTGGGGTGTGTTGGATCTTCGTTACAAGACGTTGTTCTATTCGGTGACGTTACTCTTCGGGTGTGGGGCGTTGATCTCTCACCGGGGACGAACGGTGTTGATCTCTTTCGCGTCGTTGTTTCCAGGTCGTGTTGGCATTTATTTCTTTATAATTTTTTTTTTTCTTGCTAAAGGAGTCAGTGTGTTTACAGTAACCACGAGTTTTCGGTGGTTATGATCCCCGTGGTCTGAGCTTGTGTCTCTGTATCTTGTAATGGTGTCTTTTAAGGTACTTGATGGGACGGAATGTTTCCTGCATCTGAATCGTTGTCTGTCTGAAAACAAGCGTTAAAACTCAACCGCGATAACCATTTCTTGTGTGAACGACGGCATCCCTTAGCGACCAAGCTAGGGACTTCTAGGGACCTCTTCTTTTACCGTTGGGTGAGGTCATAAGGACGGATTTCTTAGAGTATCTGTCTCCTCGGATATCCCAAGGTTTCTCTGTCTGCACTCACTTGGCCGAATCGTGGTGTGTCGTTTGTGCAAGTTAAGGGTAGAAAATGATCTGAACACTAGGGTTCTCTCAAGAATTTGCAGGTTTCGAAGTCAAATAAATGTAATGAAATAAATGTAATATTTCATCTCGATCTTTATAATTATGAATATGGGTATCAGTCAATTACGGGTCGTGTAAAATTAACGAATTATTTTGATAATCACATATCCCTAGTTTTTATGTTCAAAAAACTCTGAGATTAAGCTGTGGTTGGTTATAAAAGAAGTACGGTTCTTATAGGTTATTTAGAACGACCGATAAGTTTTTCTAAAATTTTTAATTCTCCCTTTCTTATATACATATGAATCTCGACTAAGTACGAGATGTCGTCTTTGGTTGTGTTGTAACATTTCATTAATAAGAGGTTAATTTTTATGTAAAAAATTTTCTAAAATTTTTAATTTTTGTAGTGTCCCGTGTGAAAGAAGGAAAGAAAAATTAAAAACCGACACGACGTTACGTAAGCCCTAGAATCAAGGGACTGGTCCCCAGTTTGAGGACAGAAGATGTCATTTTCGTGACCTGGTGGTCCCTTCAGGAGTCTGTGTGTATAAAAACAAAGAAGTAAATACTGTAGTTTGAAAACATTCTCTTTTGTTCAACTTAACGGGACCTCTTTGGATTCTACACCCATCGATAAATTTGGGTATTCAACTGGGTCCTCTAAGGACTAAGGGTTTGGTAAGGATTTTAAATTAAGTCCTTGTCCAAGTCGTCTACAAGCGTAAACTTGTCCTAGGAGAACCACTAGGTTTCGACGGAAGGTCTCGTTACTCTGTTTTAAGTGTGAAGGGGGAGGAGTGGTGGGAAATCGGACCCCTATTTTGGGTACGTTTAACGTGTGAGGTCCTGAAGACTTTCATGAAGTTGAATAGATTCGGAGAGAGGTCGGGGTAGGTGAACGGGATGAAAGTCTAGTTATACCTCGGACGACATTGTCGGAGGTTTTGGCTCTCGACACCTATTACAGGGGTATCTGGAATTAGGGACGGTGACAGTGTCTCCCTGTGTAATGTCTATCCTTACGCTCGACGATCTCGGTTCTATTAAGGTCTGAGTGTCTTGTTAACAAGATAGTTGGTGTTGATGTGTCTTGTTGGGTTTGTTTTTATTGGTCCTCTTCGATACTCATTGAATGTTGAGTAGTACTATACTTAACGATTGTAGTGTGAGTAAACCTTTAAGGCCAAAAAGATTCGAAGAGTTTCATTTTTTCTTTTTCCTCTTCACTCTAATACGTTACTCTTCTATTTTTCTATCTCCTGTTATTGGCCAGGAATAACAAGTTTCGATTTGACTTTTTATAAGATTAATTTCTTTAGAAATCAAACAAAGAGAAATCTGAAGTCATCTCGAAACGAATCCAAAAGAAAGTATAATTTCTTCGTGCTACTTTACTCAATAAAGAGAGAGAGAAAAAAGTTTTTCTAATAAAATGAATACCGACACGACCCAGGAGTAACGACACTCGTTCGAAAGAGATCAACGTCACTCGTCCTAGATGAGAAGCACACCAAGTACTCGAAGTGGAACGTCTCGCGCCTGGGATTTCGTGCCTGAAGCCATCGACACGTGACTGAGTCAACGGGGCGTCGTGGACCTTAGAAGGACCTCGTCCCCAGTTTGGACGCGGGGGATCTAACCGTCCGCCCGAAAATCGATAACCTGATGGTCCCTGCAGATTGCTCAACAAAGAGAGAGGATTGTAATCTGTTGGGTTGATTGCCCTTTTCCCTACCCTGTCTACTTATGTAATTTTTATGTATCTTTTTATGGTATTCTTACAGAAGACTGGGTGTCATACTCGTCTATATTAAGGTCAGTGAATGATGGTTTGCTTTTAGACTTGGTTCGGCTCGGGACGGTAAACTTTATCGACATTAAGACTTTTGGACAGAAGTAATCAATAAACAAATAATGCCTTTACTCTTATTCATTTCTTAGACGGTCGTTACGTCCTATGGACTCAAGTTAGGGAACCAGTCCTTCTAGGAGATCTCTTCCTTTACCAATAGGTAAAGCCATGAGAACGGACCTCTTAGGGTACCTGTCTCTTCTGACCACCCGATACCAGGTACCCCAGAGTTTTCTCAGTCTGTGCTGACTCGTTGATTGTAGATGTAAATTGTGCAAGATTCGTGACAGGAGCCTCTTCCGTTACCGTGGGGTGAGATCATGAGACCGGACCTTTTAGGGTACCTGCCTCCTTGGACCATCCGACTCCAGGTACCCCAGCGATCCTCAGCCTGTGTTGACTCGCTGAAGTGAAAGTGAAAAGTGAAAGTGCGAAACCTCTTCCTTTACCGTTGGGTGAGGTCACAAGAACGGACCTCTTAGGGTCCCTGTCACCTCGGACCACCCGACGGTAGAGACCCCAGTGTGTCTCAGCCTATGCTGACTTCACTGAATCGTCGTCGTCGTCGTTCGTGACAGGATTCACTAAATGTATATAATGACTGTTCGAATGTTCCATTCATCTATTATGGTAAAAGGTAAAAATAACAAGTCAACGAGTCAGTACAGACTAAGAAACACTGGGGTTCCTGACGTCGTGCGGTCCGAAGGGACAGGAAGCGGAAGAGGACCTCAAACGAGTTTGAGTACAGGTAACTCCGTCACTACGGTAGGTTTAAAGGGTAAGAGACAGTAGGTGAAGAGGAGGACAGGAGATAGAAAGGTTCGTAGTCCCAGAAAAGGTTACTCAACCGAGAAGCGTAGTCCACCGGTTTCACAACCTCGAAGTCGAAATCGTAGTCAGGAAGGTTACTTATAAGTCCCAACTAAAACCGACTAGGGTAAAATGTCTGTCTAGTTGACTCCGTGTCTCATCTCTGAGAGGAATCCAGTATGTCGATGAGTCACACTCTCGGTCCTGGATTCGAGTCCGTTAGACCTAAGTAAAATGTTAGAACGGAGACTCCCGTCAACCTTGTGATTACTTGAATTTCTTGTTAAGGAATGATATGTGTTTGGACACTAGTATGTCGTTCTGATTATGTCGATACCAACAAACATCTTTAGTTAATCTTTCTTCTTGAGGTTCCCTGAATGGACCACCAGGTCACCAATCCTGACGTACGAAGGCGACGTCCCCCACACCCGAGCTAGGAACCACTTGATTCTGGGACGTGTGGGGATTTCACGCTGGTTTTTTTATTTTTTTGTTTGTGGACTACCATCGGAGAATAACAGTAGTTTGAGTGAAGAGGAACCAAAAGTTTTAGGAGACATCCTTCTCATAGAGTCGACCGGTATTAAAAATTTTCAGTTCTTTATTTAGGACCTGTGTAAGAAAACCTAGATTAAGTTTGACGTGGACTTTAACCTTATCAAGTACTTTACAAGAGAGACAGAGAGAAAAAAAAATTTAATATGGAAACTTATTTAAGAGGAAATTTTTTTTTGGACCAACTCAAAGTTGTCTTTCTGGGTATTGTTTGCGTAGGAAAAGACGTCGGTGACAGTATCCCTAACAGAGTCCCGACCCGAGACTGGAGTCAGTCAGATAAGTCTCACTTAGAGTCCTGGAAACACCCGTCCTGGTCTGTTCTTCCAGCGATCTTTTGACTTGAACTTGGAACCTTCTGTACTCCGACGCCTTCGACATGAGTCCCAACGCCCTTAGGTGACAAGTCTTAGGTCCCATGGGTAGGTTGGTTTCCTTCCATCAGTTCTCTACCTCTCTTTGTTAGGGCACTGTAGTAAACTGGAAGTGAGGAAAAGTCATTGAAATCGGTTATTCTAAGATGAAAAACGAGTCCAAAATAGTAATCACTAGTTTTCTCAAGTTTGTGTGAGAAAATTATAAGGAGTTTAAATGGATGAGAGAAAGACGGGACGGATCCTAGTTCGATCGGGAGGAAGAGATATCTTACGAAGAGAGATATCTTAAAAATAAAAAAACCGGTGCGGTGTGTCGTACGCCCTGGAATCAAGGACCTGGTCCCTACATTGGGTGTAGGGGACCTCACCTTCGTCTCTCAGAATTTTAATAGATAAAAACGGAATGTTGCTGGGACTTTACATCACCGAATTTTGTTACTAAGTAATAAAAAGAGCTAAGACACACAACCGTTTTCCACTACCAAGTCTACATAGTCAGTCGAAATGGTATCATTGTTTCCTGAGGGACTAAGGGTCACCGAACATTGTTGGTCACAAGGAAGGAGACCATGGTGCAGACGGCGGTGTGACCATTTCCGGGACGAAGACGAGGCACACAAAAGTGTTAGACCCTGGTTCCAACGTCCTCATCGAGGATACACTCTGCACGGTCAGGACACGGTCTTCTCTTCTCGTTCTTTCATCCACGTTTGTAGGTGTCATTGGAAATTTCGGAGTCAAGCTCACCACAAATACGATACAGGAAAGTGTTGTGTAACTGGTTTCGTCCAGGGATCGAAACTTCCGAGGGGTATCGACCGGTCTATTTAATCCAACTGTGGGTTCCGGGAAAACTCTCCAATTTATTCCATTCCTCTATGTACGTACGTGTGTGTGTTTTCGTGTCTCTCTTCCTCTATAATATACATATCTATGTGTGTGTGTTTGTACGTGTCATAATAGGAACGAACGAACGATTCAGTGAAGCCAGCATAGGTCGAGAAACGTTGGGACACCTGACATCGGGCGGTCCGAGGAGTCAGGTACCCTAAGAGGTCCGTTCTTATGACCTCGCCCAACGGTACGGGAGGAGGGCCCCTAAAAGGACTGAGTGTTTGACTTGAGTGCAGCGAACACAGAGGACGCGACGGTCCATGCAAGAAATGGTGATCGTGGTAGACCCTTCGGGTATATCATAATATGGTGGGAAATAAAAATTAAAAATAAAAAAACCGGTGCGGTGTATCGTACGCCCTGGAATCAAGGACCTGATCCCTACATTGGGTGTAGGGGACCTCACCTTCGTCTCTCAGAACTTCATAATAAGGTGAGAACTCCTTTGAACTGAAGACGCACCGTCGAACTCCCATTCGAGACCTTGGGTAGGAAATGATTAGTCCCCTTTAGGTCCTTCGGAGAGAGGTTTATTAACAGTCCGAAGACAACTCGGACAAGACTAACATCCGAAATCAAGATCATTGACCCTAGGAGGGGAGGAAAAAAAAAACTGACATCATTCTTTATGTATTGTGCTTTAAATGGTAGAATCGGTAAAAGTTCACACGTCGTGTCATCACAATCTACGTGAACTGGAGGGTTTGCAGAAGTAGAGAGTATTGACTTTGAAGTATGGGTAACTCATTATGGCGGGGTAAACGGAGATGGAGATCGGAGACGTAAGTCGGAAAACGGGGTGGGCATCCCAGTGTCACCGAGACGACACTTTGAAGGGACGGGTGGACGGTTCCGAGGACGGGTCCTGCGAGCCGAGGAACAACAAAAGTGTCTGGAAGAAGAATTTCGGCTGGTGCACCAGACGGGAGGTCATGTCGGGGTGGGTTCTCGTAGATTAAAGACGGAGGAAGGACCTATGTATATATCCTCGACTCTATTATTGTGATCACCCTTAAGGGACCGTCAGGTCACCAATGTGTGTTCCCCGAAGGGTCCACTGAATTACCATTTCTTAGACGGACGGTTCGTCCTCTGTACCCAAACTAAGAACCCGTCCCTTCTAGGGGACCTCTTCCTTTACCGTTAAGTACAGTCATAAGAACAGATCCGTTAGGGTACTTGTCTCCTCGGGTCGTCCGATGTCAGGTACCCCAGAGTTTTCTCAGTCTGTACTGAATCGTTGATTTGTTGTTACTGTTTGGCCACCAATCTGGAGGGATTGGTGACGGTTCCCGGGGTCCAAGTCAGGAATCACCCCCTTGATTCTAGGGTATTTGACGCACCGAGTCAGTTTTTTATTTTAATTTTGATTTTTATGTTCCATTATTATTGTAGATATTAAATAATAGATACAGGTTCAAGATCCGTAGTAAGATCTACGAACTGTCTACCTAGAGGTTAGGGATGTGTTGGGTCTTCAATACATTCCTTACTTCCGATGAGGGTCCAGAAACAAAGGTAATTCGTGGTGAGAAAGATAGAAAAAAACCGGTGTATTGACCCGAACACCCTAGGATCAAGGGTCTGGATCAAGGAAGTTTCGTAGATCAGGATTGGTGACCTGGTGATCCCTTAAATGGTAGTACGTGGTAAGAACTACATCCAAAGTTGAAAAGAAGTTCAGGGGGTATTCTTAGGTAATCGTGATTTTGATACGCGTTCGTTATATTTAAATGACTACGGAGGGGTTTCTGCACTTTGTCTCGAGATGTGACGCGTAGGTTGTCTACAGTTTTAAGAGTTGTCTTCACCGAAAAGAGACGACAGGAGAAGACGACACGATGGTAGTTCGGAGGAAGAATCAGAGGGCAGAGGTTCCAAATCGGCGGAGTTAAAATATGACTTATTCCATTGTCCATTGTCTTATACGTTATCTTTGTATCGAATTTGTTATTTCAAATAATAGTGACCTTTATAGTAAAGATCCAAACCAATTGAGTCTTCGTGTTGTTACAGTAGTCCGTGGGTTGGGTCCACGAAAAACGGAAAAAGGAACCGGTAAGTGTCTTATATTCAAAAGTAGGAGTCTCAACAATGGGTACTAGTGTTCTGCCGACGGTATTGACCTCCTTATTATGGACGTATATTGATGTGAATGTGCGTCTTTTTCACCGTGAAGAGTGGTGTAGGGGACGGAGGGTGGGATTTAGTCTTCTCTTTTATAAAGGGTCTTTATAGAGTTCTGAATAGAAATTTGAGTAGGTGGTCCCAACTCAGTGTCCGAACATCATTGACTATGACCACAAAAATCGGAGATCTCAACCTTTCTGCCAAGACCGTCATTCCTGTTTCCCATCCCTCTCAACAACTCTTTATTAGGTGGTCAGAACGGGTATGCTTCGTCGAGTCTTAGGACGAGTGAAGACACGAGACGTTTCATTCTACGGGCTGACAAATTTTCCACTTCGAGGGACGTCGAGATCAAGGGTCGTCAGATTATAATGCGTCCCTCCGAGACATCTCAAGGTGAGGACGGGGATTGGGATCACCCTGAAAGTTTACAATTTTGAGGAGGAATTCTCCTGAAGACCTTTATAGAAATGACGGTAGAGGTATGTGCATCGGTAAGTCGTTTGAAAATATTGGAACATGTCTAAACCTTTGTCGTAGTTTCGGTCCTCAGTTTGTCCGAAGTTTGTCCTCAGTTTGACGTCTAGTCACAAGCTTAGGGCCCGACGGACCGAAGTCACCGGAACGACGGTTACTTTCGTCGTCGGCGTACGTCTCACGAATTAGTGGGTCAGCACAAGCTGAGAAACTTTGGGGTACCCGATATATCGGGTCGTCCAGGAGACTGATGTCCTAAAGAGTCCGTTCTTATGACCTCACCTAACAGACAAAGGAAGAGGTCCCTTTTAAGGACTGGGTCCCCAGTTTGGACGCAGAGAACGAACCGTCCGTCTAAAAAGTGACGACTCACTGGTCCCTTCGTAGAAGTTTCCTGGTTTTGTTGTCTTACCCAAAATTTAAATGGTCTTCCTATTTATTGAAGAACCGGGACGTTATTAATTTTTGGTAGTGTTCCAAGATTCCTCCTTATGTTAAAGACAGGGAGGGACCGATAGAAATTTTCTATTTTATCTCGTCACGAAAGTCGAGAACCGACTCTTGTACCTCCGTAAAATTTCACAGACTTATTTACTTGTGTTCGGTGCGAAGACTCAAGGACTGTAAGTTGGGAAATTCACCCCGGCTCCCTCGAGAAGCAAGTTGTCGTTTGTGAATGACCTCCGGACCGGGACCGGGGCTCGTTCCTCCAGACTCCGGTTTTTGGACTTATCTGTCTATAAAACCAGAGGTACACCATTCTCGATAACACCTTCATACTTGTCTTCCGCGCCCTCACGATCGTCCCCTCTCCCGGTCCTCCCACCGATACTCTTCCCGGTTCTAGCAGTAGCGGGACTGACTCCGGTACGGACGCAAGGTCCTGTCCCGTCAGTGAGTGAAAGTTTTGTCCCTGGGACTCAGTACTCCCTTCTCGATTTGACCTAAGTCTTATGCGGCATTGTGTTCCACGCACGCACGTGCGACAGTGAAGTCAGCAGAGGCTGAGAACCGCTGGGATACCTGACATCGGACGGTCCGAGGAGACAGGTATCCCTAAGAGGTCCGTTCTTGCGACCTCACCCAACGGTACTGGAGGAGGTCCCCTAGAAGGGTTGGGTCCCTAGTTTGGGTTTAGAGGACGCCGAGCACGCGACGTCCACTTCTTTAGAAATGGCGACTCGGGGTCCCCTTCGGACATTGTGTTCCAACGACGACGACGACGACTCAGTGAAGTCAGAACAGGCTGAGACACACTGGGGTATCTGTCGTCGGGTGGTCCGAGGGGGCAGGGACCCTAAGAGGTCTGTTCTTGTGACCTCACCCAACGGTAAAGGAAGAGGTTACGTACTTTGACTTTTCACTTTCACTTCAGCGAGTCAGCACAGGCTGAGAATCGCTGGGGTACCTGACATCGGGTGGTCCGAGGAGGCGGGTACCCTAAAAGGTCCGTTCTCATGACCTCACCCCACGGTAACGGAAGAGACTTGTGTTCCAACCTCCCCACTCTTTACAAAACCTTTCTAAAGGAAGGTTTTACCAAATGTCCTTTTGTAAAATCGTTAAGATTTACATTTAAAGTCCCAAAGTAAACAGAACTTCGAGCCGAATACCTTGTGAAGTGCACCGAATACGTGAATGAAGTTTATTACATCGTTCATTAAACGTATGTATTAGAACAAATTTCGAATGTTATTAGGACACTCTATCCATCAGGATAAAAAGGTGAATTTTTTTTACAAGAAAATTTCAAAAATTAAGGAGGTGAGAGGAAAGAAAATCCACGTTCTTGATTCCTAGTCTCTCCAATTCGTTAAACAGGTTCCAGTAAGTCGAGAATTAATTGTCTGGGTCTAGGACTGAAAGGGACAGTGTATGCACTAGTTCTACACAGATCCTTTGAGTAAGAATCTTTCATAATAAAGTACCCTTTCCATCAATATCCAATCATGTGACCTAAGTTCATCTCTTATCCGCAAGACATAAATGTGAAGTCATCTTTTCGTTTCTTTTAGTGGTAGCTCCAACTTACTAGGTAGTCATCTTTCTTCTCCTCTTTGTAAAAAAATTTACCTATGGCTTACTACGAGATAAGAGTGTACATAAAAATATTGTTTCATAAATAATTCCTTAAGTCAAAATCCCCCTTATCAAAACGGTGAGACTAATAGACAAGTCCGACATAAAAGATTTAGAACCCGTTTAAATGTCTGTGTGACTTTTTACACTTACCCTTATGGTGACTTGACTCTGGGAACGTAAGTTTCACAACAGGTAGGGGAACTTACGAAAAGTCTTTACGTCCAAGAGTCCGGGGAGAGGTCTGGACCATCCACCTACCACCAAATCAACGATTCAACACAGGTTGAGAAACGTTGGGGTACCTGACATCGGGTGGTCCGAAGGGACAGGTACCCTAAAAGATCCGTCCTTATGACCTCACCCAACGGTAAAGGAAGAGGTCCCCTAGAAGGGTTGGGTTCCTAACTTGGGACCAGAGGATGTAACGTCCCCCTAAGAAAATTGCTGACTCGGTGGTCCCTTCGGTCCTACAGGTGCATCAAGTTCACGTGTACCTCGGACTCCTCGTACGAAGAGATAGAGACCATAGGAGGGAGGGTAGAACCTATTATAAGATGTTCAGATACTTTTAGTTCTTGTGACATCCAGTACACTACCTGAGTTTTTTTGTTTCAAATATAGGTTTGTAAATGATGGAGAGCTGGACCTGAACAAAAAATGAAATTGAAACAGATCATTGAGAAAAGGAATCTAAAGATCCCTCTGGAGACCGTTATGTCTCGAAGGATCCACCATGATCGCCATTACTTGACGGTTATATCCTCAACATTCTCTGTACCCAAGCTAGGGACCTAGCTCTCCTAGGAGACTCCTCTCGTACCGTTGAGTGAGGTCATAAGAACGGACCTCTTAGGGTACCTGTCTCTTTGGACCGTCCGATATCAGGTATCCCAGAGTGTCTCAACCTGTACTGATTTCACTGAATGGAGCCTCTTCCGTTACCGTGGGGTGAGGTCGTGAGAACGGACCTTTTAGGGTACCTACCTCCTCGGACCACCCGACGTCAGGTACCCCAGTGATTCTCAGCCTGTGTTGACTCGCTGAAGTGAAAGTGGAAAGTGAACGTACGTAACCTCTTCCTTTACCGTTGGGTGAGGTCACAAGAACGGACCTCTTAGGGTCCCTGCCCCCTCGGACCACCAGTCGGTAGATACCCCAGCGTGTCTCAGCCTGTGCTGACTTCGCTGAGTCGTCGTCGTCGTCGTCGTCGTTTCACTGAATGGTGCGTACGTGTGTGTACCAGTACGATCTTTTCTCCCCCTTTATTGTCCCCTTTTCTTCAGTCACCCCTCTTTTTCTTCCCTCGACACCAAAGGGGTACCGTGCCTGGATAGTATTCTTTGAGAAATTATATACTGACTTAAAGACCTTTCCAACCCACGTTTCGGACGATGCACTTTACGGGCGACCCACCAGACCGGAAACTTGTTACTAAGGAGGGTAGTCTTTGGGAGACTATAAAACGTTTGCAAAGTCACCGAGACTACTTTCGTCACTCTGTTGTCGACCACTTATTAGAGTAAAATATAATTATCTCGTCACAACTGGGTAGATCCAGGGAGTCATGAAGTGTTTTGTCTTGTAGGAAAGAAAGGGTCCCGTTCCTTGTCTTCAGAGTCGGTGAGACGTGATCTCGTGGTCATCCCCGGCGACGTCTTCGTCTCTCGGGAAAAGGACGTCTGTCTTGGATAACCCGACAAGGTCTGCTTTAAATTCGATCTTAACCTCTCTTCCGTACCGACGCACGACCATTCGGCACGGGCTGAGAAACCCTGGGGTACCTGAGATCCGGTGGTCCGAGGATACAGGTACCTTAAGGGGTCCGTTCTTTTGACCTCTCCCAACAGTAAAGGAAGATGTCCCCTAGCAGAGCTGGGTCACTAACTTGGGAGCAGAGATCACGGAGGACCTAACCGTCCGCCTAAGAAATGGTGACACTGTGGACCCTTCGGGATGACCTCTTTCATAGAAGTAATTTAGTGGTATAAAAGTCAAGTCAAGTCAAGTCAAGTGAACGAGTCAGCACAGGCTGAGAAACGCTGAGGCACTTAGCGTCGTGTGGTCCGGAGGGACAGGTAGTGGTAGAGGGCCTCAAGTGATTCTGAGTACAGGTAGCTCAGCCACTACGGTAGGTCGGTAGAGTAGGAGACAGCAGGGGAAGAGGAAGACGGGGATTAGGGAGGGTCGTAGTCTCAGAAAAGGTTACTCAGTTGAGAAGCGTACTCCACCGGTTTCATGACCTCAAAGTCGAAACCGTAGTAAGGAAGGTTTCTTTAGGGTCCCAACTAGAGGAAGTCTTACCTGACCAACCTAGAGGAACGTCAGGTTCCCTGGGAGTTCTCAGAAGAGGTTGTGGTGTCAAGTTTTCGTAGTTAAGAAGCCGCGAGTCGGAAGAAGTGTCAGGTTGAGAGTGTAGGTATGTACTGATGACCTTTTTGGTATCCGAACTGATCTGCCTGGAATCACCCGTTTCATTATAGAGACGAAAAATTATACGACAGATCCAACCAGTATCGAAAAGAAGATTCCTCATTCGCAGAAAATTAAAGTACTGACGTCAGTGGTAGACGTCACTAAAACCTCGGGTCTTTTTATTTCAGACTGTGACAAAGGTGACAAAGGGGTAGATAAACGGTACTTCACTACCCTGGTCTACGGTACTAGAAGCAAAAGACTCACAATTTGAAATTCGGTTGAAAAAGCGAGAGGAGAAAGTGAAAGTAGTTCTCCGAAAAACCGAGGAGAAGTGAAAGACGGTATTCCCACCACAGTAGACGTATAGACTCNGTTAGATCTAAGGTCGAACACAAAGAAGGTCAGGTCGCAAAGAGTACTACATGAGACGTATCTTCAATTTATTCGTCCCACTGTTATATGTCGGGACTGCGTGAGGAAAAGGATAAACCTCGGTCAGACAACAAGGTACAGGTCAAGATTGACAACGAAGGACTGGACGTATCTCCAAAGAGTTCTCTGTCCAGTCCACCAGACCATAAGGGTAGAGAACGTCTTAAAAGGTGTCAAATAACACTAGGTGTGTCAGTTTCCGAAACCGTATCAGTTATTTCGTCTTTATCTACAAAAAGACCTTGAGAGAACGAAAAAGGTACTAGGTCACCTACAACCGTTAAACTAGAGACCAAGGAGACGGAAAAGATTTTGGTCGAACTTGTAGTCCCTCAAGTACCAAGTGTATAACGACTTCGGACCGAACCTCTTAAAACCCGTAANAACACTAGGTGTGTCAGTTTCCGAAACCGTATCAGTTATTTCGTCTTTATCTACAAAAAGACCTTGAGAGAACGAAAAAGGTACTAGGTCACCTACAACCGTTAAACTAGAGACCAAGGAGACGGAAAAGATTTTGGGCGAACTTGTAGTCCCGCAAGTACCAAGTGTATAACGACTTCGGACCGAACCTCTTAAAACTCGTAATGAAATGATCGTACACTCTACTCACGTTAACACGCCATCAAACTCGTAAGAAA